>CM076575.1:1965234774-1965632869 GCA_034641835.2 Pinus albicaulis
CATTTCCAGATATAAATTCTCTTTGCTTTGGTTTACTTATTCATCAAGAATTTTTCCATGAGAATGTGATTGTCAATTCAATTTACTTGGTGAAATTTAGTGTTTGTCATAAAAATAAAAGAAATATTTTAAATGACTAAACAATATAAAATATAAACACGAAAAACACACATAACAGAGCTCCATACACAATTTTTTTTTGAAGGAGTTCACTCCTCCTGGGCTACATCTCCTTTGTCCAGCTGCACAGTGTAGGCCTTTGTATTAGATTCAAGTGTGCTAAAATTGTTGTTACAAGCTTTAAATTCTATTGGAATATATTCCAATGAGCTTAAAACATCAAAATCTACCAGAAATGATTGTTTTTTTTCTCAATTTGGATTATGGATGCTCTGGCAATGCCTCCAACACCTGGTGGCCCTAGCCCTCAAAAATATTCAAATGAACAAAAAAAACTTGTAGATGACCTTTTTTTGCCTCTGCAACCTGCTTGAATGGCTCCAAAATACCCCCAATACCCCTTTTTTGGTTCTGATTGAGTCGAATTTGGAGTTTCTGGGCAAAATTTATGCCTCATTCAAGTGAACAACAGGCCATAACTCACTCATACGAACACGGATTTTGATGAGACAAATTGCGTTGGAATCCTGGAGATGAGCTCTACATTTTCGTTCTAGTCTAAAGCATTTTTTAGCACTTTGAATTTTTAGCTAAAATATTGATACCTAATCATTCCTCCCCACTAGAAGCCTTTTGGACTCCAAAATCTCTCTTGATTACTGATCGTGAATATAAGGGGACTGTTCCCTCACTCTTCTAGTCTTTATCCATTGAAATTTTGCAAGCTCAATCTTTGCAACTTGTACCCCTTCAATCACTTCAACCTCTTATGCAATTTGGACCTCTTCAATCTCAACTAATGGAGATGAAATTTGAGGTGCTTCAAGTGCTGCCTTGAGTGGTCCTTTAGGTGAGGATGATGTCTTCTCAACCTTCTTCCTTCTTGTCCTAATCTCGGGACTAGCTACCAATAGCTTCCCTTCTCCTCTTTGCAATCTCAACCCTGTAAGCATCACAAAAATTGCAACTATTAAAACCCTTCAAGAAAAACAAGAAATCAACCTTGTGCTCTGATACCAACTTGATTTGGAAATGATACTAGTACAAAATTAAATAGCAATCATTCCAGATCGGAGAGTGTCAGTGTTAGATCCTTCTTGTAGTGTTTCCAAAACACTTAGGGTCGGAGCTACTTCCAAAATAACCGCTATTAATTTATTTATTTTTAAATGATTTATTAACTCAAACAATAAGCTAAATATAAATATTATACTCTAAAGGTAATTCAAATTTTGCATATTATTCACCCAATTGAAAATTTGATCTTCCCGATATATATATATATATATATATATATATATATATATATATATATATATATATATATATATATATATATATATATATATATATATATATATATATATATATATATAACGTTAATATTATTGTATATATATTGTTCACAAGGTCTTGGATAGACGATGATCAGGTGTTCTATTAAGACACTCCTTGATGTGAAGTCACTAGTTCAATTCCCCACCTCGATTGGGGTGATATGTTGGACATGATGATGAAGATGTAGTCCTGCCAAGCTTACAAAAAAAATATATTATCGTATATATGTCTATATAGTTTTCACTACATTGCTTATCACATCATATTTTATTATGTTATGATGTAATCCATGTTGTAATGAAAATTGAAAACCATATTATTAAACAATAATTAAAAATCATAATTTTTAATAACTAATATGTAAAAAAAAAATATCATTTTTTCTTATTATATTATTGTGTATACACGAGTTTAGATTAATTTAAACTTAGATCTAACAAGCACTAAGAGGGATAAAGTTGGGAGTTAAGATGGATCTAAGTTGTACTCTTGCATTGGATAATCGATTTCCTCGAGATTTTAAATAGACTTCATCATAACAAATACCATGGGTAAAAACATGGGTTGTCAAAACTTGTAACCGAAAATAATGGATTTCCTCAATATTTTAAATAAATTTCATTATTACAAATACCATAAATAAAACTATGAGTTGTCAAAACTTATAACTAAAAAACGCAACAATAAATTATTTATTTTATTTTATTATATTTTTATTTGATAAAATCAAAATATTTATATTTGCATTACAACATCTCTTTCAAGTTAAATTATAAAGCCTCTATCACCCCAATTAATATATTCTTCATTAGCTTACTTATTATATCTTATTACTTATTATATATTATCATATCTTATGTATTTTACATCCATGTTGCAATAAAATATTTAACAATATAAAATATAACATTATCAAATATAAGTCAAGCACATTTCTTGACCACTTCATTACCAATCATATCTTATATCAATTACCAATTATATCTTATCATATCTTATGATGTAATCGTATTTTACATCCATGTTGTAATAGAACATTATTAAATATTTTTAAACGGTGAAAGCGAAAGTCAAGCCCATTTCTTGACAACTTCATTACCACATATTTTTGAATGGTTAAAATGAAGTCCTGAGCACGTTTCACGTTTATTTGACGACTACATTCATAAGAACTGAAAATTAGTTGAAGACATCTATACTTTTATTTCCAACGCTATGTTTGAATAACTTTAACTATGTGAAATGTTTAAATCAATTCATAGTGTGACATTGAGCTTTAGATGTTAACACCTTCATAATAGTGAGTCAGATTAAAAGGTTAAAATATCAATAATTTTTATTTAATTTTATAAATTTATAATATTACAAATCTTGGTTAAACTTTAATTAATATATATATTTTTTAATAAAAATATATAATTATTTAATTCATGAAAGTTATATATTTCAAAATAAATACTTAAATATAAGTATCAATTTTTTTTAAGTTATATATTTCAAAATAAATACTTTTGGTTGAGATAAAATTTTATCCATGTTTTATATTTAATGTATAAGAATAAAATTAATAATATAGATAGGGGCTTACTATATAAATTTCTAATTATAATCAAAATTATTAGGTATCAAGATGCATTAAATTATTGAGAAATGAAGATGTTACTAGATACTTATAATATTGAAAATATGATTATATCTAAATTGAAAGAGAATTTGCAGGAATAAAGAATTAGGATATAAAAGGAAACTATCATATTACAAGGAGGTGGTCAACCCTAATCTAGAAGATCGAAAGTATCTCTCAATTCAGACTAGCACAAAGAAGAAAATCAATATTGCTAAAATGTGAACCAACTCCCATAAGGTACATAGCAAAACTAAACATCGGATCATTCGTAAAACATCATGTGATGTGAGAATCTAATATCTTTGTGACACTAAGATGGTTAAAGATGAAAGGCACTTTCTCGTAGAGTACCTTGTATATACTCAAATTAGATCTCGATTTCAAAATACTTGTCATAATAATGGCCTTTCTAACCTCTCAAGTCATCAAAACTATGGTAATCTTAGAACTCTTTTCTTAATGCTTTATGAGCACAAAAATAATATTTTAAAGAAATCTAAGTAATCTCTTACCTTTTGAAGGTTTGATAGACCAAATATGGTCTCAATGGATGTTAATCACCATCATCATTAAAAAACTCAAAAATTTCATTACAAGTATATTATATTTCTAAATATTACAAGTACTAAATGTTTGTGTGTGTGTGTGTGTGTGTGTGTGTGTGTATTAATTACTGAAGGGGAAGATAGTCAATAGAGTCTTGCCTAAGGGCACTATAGAAGCACTAGCTTATGTGGACAACGTGGATTACAATTAATCGACTATGGTGAGGACACACTTTACAAAGATGTTATTTTCATTCTTTTGAAACCCCTACATAATGGATAAGGATTTGAAGGCTCCAAAGGTTATGCAATGTGGATATTTCAAGGGTTTTATCTACCTCTCATACAAATTTGTGTGAGGATTCGCAACTTGAGGATAGTGAAGCATGATAGTGATATTTAAGATGCTTGTAATAGCTTTGGTTAAAAATCCATGTAATAAAGTTAATAAAGGCAAAATAAGACCAAGGTCATGAGACACACATTACAAGTTGAATGTTGGGCAAAACATCCTAATGGGTGCTAATTTGGTTATTATGGCTAAGGAAATTGGCAAAGGCTTTGAAAAGGCAAAGATGCATTAATTTTATTTTTATTTATGACAATAAAGGAAAATAGGAGAAAATGAAGGTGAACGGTCACAAGTTGCATGTGAGGAGGAAAATGAAGATAAATAAAGGAAATTGGAGAAAATAGAGGCCTCAATGATAAAAATTCTTATGAGGATCACTTCACAACTTTTGTTGGTTAACATTTTGTCAGTTAAGGTTTGGAGCTCTCTCTTTATTCTCTCTCTCGTACTCTTGCACACTTGGAGAATTCTTGGAGCACTCTAGCATTGGAGAAAGGAAGGCAAAGGAAGGACATGAAAGTAAAGGAAAGAAAATATCAAGCAAGGAGGAGTTGGATCAAGTGGCTACAATGGGATTACTTGCAGGTATTGAATTGCATATATGATTTCCTTACTAGTTCTAGCATGCATTTTATATGCATGTGTGTAGTTGGTTCTCTTGTTTTCATTGGCATGGGTTTTGCTAGGTGTGTAGCGGTTTTCAGCCTTGCATTTACATTTCCAGATAGCCATGGTCTAATGGGGTTCTTTCATTTGGTTGAGTTGGATTGTTGGATGGTTTTGGAACTGGACAAGGTGGTCTCAGTAAAATTCCAAAGGGCCTAGGAATCCCTTGACCAGTAATGGTGGGATACATGGTAAAGTCTGAGGGTGGAGACGGGAAAATTCCTCAAGGTATTGGTGAAGAAATCTAGAGGCATCCATGCTTATTTAGGGCCTAGTGATCCCTTTATCGGTTTTGGTGGGATTGTGGTAAATATTGGTAGTTTATGTTTGTTGTTTGGGTCTCGGAATCCCTTGATTGGTAATGGAAGGATATTTTGGAAAAGTGTAACTAGGTTCGGTCTTCATGATGACTAGTAATTATCATTTTATGTAAACAAAGAAGACAAAGTATAATAAATGTAATATGTTACTTGGAAAACACCCATAAAAATACCTTTGAAAGTGATTTTTCCCAACCTCACTCTAGAAGCGCTACACCTGGTCAAAAACATTGGCAGAAGCATAGAAATGAGGTAGTTTTTTGAGTTTTTATTCAAAACCAAAGACTGTCATGGAAAACCAAGTCCATATATGGCATTTAATAATAAATATGCAACCATCCATGTAATAAAAACTTGATTTGGATGCCTTGAGAGAAAGCATCGCGCCTCGGTGTGGCCCTTCTAAGGAGACAAAATTTTCAGATTTTTGCAAAAATCATCAAAAATACAAAAAGTGCTCAAAATTGACCAAATTTTTTTCTATAACACCTGTGAAGGATAAGATAAATAGCCATGGATGCCTCAGCAAGGAGGTCTAAGTTTTCTTTCTCCTTGAGCTTCATTTGAGCTTCTTTAAGATTTTTCTTCACTTGTTTGAGACTGATTTGGGAAATTTTGTTCCTGGCACAATAGTGATTAGCCATATGTTTCTAGAGGTTATTTTTCTTTTTAGCTTTCTTCAGAAGATTCTCAAGGTTTCCATTGACCCTATCAAGCCAACACTCTCTATCATGATTGATTTCATCAAGAATTAGTTCATTAAAACTCTGCTGACCTGTTTTAGGAGCTGATTCTCTTTCTTTCTATAATGCCCTCTTGAGGTCTCTTGTCCTTGGTATTCTTCTTTTTTTCCAACTTCTGCATCCTCTAGCTAATCATCAGCTATTATTTCTTTTCCATTTCCTTTATCTGCATCAAAATGTACCTTTGAATTGTCTTGGAGGAGTAATTTCACCTTTAACTGAAAATTATTTTGTTATAAGAATGTGATATGAGAATTTACAATTGAGAAAACCTCCATCATTTCTACTATTTATTCATATTTATCCTTTATGATCTCCTTAACTGAATTATCCCTCACCTACTCTACCATGTCAACTTCTAAGGTTTCTTGTTCATCATGGTGCTGCAATGGTGACTCACCATCATGTCTAGGTGGTTGATCCATTGTTTTTCTTTGCTCAAGTGTAGCTTCAGGTGCCAATACACCTCTGATGGTTTTATGAGAAAAAACCATTCTCTTTCCCTTCTCATAGGTTTGAGTGATCTCAACCCTAGGTGATTTTGAAATATGAGCCTGCTTGCTTGAAGAGACAACCTCCTTTGGCTATATTGATGTTGTGCTATGAACACTAGGTGGACTAGTAGCAGGAGTTGATGCTAATTTCTCCATAAAAACTTCCTAGGTCATATTGTTTGCTGAGAGCTGGCGCAAAACAATCATATTAACCAAACCATGGTGAAATAAACTAGGATGAGGATTTCTACCTTTGCTCTGTACTTTTTCCACCATCTTGACCAAACTCCAGGGAAAATTTTAAGGATGGAAGTTTATCTTAAATTTTAGAAACCTTCCGAATCTTACTAGTCCCCAATATGTAAATTGTAAAATTTTTGTTGTTATTTTTGTAAAAATATTTAGGTTTATGATTATTTTATATTAGTATATATACAATTTTGGAAATTTTTAGGGTAAAATAATTTTATACTATAAAATTTGGGCGAATCAATTTTCATAAAAATGGAAATTGGCGAATATTTTTTTTGGAAAAAACATGGAAAATTAGCCCACCTGCGAATATTAGCCCCCAAAATTTTCCTTGCCAAACTCCTGAATAGATAATTTGAAAAATTGAGTGATTTGGTAGCTATGAAGTGCATTCGTAACCTGACATGGTATTGGTACAGTCTTGAAAATATTCCCTCACATGTAAAATATTTCATGATCAGCTTCATTAATGGGGCATACTTATCAAGTAGATTCCTGAAAGGGAAAACATGTCCAGGTTCATCTCTGCAATGAAGTTTTAGGAACATTGGGTAGTTTTGAAGGTCCAATTCCATGAACTTGAACCATACTTCTCCTTCATTTGTAATCCCTGTTGTTGAAGTGATGGCCTCTTCTAATAGATTGAATTCAATGCCTACTATGGTGGCATTGTATCTGCTGAATTTAGTGGCAGAAATGGTAGTCAATGGGGCATGACATCCTACCTCCATGATCTTTTCACAAAATCTCAGACATCCAGTTTTTTCAAAACATCTTTTGGCATAAGGGGAGGCATTAAGTTCTTGCAATGTGGATGGCTCAAATATAGAATGGTGGCCTCCCTTTTGAGCTTTCTTTTCAGTCTCCATACTACTTGTGAATAGGATGAAGCCCTCCTAGATGAAATGAATGGGTAGGGATGATGAATTTTGGAAAACATGGGATATGGATAGGGTAGGTTTAGGGGATGTGATGAGGTATAAGGAGGTTGAGGAAAATTCCCCCAAAAATTGAGGAAGTGAGGTAATGTGTTAGCTTGAGGATACAAGTGGAATTTCTTGAAATATGTATGGGAAGGTGGATCAAAATAAGAAAACACATAGATTTTCCAGTTTTCTTGTGAAAATGCAATGGGGACTTAGGTTTTTTATGAAAACAAGGGTAAGGGTGACTATGAGTAATAGGAGGTGTTGTGGTAGGGTTTTTGAAGGATGAGTGAAGGCTCATATGGTGGGAAAAAGGGTCTCCAATGGCTAAAACCAATAAAGAAAGGAGAAACCCTAAAACAAAGAGAAAAACCCTAAGGATAGAAAACACTCATATAATTATGAATTAACTTGAATAAGGTAGTTTAGGTAGCTACTTACTGGTTTTGGAGGCCACTGAAGGTTTTCACACTGGTTTTGAAGCTTGGGTAGCAGATTTGGAGGATGATATGCAAAAACGTAGCACTCTTTGCATAAATGTAGCATTTGTCTAGAATCGTATCGCCACATCTTAGAAATGTCGCACTGCCCCAGAAATGTCATGATGCTTCCTTAGAAACTTTGGGTTGCCTCCAATAGCATAGCAGAATGGATTTTCTTGCAATTTTTTCCAATTTTCTTCCACCTTTGGCAATGGTAAGGCATTCTGAAGGTGAGAGATGCACTTTATCGAGAAATAGGAGATAAAATGAGTGAAATAAATCACTTTTTCCCTTTTATAACATCAATAAGACATCATTTTTTTCATTTAGTGAAAACGTGACCTTTTTTAGGAGCACTTTTCTTTTTTGAATATTTTGACAATGTAACAAGCTTTTTGAAAAAAGACAAATTTTCTTTTTTTATTCACCTACCTAAGCTAACTCCCTTTTAAAGGTAACATTTGTATGATGAAAATGACCCTTCTTTTTCCCTCTTTATGATAGAATTTGGACATTTATGGTGGCGAAATGAAAGACACCTAGACACTAACCTAGGTGAAAGCATGGTGACTTGACCTAAGACCCTAGATGAAAATGAGGACATGACTCATGAAATGAAAATGACCATGAATAAACTTGAGGGAGTAGCTTTTAAAATACCTAGACATATCCAGCGATCAAAATTTTATTTGAAAACTGACTCGGAAATGTAAAATTTTGACCTAGGACCACTACGAGACAAATTTGAAAGAGTACATTTTGATCACTGAATATTGGACACTAATAGAGACAACAAGAGTTATCCCGTAAAAAGGTGTTGTACCTACATCAATCAAGCTTGAAGACGAAGGAAATATCTAACTCAATAATATTCTATTTGTTCCAGGTTTGCATAAAAACTTGCTCTCAATTTCAAGCTTATAAGACAAAGGAGATAGAGTAGCTTTCATTGATGGAAAGGTTTTTGTTTGGGGAAAAGATTCAAATACAAATCAAGCCAAAGTTATTGGCATTCAAGAAGGAAGACTCTACAGATGGATCTCCCCTTTAGCTCAATCCCTAGTTCATGTTGAAATCAATCCCTATGAACTATGGCCTCAAAGGTTTGGTCATATCCATTTCAAAATCCTTTCCTCTCTAAGCTCCATTGTATATGGAATCCCAAATCTTAAACAAGACCATGAAGGAGCCTGCAAGAGATGTGCATTAGGAAAGAATGTCAAAATTCCATTCAGAAGCAGTACTTCATGATCAAAAGATATCTTGGATCTCATCCACTCTGATGTATGTGGAAAAATGACCCCAAAATCTCTTGGTGGTCATTTATACTATGTCACATTTATATATTATCATTCAAGGAAGACATGAGCTTATCTGTTAAAAAAAAAGGATGAATTTTTCACAAAGTTTCAAGAATTCAAGGCTGAAGGTGAAAATATTACAGAAATAATGATCAAAATCCTCAGATTTGATAATGGAGGAGAATATACACCCAAGGAGATCATAGAATTCAGTAAGGAGTCATGGATTAAGGGGGAGAAGATATTTCCAGACTATCTCGAACAATATGGTGTTGCAGAAAGAAAGAATAGATCCCTTGAAGAAAGTGTAAAAGCAATGATTCATGATCAATATTTACCAAAGTTTATATGGGGAGAAGCAACTAAAACTATACTCTATATTCAAAATATATGTCCTCACATATATTTGGACAATAAAACTACAGAAGAAGTATTCACAGAAAAGAAGCCATCTGTAGATCATTTCTGAATCTTTGGGTGTCTTGGATATATCAAAATACCAAAGGATAAAAGAAAGAAGTTGGATCCTTTAGGGATGAAAGGAATCTTTGTTCGATATGTAAACTTATCACATACAAGTTAGTCGTGATGTCATATTTGATGAGAGCATAACATTTAAGAGATCAAAAGATCTTTCCACAGAATTTGATGATGAAGATCTTCCAATATTTGAGGAAGAATTGAACCAAGAAGCTGATTAATCTCACCATGAAGAAGAAGGTATCGGTGAACCCATTAAACCATTGGTCATACCTGAAATAAGAAAAGGACCCAAATGGTTGAATTCCACACTGCTTGATACAGAAGGTCATGGAGCAACGAAGGGGACATATAGAGAAAGTAAGAAACCTAAGAAATACTCTGGGTATGTTTCATACATGACAAAACTTATAGAAGAATAACCATCCATATTTGAAGAAGAAGTACAGAATCCCGAAAGAAAGAATTACATGAATGAAGAATACTAATCTATCATGAATAATGGTGTATGGGATATTATACCTATGCCCGAAGACAAATTTGTGGTTACTTCCAAATGGATCTATAAGATCAAACATGCTATTGATGGAAGTATAGATAAGTATAAAGAAATATTTATTTCCAGAGGTTTCTCTCAACTTGAAGGCATTGATTATGAAGAGAAATTTTCTCCTACGACAAGATATATAACGATTTGATCACTAATTTCCCTATATGCATCAATGGGATGGAAGATCCATCAAATGGATCTCAAGACTGCATTTATGAATGGTACAATTGATGAAGAAGTCTACATAGAACAACCCTTAGGATTTGAAGTCAAGGATAGAAAGGCAAATGTGTGCAGGTTAAAGAAATCACTACATGGCCTCAAGCAGGCACCAAGGGAATGGTATGCTAGGATGGATGCATATCTTCAAAGACTAGGCTTCAAGAAAAGTTATGCTGACTCAAACCTATATATCAAAGTGGAAAAAGGTGAACCAGTAATTATTCTTCTATATGTAGATGATCTTCTCTTGACAAGTATAGAAGGATGAATTAAAGAATGCAAGGAACACCTAGCAGAATAATTTGATATGAAGGATCTTGACTTGGTGCATTACTATTTGGGACTAGAAGTATGGCAAGGACCTAATGAAATATTTTTAGGTCAAGGAAAGTATGTGATAAATATGTTAAAGATGTTTGACATGATGGATTTCAAACCAATGACCATTCTGATGATCAAAATCTTAAAAGGACTAGAAATTTTGTTTCAAGCCCGGTGGATCCTTACAATTATAGAAAATTAATTTGCTCACTAATGTACTTGGTCAAAACTCGGCCATACATATGCTTTACATTAAATATCCTCAGTGAGTTCCAAATAGAACCAAAGTAGGATCATTGGTTGGCAGTAAAGCACATTCTAAGGTATCTTCAAGGAATCGTCAACTATTATCTAAAATATGATAGAAGGAATGATGTCCAATTAATTGGATATACATATTCTGACTGGGGAGGGAGTGAAAAATATGGTAGGAGCACCACAGTAGGATGCTTCATTTTGGGATCACTTTTGGTCTCATGGATGACCACAAAGCAATACACCGTTGCTTTGAGCAGTGCTAAGGTTGAATATGTTGCAGCATGTGAAGTAGGAAAAGAAGCGGTCTGGTTAAGAAATCTATTATCCAACATATTTGAAGGACTGATGGATCCTATAGTGGTTCTTTGTGATAACACTATTTGCATATGTTTTTCTAAAGATACAATATTTCATGGAAAGACAAAGAACATCAACAACAAGTATCACTATGTTCTAGAACTAGTACAAAATGGTGTGATACAACTTCATTATGTTTCCACTAATGAACATGTAGTTGATATATTGAAAAAATCACTTCCAAACAAGAAGCTTGTGTATTTGAGAGACAATATTGGTTTGGTGCATGTATCCTCCCTATGTGAGAGGGAGAGATAGACACACATTCTTGTCTTCATTGGAAGAAATAATGAAGCATTTTCGGATTTGGTAACCATATGGGATCCGATACTTTTTGAATGTGGTAATGGAATTCTAATAAAGAGTAGTCGAGGAAGAATATTCTTTGAGATAAGAAGAGTCCTATGAGGTCATACTTGGTGAACACCTAGGTTGAGTATGTACCTTGGAGACAATGATGATGGTATCTATAGTCATTGATCTCACCAGCATTGTGGCTCAAGATCTCGTGGAGAGATGGAGCCATTAGTTAAGGCCTTTCTATGTAAAAATGTTGGATTAATATGATGCTAGAAACATATGGGTTACAAATCCAACTCTTCTTATGTAATATCTTCAGATTAAGAATGACCATGTACTATTATGAATACCTCCCTATTTAAGAGTGAGTGTTGAAAAAGTGTAACTAGGTTCGGTGTTCATGATGACTAGTAATTATGACTTTATGTAAACAAAGAAGACAAAGTATAATAAATGTAATATTGTACTTGCTTCATGGGTTTCATGAGCAAGGAGTTTTATTATAGGTCAAAGACTTCTTCTTGATGTCTTTTAGGATTTTTCATATAGTCATAAATTTAATTAAGTAATTCATATATATATATATATATATGAAGTTGTGTTACACTTGTAAAATAGTCACTCCATAATGCTTTTCATTATACCCTTCAAGTTAGCTCAAAGTAAATGAAGGATTATCCCATGAAGAATTCGGCCTACATACACTTGATCACGGTGAACTAAAATAAAAGAGATAGTCTATATATATGATCTATGAGGATCTTGCATCAGTTTTGATCGACAGGGAAATCCAATATTGTCTTCTGTTCTTCAGTGATCCGGATGAGAAATAAATCTTCAATTGGTTCATGGTAAGTTTTGACATTCAAATGGGTAAATGTCATGTGTTAAAGGTGTAAACCTATGGTTCATAATTCCTAAGACTAAGTGGTGTAATGTTGAAAACCTAAGTGGTGTGATAAACCTATGCTAAACCTAACACATATAAAACCTATGTTAAATGGAGACCTAGCATATAAATCATATGTAACAATGTTTTGGTTTTAAACTATGTTAAAAACCTATGTTAAAAAACCTTTCAGACTATGTTAAAGACTATGTAATAAACCATATCAGTCTAACCATCAGAGCTTGACTACACGCAAGCAGTTGACTGCAGTTGTAGCACATGTGAATAGGCAGATAAAATGTTTGAACACCATGCACTTTTGGAGCCGACCGTCGGAAGACCGAAATCGTCGGGTTTGTGTTGTAACATGGACAATCAACTGCCAGCGAGACCGGAACCACTGGACCTAACATACAAGGTGGCAGCCAGAGTATTGATCGTAGAGACCTATTTGATGGGATATTCGCGCCTAGATTTTGTGCTCTGCCGATTAGCCAAACCGTTAGGGTCTAATTTTATCCAAAATTTATTTTGGGTTTTAAATGGTTATGCACGCTAAGTTAGTTTATCCACCATGTAACCTAAACCCTAAGGTGTAGCACCACCATTGTACCGAGAGCTAATCAGACTTGATGCATTCAACCATATTCCATGTTAAGCCCGAGAGGTTCGACCTAAACCTGGCCCAAGGCTTATAAAAAATTACACCATTGCTCATGATGGAGGGAGTGATTTTGATCTTTGTTCAAAACTTGTGAAGAGAGGAGGAAGTTTTTCTTTGAGGTGTATCTTGGTCACCCAGAGGTGGAATTGGGCACTGAGACAAGAATTGGAAAGCTAGGAGGGAGATATTTCTATTGACAGAGACCAGAGGTGCCTGCGAGCATGTTCAGTCTAGTGAATTTTTGTGTAAAGACTTCCTTGGATCATTCCTTAATAAAACAAACGCCCATCTTAAAAGCAGACCCAGAGACATATTTGACCAGGGATGAACTTCATAATCAATGTTTGTTTTCCTCTATCTATTTTCTTTGCTACAAATTCATGTTTAATTGTGCTTCTTAAGTTCTGGATTAAGTCATAAAATCAATTGCTTTCCTTCAGTATTCCACACTAAGCGATCAGGTTAGCAATCAATTCACTTTGGCAAATATTCAGTCCTATTTCAGATCATATATTTTGGTATCAGAGCAGGTTTTGTTTTGTAGGATTTTTTCTAGTTAACCAGGTCCAGGTTGCGACATGGAGAAGGAACACTCGAGGAGATAGACCCAGAAGTTGGAAAGCATAAATTCGCTCAACAGTCGACAATGGGAGGATCTGATGCAGGTGAAACTCCTAAAGTGAAGGTCATGGGCGATGAACAGATTCAACAAATATTTTTGAACATGCAACAGACGTTGGGAGAACTCTATAAAGATAAGAAGGCAAGAGATGAAGCATCATCTTCAAAAGCAACGAAGAAGGAAAAGGGAAAAGGAAAATATGACAAACCTCCTTCTCCTCCATCATCTTCATCATCCTATTCTTCTTCTTCTAGTTTAGATTCTGAAACAAAAACGAAACCTCAGAAATCATCTCTTTTGAAACTTGATGTAAAATTTGAACTACCTATTTATGATAGCGAAATGAATCCCAAAAATTTAGATAAATAGATTAAGCAGTTAGAAGTGTAATGTAGAATTCTGAACATTTATAATGAAATATAATTCAGTTAGCTACACTTAGAATGGGGGAAACAACTTTAATCTGGTGGGAAAGTAAAACTCAAATAGATTTAAAGCAGAAAGGTAAATTCATCTCTTCATGGTATAAGTTTTAAAAGCTCTTAGAAAACAATTCTATCCTTTAGAATACATGTAGCAAGCTATTATTGATTGGCAACATTTGAGGCAAGGTAAAGGGTAGAAAGTTTAGGAGTTCAAGAAGAAACCTTTGGTGCTTGGTATTCCATTGGATACACGTGAAACTTTATTAATGTACATTGGTAGTTTACATTCTTATTTAAAACATATGTTATTGATGTTTAATCCCACTGAATTTGATGAAGTGTGTGTTCAAGGCATACATATTGAATCAAGTGGCAGACCGTTCAAGTTTTCACAGAAAGCATCCAAACAGTTGGAAATCAAGGATTCCAAAGGCAACAAGAGGAAGAGTAGTTTGAAGAGAAAGAAAACAACGACATCTTAGAAGGAAAGTGAAATACATACTTGTACTCATTGCCAGAGGATCGGAGATGATGAAGCCAGATGTTGGAAACTTCACCCAGAACTCAGACCAAATAATTTCTAGAAAAGGAATTGTGAAAAAAGGCTAATATAGCAATCCAACAAGATTTGGGCTCTGACTCAGGTGATGAAAGGAAAATAACCGCAATGGTTTTGACAGGTAAAAGTTCTGACGCTAGTTCAAGTTCTAGTACTTCTGCATCTTCTTCAAACATAAATCATCTGGATGAGGATAAAAGAACTGAATTATTTCACGTAAGGATAACTTCTAAGCACACAAAAATAGACACATTATTTGACAGTGGATCACAGGAAAATTTAATATCTGAAGAATTAGTTAATAAAATGGGGTTGGATACACATAATCATCCAAGACCATACCCATTAGGTTGGCTAAAAGAAAAGACTCAAATTAATGTCACAAAGCAGTGTTGTTTAAAATTTTCCATCACAGCTAATTACATTGATGAAGTGGATTTCGATGTTATTCCATTAGACATATGTGGAGTAGTGCTAGGAAGTCCTTATCTCTATGATTGTGATGTTTTGTTTCATATGAAAGAGCATAAATATCACCTTAAGAAATATGGGATCGAATACATTATCAGGGCACATAAATCAAAACACACTTGGATTTAGTTACTACTAATCAGATGAAGGGGTTAATAAGTTCAAGTAAAATATATGTACTCATGTTTGTAAAATAACAACATAAGGATCAACATGATGCTTTTTCAGGTTGTGTATCTCAGCTTAAAGATAATTTGGTTAAAGTGGTATATCATTTTCAAAGTCTATTTAAAGAACCAAAACATCTACCTCCTAAACGGGAAATACAACATTAGATACAATATTTGGTTTCTGATGCCCCTCTTCCTAATGTCAAAATGTATCGCATGTCAGTCATGGAAAATGAAAAAATAAAGAAACAAATCCAAGAGCTAGTTGAAAAAGGCTTCATTCGACCTAGTTCATCTCCATGTGGTTCACCAATAAATTTGGTTCCTAAGAAAGACGAGACATGGAGAATGTGTGTCAACTTTAGGGCCTTAAATAAAATCACAATCAAGAACAGGTATCCTCTTCCTCGGATAGATGATTTACTTGACCAATTGAAAAAAAAATTCTATTTCACTAAGTTGGATTTGCGTAGTGGGTATCATCAAATTCGGATTGCAGAAAATAACATCTGGAAAACTGCATTTAAAACTAGGCAGGGGCTATTTGAATGGTTAGTTATGCCTTTTCGTTTTTGTAATGCTCCAGAAACTTTCATGTAGGTTATAAATGATGTATTTTGTCCATACATTGATAAATTTTTCATAGTATACTTATATGATATCCTGATTTTTAGTTCCAGGAAAAGCATGTTAGGCATGTTAAACAGGTCTTTGAAGTGTTGCAAAGGGAAAAATTGTACCTTAAACTATCCAAATGTGAGTTTTGGAAAACTTAATTGATGTATCTTGGTTACATAGTTGGAGGTGGTCATTTGAAAATAGATCCAGCTAAAATCAATGTGATTGTTAAGTGGCCAAGACCACAGAATGTGGCTGAAGTTAGGAGTTTTCTAGGTGCAGTTCAATATTGGAGAATATTCATTTCTCAGTTTTCTTTGATTGCATCACTGTTACATGCTTTAATAGGTTCTAAATTTTTCTTTCAGTGGAGAGGGAAACAACAAAAATATTTTGAAACACTTGAGCAGAAAATTGTCACAACACCAATCTTAGCTTTACCAGATCTTCAACAGCCATTTGAAATTAAAATGGATGCTAGTGCGTATGCAATGGGTGCAGTCTTACTTCAAAAAGGGAAAAATATTTTTTTTTCATTTAGAAACTTTTTCTAAGGTAGTTCCAAATTATCCGACATTTGATAAAGAATTGTTTTCTTTGGTTGAAAGTGGTAAGAAATGGAAACACTAATTAATGGGTAAGGAAATAATGATTCACACAGATCATCAGCCGCTTCAGTGCCTTCAGTATCAAACTAAGTTGCAAAAATATTTCCATTACAGATGGATGGTATTTCTTCAACAATTTCACTTAGTAATTAAGTAAAAGAAAGGTGTAAAAAATAAAGTAGCTGATATGTTGTCTAGACCATATTTGAATGCTTCAATAGTGTTGCAGAATAGTTCTTGAAAAATTTAAAGCTATTTATAACAATATAGTACATATGATGATTTCAAAGATATTTATGAATCACTAACTCATGGTACTTAGGTGGAAGAATTCAATTTTCATGTTCATGACACGTTGTTATATCATCTGGGTAAGTTGTGCATACCACAGACAGAAAGGGCGCATGTTATTCGAGAAGCACATTCTTCTCGCATTTCAGGACATTTTGGCGTAAGCAAGACAATGGTGAAAATTAAAAGGTATTGCTACTAGTCTTATATGTATGGAACAATTTTTGAGTACATTAAAGGATGTGTTATGTGTTCGACAAGAAAACCAAGAAATCGAAAGATTGGCTTGTATATGCCACTTCCAATTCCTTCACGACCATGAGACATCATATCCATGGAATTTGTTGGAGGATTTCCTATGTCCAGGAGAGGGCATGATTACATGAATGTCGTGGTTGATCGTTTCAACAAGATGTGTATTCTTGTTCCATGAAAAAATCAAGAGACTGTTGAACGGACTACACAAATTTTATTTCAATAGTTATGGGTTCATTTTGGGTTACCTACTTCCATCATTTCCGACCGAGACACTCGCTTTGTAGGAGAGTTTTGGTCCACTTTGTGTGGACTCATGGACACAAATCTGAATAAGAGCACAAATATTCATCCATTGACTGATGGGAAGATAGAAGTGGTGAATAGGATAGTGATACATATTCTCTGAGGTTACTGCACCAAACATCCTAAGTTGTGCGATGAATCTTTACCTTATGTGCATCATGCTTACAATCAAGCCTTACATTCTTCAACTAAGCGATCTCCATTTGAAACATGTTTTGGGTATCTACCAAAGTCACCAATATATTTCATGTTTGGTGAAGAAGATAAATTTGATGGACATGAAGATACAAATAAAGTAGTTAATTTCATTCAATGGATACAACAGATACATGAAGCAGTGCAGGATCAGTTAGAGAAGAGCCATGACAAGTACAAAATGCGTCATGATAAGCCTCGAGTGGATCATAATTTTTAGGTTAGTGATCAGGTATGGTTGTATATCAGTAAATATAGGTTGAAAGGTGAAGGTAAGAAATTGAAACCCATTAGGTATTGTCCTTTCAAGATTGTGGAAAATATTGGAAATAATGTATTCTGGTTAGATTTACCTCCTCACATGCGTATTTATTCAGTTGTAAATCTAGAAAATTTGAAGTTGTATGAACCTCTGATGATCATTGATCCGGAGGAAGATACAAATATTCCTACCGTTGATGATTTGGCACCTGAGTATATGAATGAGTTGCAGGAAGATACCAACTTGGACAAGAAGGTTCACTCTTCAAGGCGTGGAGATGTTGAATATCTTCGAGTGGGATTCAATGGCATGAATCCTAGCAAGGTGAGGTGGATGGAGATCGGGAGAGTGAGGGAGAAGTACCCTCACCTGATATCTACTTAAATCAAAATTTTGTTGGTCCAAAAGCTTTCAAGTGGAGAGGATTGATCCAGGAGGATCTTGCATTAGTTTAGATCGACAGGGAAGTCCAATATCGTCTTCATTTCTTCAGTGATCCGGATGAGAAAGAAATCTTCAATTGGTTCATGGTCCAAGTTTTGACATTCAAATGGGTAAATGTCACGTGTTAAAGGTGTAAACCTATGGTTCATAAGTCCTAAGCCTAAGTGGTGTAATTTTGAAAACCTAATTGGTGTGCTAAACCTATGGTCCTAATCCTATGCTAAACCTAGCGCATATAAACCTACGCTAAATGGATACCTAACGCATAAATCATATGTAACAATGTTTTCATTTTAAACTATGTTAAAAAACTATGTTAAAAAAACTTTCAGACTATGTTAAAGACTATGTAATAAACCATATCAGTCTAACCCTTGGAGCTTGACCACAGTTGCAGCACATGTGAACACACGAATAAAAGGTGTGAATACCGTACAGTTTTGGAGCCGACTGCCGGAAGACTGCAACATGGATAGTCGGTCGCCGGCGAGACCGAAACCGCCAGACCTAACCTGCAAGGTGGCAGCCAGAGTATTGATTGCAGAGACCTGTCACATCAAACAGTCGCACCTGGAGTTTGTTCTCTGCCGATTAGCTAGACCATCAGGGTCTAATTTTATCCAAAGTTTATTTTGGGTTTTAAATGGTTATGCGTGCTATGTTAGTTTATCCATCATGTAACCTAATTCCTAAGGTGTAACACCACCATTGCACTGAGAGCTAATGACACTTAATGCATTAAACCATATACCATGTTAAGCCTGAGAGGTTCAACCTAAACCTGACCTAAGGATTATAAATAATGACACCATTGCTCATGATGGAGGGAGTGATTTTGAGCTTTGTTCAAAATTTGTGAGAAAGGAGGCAATTTTTCTTTCAGGTCATCTGGATGCGGAATTGGGCACTGAGATAGGCATTGGAAAGCTAGAAGGGAGAGCTTTCTGTTGGGAAATACCACAGGTTCCTGCAAGCATGTTCATTCTGGTGAATTTCTATGTAAATTATTCCTTGGATAATTCCTTAATAAAACATATGCCCATCTTGAAAGCGAACCAGGAGACTTAGTCCACCAGGGATGAACTCCATAATCAATGTTTGTTGCACCTTCTATATATTTTATTTGCTGAAAATTCATGTTTAACTATGCTTCTTAAGTTATGGATTAAGTCGTAAAATCAATTGCTTTCATTCAATCACAAAGTGATCGAGTTAACAATCAATTCACTTTGGCAAATATTCAGTCTTATTTTAGATCTATTTCAGTTCAATATATAAGATGACTGTGGCCTTATTTGATATCAAGAAATTTGATCATGTTTGAAATAACAGAGTGAGGATTTCACTGCATATCTCATTACATATTTCAGTAAATAAGTTAAGTTTTATATAATAGAAAAGGAGGCCACGGTTTTTGGATATATCACCTCTACATTTTTAGTGTAGA
The DNA here is from genome assembly GCA_034641835.2 of Pinus albicaulis. NCBI lineage: Eukaryota > Viridiplantae > Streptophyta > Pinopsida > Pinales > Pinaceae > Pinus > Pinus albicaulis. The sequence continues at coordinate 1,965,254,655 of CM076575.1, forward strand.
CCAAAGTAAACTCCAGTATTACCATAGCTCAGTTAAGGGTGCAATCAAGTGAAAATTAGTGCTGAAAGATAGCCAAGGTTAGGAGATAGTGAAATATTGAAAGAGAAGCCTATCAGAGTGTGTCAAGAAGTTAAGGACTAAGAGACTGAGACTCTCTTAGTGATGGTACTAAACAGTGCAAGAAAAAAGGACAACACATGAAGGGATAGTGACAAGTATATTGAGTAATTTTGTATTAAAGTATTTTATCAAGGGTCTTGGTATTATCAATTGAAGCATCTATAAGAAGATATTTGTGGGTTTTACCATCAAGAGGAGGGGTTTTGGCCTTGGCTTATAGCCTACATATTGTGTCATTGTTCTTATTATATTTGTAAATGTTTGATGTATTTCTTATCATCATAAAAATAATCAAAGGGATAAAATCTAAAGTATAACACAAGCAATTATCTAGTTAGAGAATTGAATGAAGCACTGCCCTATTGAATTCTCAACATGGTATCAAAGCAAAGGACATTCAAGGGCATCATGAAGGTCATCAAGAAGATTTAAAGTCATCTCGAGAAAGGTTTTAAGAATTTATGGAATATTTTATTCTCTTCAAGGAATTTTTAATCATAAAATATGAAGGTCTTTCCTCAGCCCTCTTCGGTACATTTCAAGAAGAAATTTTTTTGGTAATTGATAGTGGTGCTTCAAGAAACACGATTGGCCTTCCAAAAAAATTAAAGACTCTAGAAAAAGGAAAATCCAGTTATTCTATTGAACTTGGAGACAAAAACATCTATCCCGTAAAAGTTATTAGATCTACATCAATCAAGCTTGAAGATAGAAGAAATATCCACCTCAACAATGTTTTATTTGTTCTAGGTTTGCATAAAAACTTTCTCTCAATTTAAATCATAGAAGACAAATGAGATAGAGTAATTTCATTGATGGAAAGGTTGTTGTTTGGGGAAAATATTCAAATATAAATCAAGCCAAATTTATTGACATTCGAGAAGGAAGGCTCTACAGATTGATCTCCCCTTTAGCTCAAGCCCTAGTTGACATTGAAATCAGTCCCTATGAACTATGGCATCGAAGGTTTTGTCATATCCATTTTAGAATCATTACCTCTATAATCTCCATTGTATATGGAATCCCAAATCTTAAATAATACCATGAAGGAGCTTGCAAGGGATGTGCATTAGGCAATAATGTCAAAAGACCATTCGGAAGAAGTACTTCACAATCAAAAGATATCTTGGATCTCATACACTCTGATGTGTGTGGACAAATGACTCCAAAGTATTTTGGTGGTAATTTATACTATGCCACCTTTATAGATGATCATTCAAGGAAGACTTGGGAATATTTGTTAAAAACCAAGTATGAAATTTTCACAAAGTTTCAAAAATTCAAGGCTGAAGTTGAAAATATTACAGAAAGAAATATCAAAATCCTCAAATCTGATAATGGAGGAGAATATACATCCAAGGAGATCATAGAATTCTGTAAGGAGTCAGGGATTAATAGGGAGTTGATATTTCTATACTAACCCGAACAAAATGGTGTTGCAGAAAGCAAGAATAGATCCATGAAGAAAGAGTAAAATCAATGATTCATGATCAAGATATGCCAATTTTTCTATGGGGAGAAGTAACTAAAAATGTATTATATGTTCAAGATATATGTCCTCATAGATCTCTGGACAATAAAACTCCAGAATAAGTATTCATGGGAAAGAAGCCATATGTAGATCATTTCTGAATCTTTGGGTGTCTTGTATATATCCATATTCCAAAGGATAAAAGAAAGAAGTTGGATCCTTCAGGGATGAAAGTAAATTTTGTTGGATATGGAAACTCATCAAAAGCTTATAGAATATATATAAAGTATGTCCATCAAATATAATTTGGTCATCATGATGAGAGCACAACATTCAAGAAATCAAAATATATTTCCACGGAATATGAGGATGAAGATCTTCCAATATTTGAGGAAGAAGTGAACCAAAAAGTTGAGGAATCTCAACATGAATAAGAAGTTCCTAGTGAAACCATTCAACTAGCGGTCATACCTAAAATAAGAAAAAGAACCAATTGGTTAAAGTACATGCTACTTGATGTAGAAGGTCATGGAGAGACAAAGGGGACAACTATAGGAAGTAAGAAACCCAATAATACTCTGGGTATGTTGCATACATGAAAAAACTTATAGAAGAATAACCATCCACATTTTAAGAAGCGGTACTGAATCTTGAATGGAAGAATGTCATGAATGAAGAATACCAATCTATCATGAAGAATAGTGTATGGGAGAATTCACCTAGGCCCGAAGACAAATAGGTGGTTACCTCCAAATTGATATATAAGATCAAACATGCTATTTATGGAAGTACAGATAAGTATAAAGCAATATTTGTGGCCAGAGGTTTCTCTCAACTTAAAGGCATCGATTATGAACATAAATTTTCTCCTACCACAAGATATACAACGATTCGATCACTAATTTCCCTAGTTGCATCAATGGTATAGAACATCCATCAAATAGATCTCAAGGCTGAATTTCTGTATCATACAATTGATGAAGAAGTCTACATAGAACAACCCTTGGGAATTGAAGTCAAGGATAGAAAGGCATACCTGTGCAGGTTGAAGAAAGCACTATATGGCCTCAAGCAGGCACCAAGGGCGTGGTATGCTATGATGGATGCATATCTTCAAAGACTAGGCTTCAAGAAAAGTTCTGCTAACTCAAATTTATATATCAAGGTGGAAAAAGGTGAACCAGTAATTATTCTTCTATATGTAGATGATATTATTCTGACAGGTATATAAGGACAAATTAAATAATGCAAGGAACACCTAGCAACAGAATTTGATGTGAAGTATATTGCCATGATGCATTACTATTTGGTACTAGAAGTCTGGCAAGGACCTAATGAAATATTTTTAGTTCAAGGAAAGTATGTGATAAAGATACTGAATATGTTTGACATGATGGAATAAAAACTGATGACCACTCCGATGATCACAAACTTAAAAATACTTAGAAGTTTTGTTTCAAGCCCGATAGATCCTTCCAAGTATAGACAATTAATTGGCTCACTATTTTACTTGGTGAACACTCAACCATACATATGTTTTACAGTAAATATCCTCATTTAGTTCCAAATAGAACCAAAGCAAAATCATTGGTTCGTAGCAAAACACATTCTAAGGTATCTTCAAGGAACCGTCAACTACTATCTAAAATAAGATAGAATGAATGATGTCCAATTAATTGGATATACATATTCTAAATGGGGAGGAAGTGAACAATGTTGTAGGAGCACCACTAGAGGATGCTTTAGTTTGGGATCCTCTACGGTCTCATGGATGAGAAGAAAGAAAGAAATCATTGCTTTGAGTAATGTTGAGGTTGAATATGCTGCAGCATGTGAAGTAGGCAAAGAAGCGATTTGGTTAAGAAAGCTTTTATCTGACGTATTTGAAGGACCGATGGATCCTACAATGATTCTATGTGATAACACTAGTTGTATATGTTTGTCTAAAGATATAGTATTTCATGGAAATACAAAGCACATCAACAACAAGTATAACTATGTTCGAGAACTAGTAAAAAATGTTGTGCTACAACTTCAGTATGTTTCCATTGATGAACAGGTAGCTGATATGTTGACAAAATCACTTCCAAACAAGAAGCTTGTGTATCTGAGAGAAAATCTTGGTTTGGTGGATGTATCCTCCCTATGTGAGAGGGAGAGATAGACACACATTCTTGTCTTCATTGGAAGAAAAAATGAATCATTTTCGGATTTGGTAACCATCTAGCATCCGATACTCTTTGAATGTGGTAATGGAATTTAGATAAAGAGAAGTTGAGGATGGATATTCTTTGAGATAAGAATAGTCCTATGAGGTCATACTCGGTGAAAACCCAGATGGAGTATGTGCCTTGGAGACAATGACGATAGTGTCTATAATCATTGGTATCACCAGCATTGTGGCTCAAGATCTCGTGGAGAGATGAAGCCATTAGTCAAGGCCTTGCTATGTAAAAATGTTGGATTAATATGATGCTAGAAATATATGGTTTAAAAATCCAACTCTTCTTATGTAACCTCTTCACATTAATAATGACCATGTACCATTATGAATACCTCCCTAGTTAAGAGGGAGTGTTGAAAAAGTTTAACTAGGTTCGGTCTTCATGATGAGAAGTAATTATGATTTTTTGTAAACAAAGAAGACAAAGTATAATAAATGTAATATTGTAATTGCTTCATGGGTTTCAAGAGCAAGGAGTTTTATTATAGGTCAAGGAGTTTCATGAGCAATATTTCTTTTTTGAATTTTAATGCTACAAAAGACTTGGGTATTGAAAACGAGAGGTAAGAACCTATGTACCAGCAAATAAAATGCTTGCTCAAAAGCCCTATTTTTAGCAGATGCATAAAATTAAAATAGGAATAGATGTTTTTATGAATGAATAGGAAGAAAAAGGTAGAAATAGATCTGAACCCACCCCCCAACCTACCAAACCCAAGGGATCAGTGACCCTTGGAAGATCGACCTTTATAGATGAAATCATAAGAAAAGAAGAATATCAAGCGTAAGTAGGACCCCAAACCATATCTGCAAAAATCCCTACTATAATCCCTCAAGCAGCAGGCTCACCGTCTGTAGCTCACGCCAAGATCCATAGAAAAATCGAAGGGTCTAAACAGAGCTTTCAGGTCACAGAAAATTTTCATTTTGACCCTTCACAAGAGGGAAATTCGTGTAATTTGCAAGGAGAGGGAGAAACCAGTGGTGTTGTAGGAGAAAATCTACAATCACCAAAAAATGTATCTCCTGAGATCTTGGTTTGTAGGAATTTACAGGGTAAGTTCCATAGATCAAAAACCAAAGGTCACCGCTCACAAACAGATCACAAATCAGTGCACCAGTATTATCATGTGGTTAAAACCCTCGAAGAGGGAAATAGTCCACGGCCTGAGCCAACATGGCCACTTCAGGAAATTTATTAATATAAAAAGAAAATTTACATATGTTTCTCTCATAAACAGTTACCAGAAAAATGACCCTCCATGCTCTTTAAATAGAGATCATGGACCAATCGGGTGGTAAGCCATGGATCAAGTGTCGTTAATATCGAGGCGAGAGTGAATTGTCGGATCACTACAAATCGTTACTGTCGGATTATATGTTACAAATGTACATAGTAAAGAAACACACTTTACCTAACTCTACACTAGACTAAATTATTCTTAAATATTTCCTATGTGTCGGAATATCCTAACATGGTTGAAGAAAATATACCTGATATCCCAGATCTCGGTAGTGTTGTAAGACCCTTTCCAAATCTGTTTACTAGTCCTGTCCAAATCAATTTTACAGACCAATATTTTCTTGAAGGTTATTGGCACATCTTTGACCATATGGTGCAGAATCAGCCTCAGGGACAAATATCGACATTGGAGTATCCTATCATCGACCCAGTTGCTAATGCCCCCAAGAAATCCATTTATTTGTAGAGCATCCCTATTTTCCATGGTTTAATCTCAGAAGACCCTGATGCTTTCTTGTTTGAATTTGACGTTTTATGTAGGGGATATGATTATAGCACCGATCCCAGAAAGTAAAAAAAATTCCCTCTACATTAAAGGGAGCAACTTTGCGATGGTTTATGGGGCTTGGTGGAGGAACTATTAACTCTTGGGATTAAATGAAAAATTCCTTTCTCACTAAATATCAAGATTATTGCAGGACTAGAGATTTGAAGAAACAATTTTTAATATGACCGCAAAAGATAATAAAACTCTAGAAGAGTATGTTGAATTGTTTCAATACAATTTAAAAATTTCTCCTTATGCTACATTATCTAAAGATGTTTTAAAAGTAACTATGATAAAAGGGATGAAGGATGATGGATAAAAACATTAAATTTAATGGGAAAAGGAGATATTTATCAGGAAAATTATGATGACATTACTCAATTGTGTATCGGGTGCTCTTGAGGCAATACAAACATCATACCAACTGGACGAGATACTATTGCCAAAAATAATAAAGCTTCTGGTGGCAGCGTAACAAAGATGGAAATTGGAAATCTGTTATAGGATTCAAAACCGATATCCTGGGCACCCTCATAACACATTTGGACGTCCTGCAAACAAAACATAAACAAGCCATAGCAAAACATAATTTATCCATATTTTTTCCACGATGTCGAAAGAAGCGCAATGAGAGGGAGTGTTCGTAGGACATGGTCTAGACGTGCGTTATCTGCACTAAGGATCATGCACTGAGCAGTGCCCATCACTTCCAGTATTAAAATAATTTTTTAAAGAGGTGGAAGAGTATATAGAACCAGTGTATTTGATGAACCAACATCGACAGTGGAAAGACCGAACCACAAGTATGTCACAAGACCCATCTATTTTTTTCCTTCTCCTCCATTTAATCAACAACTAAATTCTAGAACAACGTGGCAAGGCCAATCACCTGTTTCTACTTGGCAGTCCCAACCATTTCCTCTGTCACCTTGGCCAAACCAGCCCTTTCCAGGTACTGGTTGGCCAAACTCTCCTTTTTATACTCCTTTATGGGAAAAATAATTGTACCCTTCCTAGTGGCTTGCATCCACTTCACATAGTCCAAAATGGTCTTCAAATTGGAAGCAACCTCTGGGTATAACTAGTTCACCTATAGGGACAGGTCCTCAACCTCAACCTACATTACTAGCTCCATATCCATTATAGAAAAATCCTCATCCTCTTATGCGTCCTCAACTACCAGCTCAACCAAACCCAAATCCCAATAACCGACCAGTTCAACTGATATGTATTATTGAAAATCCATATCCTGAGATAAAATAAATGGAATGTGTTAGTGTTAGTCTTTACATCCTGTCACTAGTGATCAATGGGATCTTATCATGTCATGTTAGGGTCTCATAGTCAAATTTTATAGTTTCAAATAAGTTTTAAAATAAAATTTGATCATTAGTTCAGTGCTTCTCCCTCCATTCACTCATGGTAATCATCATTTCATGAGTCATGTCCACCATTATCATCTAGAGTCTTAGGTCAGTCACCATGTTTTCACCTAGGTCAGTGTCTAGGTGTCTTTCATTTCGCCACCATAAATGTCCAAATTTTTTTATAAGAAGGTGAAATAGGGGTCAATTCATAATTTTGTAAAGGTTCAGGTGCTTCCAAAACAGTAAATGAACATTCCTTACTTCTCCTTCAAGTGAATTTCTTCAGCAAAGAGTGGTGTTAGGAATCTGTAATTTTAGCAGATTGGTGAGACTAAAACTACAGAAGCAACATTATTTCAACCAACTTTGGGATTCTAGGATCTAGCCCTCCTGAATCCGGAGAGGGATCTCTCCAATAAGTGCAAAGATGGATTTTTCTTTGAAGTTTGGGGTAATGATATTAGGCTAGTTATGAAGGCCAAGGGTTTATTTTGTTTTTTGGATGGTTGAACATGAATACTGTTTGAGGTGGAAAGTCCTAAGTGAAAAGAGTTTCAAAGGTGAGAAGTTGCAAGTGAATAGAACAGCTAGGCTAAAAAGATAGATATAACGCTGGTTTTTAGTCCATTAGGCTATGGAGTCATAACAGGGCTTTAATTGAACAACAACATCAAGAGTGATCCAAGGGGAAGTCATCTACATCACAAGATTATTGAGATTATAATGATGGAATGGGAACAATAAAGTGTTGGAGAGGTGGAAACTGACAAAAATTTCACAAGGATTTATAATCAGTCCAAAACAAGAAAAGCCTCTTAAGTAATTGTTTAAAACCAACCAAGAACAGGGCTAACCATTGAATTCTTGGGCAAGTTGTATTAAAGTAGCTTAATTGACAAACAATCCATTAATCCACATAATTACCTTCAGAAAGTATGAAAACACATAAGAGTAACAAAATGTAACCTAAGATCAGATAAAGTGCTTTTAAACCTAATCTGCTTTCAGTCAACACCAAGGGAAACCTTCAGAATATGCCTTTGGAGAAAAGAAGCTAGAAACAGGGAAAACCATTGCTTTTCTAGTCTAACTTTAATAAGAAAACAATGAAAATAACTTTCAAGAACAATGTTTAAAGCAAACAGTAGGATTAGGGAACACCAAAATTCCTAATTTCTTAAACTGTATTGAATCATTCTTAAATAAACGAATTGGAGGAAAACATTGAGATAAATCTTATCAGTCAGAGAAGGTTACTGATGTACAGTAGGTCCTAACTCTATAAATGTTGTTCTTTATAAGAGAATAGTGAACAATATGACATACATAGAAGGAAAACAATAACAAATAAAGGGGCACTTCACCAGTGATATAGACCAGGATCACAAGAAACAACTTGTTTATTGATGTCAAACCAGTTACAGTACTCAGGTCCAATGTTTCAGTTCAACAATTATCTTCACTATCCAGCCTAACTAATCTAACACAAACAGAGGTTCAAGGGCCAGTGAAAACTATTTACAGATAGAATTCTCAAGCTCAATTACATTACAATGTTTAGCAACCTAATCAACCAACCCCTCACTCATATTCTGCAGAAGTATATATAGAAGAATGAGGAGGTGAGATCTGATAAAAGATCTCCAATTACAATTAATACAGATTTAATGGCTTCTTGGCCTTTGAGGGGCTCAATGAAGAAACTTACATGGGTGCACTCTGTATTAAATGTTTTACATAAAGTTCAAGCCCGGTGGGAGCTTTTGTTGACCTTTGAGGCTCTGTGTGGCGTCGAAGTAACTCTACAGATGTTTGTCATTAATTTCCTTGGCAGAGTTTCCTCTTTGGTTGCGTTTTGAGACAAATATTTGATCCCGATCAATAAATTCAGCCTCTGATTGAATACTTTGAGGCACAAGTGGCATCGTGGTAGCTAAAGGGAACAATTGCCTCAATTGTGGTGGTGGAAGCGCTCCTGTTGATAAAACCCTTAAGATCTTCTTTAAACTATGTTTTAAATCGGGGATTAGGCTTTTGATAAAATTTCTTAGCCATGATCCCCACAAAATCTATTTTTAATCCTTTGTTCTGATCAATTTTGGTCTTCGTCACTGATACTCTTTCACTCTGCTTGATTCATGTTTTTCTGCTGGTGTGCGGGGCTGCACAGGGGTCGAATGGCATCAATGCCTCGCGAATCATTGATAAAACGTGAAGTATAAACCTTGCGATGATTTTCTTTAGTGAATCGAAGGCAGGAATATCGTCATCTTCTGCCTTCAAATTTTCTTCAAAAATGGCAAGAAAACCATTTAAACCCTGCAAAATACAAACAAATATTAAAAAATCCTGCATATATAGGTTTATTGCTGTAGAAGGCATGTGGAGGAAGCGTGGCCATTGGATGGCATCATCCAACGGTCAGGATTGATCGGGAGAAGGTGGAAGAATGGTTAAATCAGAGCCATCGATCGCGTAGAGATCGACAGTCGGGAGTGGAAATGGGAAGTCAAAGTGGAAAAATTTGACTGGGTGATCGAATCAGGGCGATGGAATATGGGCCGTTGATCTGTAGATTAGATCGACGACGGAGATTCGTTAAATGCTGCGCCATAGCCCGGTTAACTATTGGGCATCTTCGGTGAGCGATAGTCGTTGGATGACCCACCCCAGATCGGACAGTGGATGCCAATATCGCGCGGCATTCACGTTTGATCGTTAACGTGTGATGGATGGCGGTTTTGTGAATAGTACCCAGGACGCATGTCGGCCAACATATGGAATCGTTGGCGATCGGGAAAAAACCGCCTTTGCCCAAAGGCGGTGCGATGAATACCGCACGGTTTTTGGAAAGGGTTAGTGGAATGTCGGGACCACTGGGAGACGGACTCCGCACCGTCCGATATTCAGATTAGATCGACGGTGTGGAATGGTTTAAAATTTGAATCGGCGGAAAAATAATAAAATAATAAAACCGACGATTTTTTAATATATAACCAAGGTTTTAACTTTGGCCGAGAATTATTTTATTTGAAGCGGATAGGCGCTCGATTGCGGGGCTGTGGGCGCATGGGAAATGATCTGACCAAGGGTCAATGGGAGAAAGGGCTAGGACCCATATATGCCCAAAATGTGGGTTTTTATAGTTTTTCAATGATTTTCAAAGGGTTAGAGAGGTTCAGATAAGGCGAAAAAGGAGTTTTCAACCTTGTCAAGGGGTTTTGATGAAGGGGAAAGGGAAAAATTATGAAAATGAGGAATTTTTCATGGGAGATGAAAGGGTTAAAATGAGGTTAGTTTTGGAAGAAGGGAAGGGGGAAAAAGGTGCTTGCAGCAGTATTTTGGCTTGGAAATCAACAGGATTTCTAAGTGTAAAATGTGAATATCAGTGAAGTTCGGACAGAGGATAGGCATGAGGCCTTTAGGAGTCTTCAAGATCCAACAATTTTTAGCAATGAAAGTTTTTCCTTGAAGGCTCAAAAAGTCTTAGCCACCTTTTGATATAAGAAAGTTTATAGGTGGCTAACAGTGGCTCCACTTGGGGATGGTGTCTTCTTGAAGGCATCAAGAACTTCAGACCTGCATTCTCTGGGAGGCTGACCTGTGCCACATCCATTATGTTCTCTGGGAGGCTGATCAATTCCCTCATCCATTGGGCTGAATTTCTTTCTGTGGATGATGTGCTCTAAAAACATATTAGCAGACATGAAAACAATGGACCTTTATTAATACAAACTTTCTACCTACCCAATCCTATTGATCTAACATTTTTTCTTCAATAGAGTGCACTTGGATTGGCAAAATATTTTACAACATTTTATTCTTTTGAAAGCAGGAAATCTAATCTATTTCTACTCCTTATTTCTTCATGGACCCAGATTAAACAGTTGAGCCCATATGATTCTCTACCTAATCTACTTTCTGTTGGGATTAAACTGTCCAACAGACTTTATTCTCTAAATTCTACAATAGAAATTGAAAAGCACTCAAGTCAGGATTGAATAGTCTAACTTGATGCTGGTCTATGGCATAAGAAAAAACTGCACATAGACATTATTTTGCATACAATTTAAAACAAAAAATGGAAGGCTTGAGATCTGAAATTTGAAAGCACTTCCTTCATCTTTTTAACAACTTTGTTTTGAATTTTGTTTGAGTTGTTCCTCCTTTGCTCTCTGGTTCAGATTTTGAGTTAATTAGAACCAGATTTACATGTTTTTTGACTCAGAAAATGAAACTGATTTGAGTCATCTCTTTTTGGAAACTTAGGTTCAGATTTTGATCATGTTTGAACCTTTAATTTATATCCTAAACTATCTACTGATAAGCCAAGATTAACCAGTTTGGAAAATCGAATTCACTATCCTATCAGCAGAAAATTTAAAACTAATTAGTCAAGATTAGGCTATTTGACTAACTAGAAGTGTGTTTTGTAGGAGTGGCATTTAAGCTTGCACACTTTCAGAATTTGTTTCTCTTTTTTGGTATGGGGCTATACCTTTCTTGTTTTCATAATCTGCCCTCTTTTCTTTCTTTTCATTGTTTTTGTATTTTTTATTTCTACAACTTTGAATGAAATGGTGGATGAAATATTTATAGTGGAAAAAATATAAAAAGGCTTCAAAACATAGCATTGATCAAGAGAAGTAATGCTTAAGCATCCTGCCATTGACAGGACCCCCAAACAACTCTACCCCATTCAACTCCTGTAAGAAAAATGCATTGTTACCAGCACATGAATGAATAGAGTTAGGGCCAAGCCATAAGTTGTAAAATTTTCCATGCTTGCCCTTCTCTTGCCTCCTTGAGTCCCACTTTAAAACTTGGTCTCCAATTTTGAAATTGCTGGCCTTTGTTCTTCTGTCAAAATTATTTTTAATGCTGTCCTGTTTCTGCAATGCTTTGTTATACACCTCCTCTCTGGTTTGTTGAAGATGAATGGTCTAGTTTATTCTTCTGATCATGTCATTATCTTCACTTTGTAATTATTGAATCAACTGCATCACTGGTACACCAAGGTTGTTTGGAAAAATTGCATCAGTACCATACACAAGCTGGAAAGGTGACATACCAATAGATTTCTTCAAAGTCAATCTATCAGCCCAAAGTGCATGAACCAAATTTGTGTGCCAAGACTTTTTTTTGTCCTCCAATAGTTTCTTGATTATGTTCACTAAACCTTTGTTTGAGGATTCTGCAAGTCCATTACCTTGAGGGTAATAGGCCGTGGAATGCCCCAATGTTATGTGATATCTGTGACAGAACTCAACCATATTCCTTGATCCAAATGCTGCTGCATTATCAGTGATAATCTTGGTAGGACAACCAAATCTGGAGAGAATGTTAATCTCCATAAATTTTATGATAACTAAATCATTGGCCTGCCTACAAGGAATGGCTTCTATCCACTTAGTGAAATAGTCAGTGGCAGTGAGAATCCATCTGTGTTCGGTAGAAGATGGTGGGTGGATTTATCCTATAAAGTCAAGTCCCCACTGTTGAAAAGGGGCTTCAACAGTGCTTGGATGCAGAGGCAGGGGTAGCAGTTTTCTTTTTCCTTCAAAAATTTGACACTTATGACAGGCTATAATCATCTTGTGCACATCATGGAAAAGAGTAGGCCAATAGAAACCAACCCTTAAAATTTTGTTGGCTGTTGTCTTCCAGTACAAATGACCTCCACACTCTCCTTCATGGAACTGGTATTTAACCTTCTCTGCATCAAACTCAGGCAAACATTTAAACGATACACCACTTGCATTTTTCCAATAAAGACATCTATCTATAATGCAATAGTTTACAGTTTTCAATTTTAGGAACCTTGCCTTTGTTTTTGTCAAACCGAGAGGTGTATTTAAATTAATAAAAACATAAATAATATCAACATACCAAGAGGAACTCATAAAATGGTCTTCAACAATGGGAGTTGAGATTTCCTCTTGATCATCTAAAGCATTAGTCATATTAATATCAAGAACTTCAAAATTGGATTCAGCCATTAATCTAGCTAGACCTTGGCCTTTGATGAGTTTAGTGGGTTTTATCTCTAAATAATATTCAAGTATAACAACAATCCACTTACCTCTCTTACCATCGGGGTCCTGTGTTAGAATGTCTTTAACAACTGAATTTGGGACAAAGGCAATGATGTGTGAGTGAAGGATGTACACCCTGAAGTATTTCAAAGCTTTAACCAAAGCAAAAACTTGCTTCTCCATAATGTTATACTTCAAAGGGGCATCCCTCAATGCCTTACTAAAGAATGCAATAGGCTTCTCTTGTCCTTGTGGATTTTTCTGCAAAAGGACAACAACTATGGTATGTTCTGATGCAAATGAAAAAATGTAAAAATCTTTTGAAAAATCAGGACTTATAAGAACCAGTGTTTTGGTTAACGCTTGTTTCACCAGTTCAAAGGACTTCTTTGATTCCAAGGTCCATTTTACCCCTTGATCATTTTTTAACATGTTTGTGATATTCCTAAGGAGCTCAGCCAAGTTGGGGATGAACCTTCTCAAAAATTTAATCTTTCCAATGAAAGATTGCAACTCTTGGATGTTCCGAGGCTGAGAGATTTGCAATATAGCCTCAATCCTCTTTGGATCTATCTTAATACCCTCTTCTGAAATAATGTGCCTAAGAAGTTTACCTTCTTGGAGACCAAATAGTGTCTTCTTAGGGTTTAAAGATATCCCAAATTTTTTGCATTTCTCGAAAAATTTTCTCAAATGTTCTAAGTGCTCTTCATCTGTTTTTGAAAACACAGTGACATCATCAAGATATATAATGATGAAGAAGCCTAATTCTTTCGAGAATGCTATATCCATGGCTCTTTGAAAGTTTGCTCCAACATTCATTAGACCAAAGGGAATTTTCACATACATGAAAGTGCCCCATGGTGTAGTAAAGACTGTCTTTAATTGATCAGCAGGGTGAACTAAAATCTGATTGTACCCTGAATAGCCATCAAGCAAATAAATTCTTCTAGACCCTACCAGCCTTTGTAAAATATGATCCATCTTGGGTAAAGGGTAGTTGTCTTTTAATGAAGCTTTGTTTAAGTCTTTAAAGTCTATACAAAGCTTGATTTCTCCAGTTTTCTTCCTAACAGACACCAGATTAGACACCCACTCAGAATATCTAATAGGGACAATAATACCAGCATCGTACATTTTCATGATCTCCTTCTGAACCAAAGGCAAATGAACAGGGTTTATTATACGCAGTTTCTGTTTGAATGGCTTTTGGTTATCTTTGAGGGGAATTTTATGCTGTATTATCTCAGTGTCATAGGACTTAAGATCTTCATAACTCCATGCAAAAACATCAGAAAACTCTCTAAAAAGCTCTATGTATTTGAGTTTAATGTGAGTTGGTAAAGTCTTAGACAATTTAATCATCTTTGGCTGAAGTTCGCTGCCAATATTACATTCTTCCACTTCAGTCTCTACAGGTTCCAGTTTTGGTTTATTTGCCACATCATTAAAATCAAACAACTCTTCTAAAGGGGCTAGACCCTTAGGAAAAATTTCCTCTTTAGAGTGCAGAGTTTCTAACTCCTATGTTTCTAACTCCGCATTCAATTCTATTTTGTTTATAAGTTTTCTAGATAGCAGGTTCATATTAGCAAGTTCAGGAGACGGTTCTTCTTCATCAAGAAAATTTTCTTCCCTGCAGTCTGTTTCATAGTCTGAGTCCACACTATTTAGTTCGAATTCATTTCTGAATTGCATGAAGTCTTCTATTTGTTTGCCATTGTCAAACACCTGACAATAATTCTCATTATCAGGCACAACTGGTCTAAATTTTATCTGAGTTATGCAGTCTTTGGTGTTATATGGCGTTAAGCATGTTCTAGCTGCAAAGGCTAAATTGTGGGCCGCAATATTTCCTTTTCTTGGGACAAAAAATAGTTTGGACTCCTCTAATGTTTTCAAAAGGTCCATGACATCGTTTCGGTAGGCCCTAAGTCTGGGATGATTTGCGTTATACTCCCCATTGAACTGCCTAATGACTACCTCCGAATCCCCGTGAACTTTAATTCTTTTGGCTCCTATCTTTTTCAACAAACGTAAGCCTAGGAGAAGGGACTCATATTATACTATGTTATTGGAACACTGAAAGTTTAGTTTGCAGGAAATGCTTTCTATGTGGTTGTTTTCAATGTTAGTAATCCAAACACCTGCACCGACATTGTTCTTCATGCAGGATCCATCAAAATACATACTCCATAGAGGACATTTCTTAGTTTCATCCTGGTTACTATCCTCTTCAACTACTGTGCTTTATGATTGCTCTTGAGTATCAACACTTAGTTGAATTTGTTTCATTTCCTCAGATATATTATTGGGTTGAGGACTGCTTTCTTGACTCTTAATGTTTAAAATGAAAGGAGACGTAATTTGTGGCTCAAGACCTGTGTTTTGTTTGCTAGATTTTACAGGTTCAACAAACTCTTCAGACACACCTACATTGTCTTGTTCCTCCTCTCTATCTGTCATTAATCCTGCTATAGTGACCTGTTCACTAAATGTTTCATCATTAAACATAATAAAAGAATCAAGGCCTGTATTTACAGAATACAGAGGAGAGTTTTGTGGTCTGTCTTGACTTGTAACTGTGAATTTCATATGGGATTCCTTGTAAAGTCTTCTAGTTTGATTGAAAACAGGGATAGTTGCATAGGTCATGTCCATTTGCATAGTTCCTTGTAACTTAGCCCCCCAAGATCTTGATAATAACATTCCATATTTTGGGGGCACATCAGCCACAACAATATCCATGACTAAACATTTGGCTGGAATTTGGGCTAAGTTAACACAGAGGTCTTTGATTAATCCTAAACATTTTACTCTGCTAGAATCAAAGGAGTAAAGGCCTTTGTAAGGTCTGGTGATTTCTAGACCCAGGCTCTCCATTACAGCTTTTGGCATTAAATTATGAGAAGCCCCGGAATCATGCATAGCATTGTGCAAAATTTTTTCATGAACGTTTAAACTCACATAAAAGGGAGGAACATGTCCCTCTTAATATCTACCTTCAATCTTAGGACCAAAAATCAGCTCGGGCTGGTCATCATTAAGATTGAATGTGTCCTCATTTTCTTCTATTTTTAAAGCCTTCAAAATTTGGGTTCTATATACATGTTGGGCAGCTAACTCAGTCAAGGGAACATAGATTTTGATTTTTGAAATTTCCTGCTCAAGGCTGAAGGGAATTTGGTTCTTTGAAGAACTTGTTTCAGCCTTATTAGCTGTCATTCTATCAACAATATCAGCTTGCTGATTTGTTTTATTTACACTTGAAAAAATTATTTTCACAGGAGTACTAGCTGAAGTGTTAGTACTACTAATGTCTGCACTCTGTTTTTCATTGTTTTGAGTGCCTTTCCCTTTTCCGTTATCAGAATTTACAACCACTGTTTTATCCTTTTGTTTGACAAATCTAGGCTTGGTTGTAGTGTTGTTTTGTGAAGATTTGTCAGAGGTTTTGTTGTTGGGGGTTTGTTGACTGGTTTTGCTTCTGAGGTCATATTATTTTTGAGGTTCTATGATGACATTTTCCATGTCTCGATAATAATTTTCATCATCATCTCTTCTGTCATCATAAGGTGTGTATAGACCTTGTTTTCTATCATAATGAATCTTAAAGTCATCATCTTCTACCCCAAACTGTTGACATCATCCTCTTTTGCTATTTCTTCTATTTCCTCAACCTCACTTACATAATTTTGATGAAAGGGAGGGGTGATCTGTTGATCATCTTCCCTAGGTATGTTTGGAGGTTGGTTCCTTCTAAAATTCTGATTCTGGTTCTAATTTCTACTTTGAGGAGCAGTTTGGTTTTGGCTTGCTTGTGCTCTCTTAATTATGCTCATTTCTTTCATCATTTCTTCCATCATTTTTTCCATCTTTGATTTTTAAGTAGAAGGTGTGGATTCCTCTCTAAAAGATACTCTCTTTTCAGTTTTCATTCTTTCTCTCTTTTCCATTAAGTTAACTTCCACAGAAAGAGAACCATTTTTCATATCTTCAAGAGTTGCAAAATCTCTCTCTCTCAGCTGATAGGTCATGTCAGAGTCAAACCCTTTAGGAAACTTGTTCAAAGCTGAGCCCTGCGGAGGTTTTAGTTCTGGGGAAAATTCATTATACACACTATTGAATCTAGTGCAATAAGCCTGCACACTTTCCCTAGTGTTTCTATGGAGGTTCTTGTAATCAAAAAGGACTTGGAGAGGATTCTTCTTTACTTCCCATTTGTTTAAGAATGTTTGATGGAAGGCCTGGAGATCATTAATACTATGGGGGGTTAAACCTTTAAACCATTTTCTTACTTCTCCCCCAAAGCTCTGAGCAAATAATCTAAGCTTGACAGAATCATCATCAATTTCATTTCTGTCAAAGTAGTCATTCATCTTATCCACATGTTGTGATGCGGTTGTAGCATTGCTAGCATCATATAATGGAATTTTGGACTGATAGTCCTGTGGCAGATTGACTAATGGTGTGGGAAGGACTAGGGGAGCATACCATGTTGCCATGATATGTGGTGGAGGTGGATTTACAAGAGGTGGATTAACAAAATGGAAAGTGGGCTGAATTGGAGTGGTTTGAACAGTGGATGTAGGGTGAGAAGAAGTGGATGGACCAAGAATAGATTGTTGAGCTGTTCTTGGATGAGAGACACCTAAATTGTGAAGGAAATGCAAATCAGGAGGTGTTGTTTCTCTGCTACCAAGATATTCACTTGTCTCCGGGGATGAAAGTGAAGACTCAGAGTCTAGCTGGATTATATCATCAAATGACCTAGTTCTAAATGGATTTACTAAGTCAGCTTGTGATTGTTGTAGAGATGCAAGATTTTCAGGGACTGAACTAGCTCTCAAGGGTGATCTGAAAACATTTGATAATTTAATCCTACGAGACTTCCTAAGGATACCTTCTAGGTTATCAACTACTTCAGGTGGATCAGGGTCAGGATGGGCTCTAGTGTGAATCTGTCTAGGAGCCACTATGTTGTGTTATTAGACCCAAATAAACAAGAAAAGTTCAACTAGGTATGACAGTCTTTGAGAGGTTAACTAATCTGTTTACACAAATCTTAATCCTACAGTCCTATAACTGAATTTGAATGATGTCACAATGATGTGGGTTCCTCCCAGTGGAGTCTTAAGGTCTGGTAAGGATTGTGGAGTCGCCAAGTGGAAGTTTTTAGCTCCTAAGGAGGTAAAAGGTTTTATGGTCCACCACCATGTTTATTAGATACCAATCTGAAATATTTTTTTGTTTTCTGAGTTCCTTTTCAGTTGCGTGGTTTCTAAGAATGTCCTAATTCTGTTTCAAAACTTTTCTATGGTTATGAGACAAAGACAGTCCACACTTATGGCTAAGCCAATTGATTTTTCAAGGTTTAGATAAAGTCTTATGAGAATCCCAAGGTTTTCCTAGTTTGTCACTGATTCAAACAAGTTTCACCATGACTACCATTACTTGGTAGTGCTTAAAAATGATGCTTTTTACTCACAAGGTTTATATAAATGAAAAATATTCTGGGTTTCTTCCCTAGTGGAGTCGCCAGAAATGTTAGAAATCTGTAATTTTAGCAGATTGGTGAGACTAAAACTACAGAAGCAACATTATTTCAACCAAATTTGGGATTCTAGGATCTAGCCCTCCTGAATCCGGAGAGGGATCTCTCCAATAAGTGCAAAGATGGATTTGTCTTTGAAGTTTGGGGTAATGATATTAGGCTAGTTATGAAGGCCAAGGGTTTGTTTTGTTTTTTGGATGGTTGAGCATGAATACTATTTGAGGTGGAAAGTCCTAAGTGCAAAGAGTTTCAAAGATGAGAAGTTGCAAGTGAATAGAACAGCTAGGCTAAAAAGATAGATATAACGCTGGTTTTTAGTCCATTGGGCTATGGAGTCATAACAGGGCTTTAATTGAACAACAACATCAAGAGTGATCCAAGGGGCAAGTCATCTACATCACAATATTATTGAGATTATAATGATGGAATGGAAACAATAAAGTGTTGGAGAGGTGGAAACTGACAACAATTTCACAAGGATTTATAATCATTCCAAAACAAGAAAAGCCTCTTAAGTAATTGTTTAAAACCAACCAAGAATAGGGCTAACCATTGACTTCTTGGGAAAGTTGTATTAAAGAAAATTAATTGACAAACAATCCATTAATCCACATAATTACCTTCAGAAAGTATGAAAACACATAAGAGTAACAAAATGTAACCTAAGATCTGATAAAGTGCTTTTAAACCTAATCTGCTTTCAGTCAACACCAAGGGAAACCTTCAGAATCTGCCTTTGGAGAAAAGAAGCTAGAAACAGGGAAAACCATTACTTTTCTAGTCTAACTTTAATAAGAAAACAATGAAAATAACTTTCAAGAACAATGTTTAAAGAAAACAGTAGGATGAGGGAATACCAACATTCCTAACCACTTAAACTGTATTGAATCATTCTTAAATAAACGAATTGGAGGAAAACATTGAGATAAAGCTTATCAGTCAGAGAAGGTTACTGATGTACAATAGGTCCTAAATCTATAAATGTTGTTCTTTATCAGAGAATAGTGAACAATATGACATACATATAATGAAAACAATAACAAATAAAGGGGCACTTCACTAGTGATATAGACCAGGATCCCAAGAAACAACTTGTTTATTGATGTCAAACTAGTTACAGTAGTCAGGTCCAATGTTTCAGTTCAGCAATTATCTTCACTATCTAGCCTAACTAATCTAACACAAACAGAGCTTCAAGGGCCAGTGAACACTATTTACAGATAGAAGTCTCAAGCTCAATTACATTACAATGTTTAGCAACCTAATCAACCAACCCCTCACTCATCTTCTGTAGAAGTATATATAGAAGAATGAGGAGGTGAGATCTGATAAAAGATCTCCAATTACAATTAATACAGATTTAATGGATTCTTGGCCTTTGAGGGGCTCAATGAAGAAAATTACATGGGTGCACTCTGTATTAAATTTTTTACATAAAGTTTAAGCTCGGTGGGAGCTTTTTCTGACCTTTGAGGCTCTGTGTGGCGTCGAAGTAACTCTACAGATGTTTGTCATTAATTTCCTTGGCAGAGTTTCTTCTTTGGCTGCGTTTTGAGACAAATATCTGATCCTGATCAATAAATTCAGCCTCTGATTGAATACTTTGAGGCACAGGTGGCATCGTGGTAGCTAAAGGGATAAATTTGCCTCAATTGTGGCGGTGGGAACCACTCCTGTTGATAAAACCCTTAATATCTTCTTTAAACTGTGTTTTAAATCAGGGATTAGGCTTTTGATAAAATTTCTTAGCCATGATCCCCATAAAATCTGTTTTTAATCCTTTGTTCTGATAAATTTTGGTCTTCGTCACTGATACTCTTTCACTGTGCTTGATTCATGTTTTTCTGTTGGTGTGCGGGGCTGTGCAGGGGTCGAATGGCATCAATGCCTCATGAATCATTGATAAAATGTGAAGTCTAAACCCTGCGATGATTTTCTTTAGTGAATCGAAGGCAGGAAGATCATCATCCTCTACCTTCGAATTTTCTTCAAAAATGGCGAGAAAACCATTTAAACCCTGCAAAATACAAACAAATATTAAAAAATCCTGCATATATAGGTTTATTGCTGCAGAAGGCATGTGGAGGAAGCGTGGCCATTGGATGGCATCATCCAACGGGCAGGATTGATCGGGAGAAGGTGGAAGAATGGTTAAATCAGAGCCGTCGATCGTGCAGAGATCACAGTTGAGAGTGGAAACGGGAAGTCAAAGTGGAAAACATTGACTGGGCGATCGAATCAGGGTTATGGAATATGGGATGTTGATCTGCAGATCAGATCGACGGCGGAGATTCGTTAAATGCCACGCCATAGCTCAGTTAACTTTCAGGCATCTTCGGTGAGCGATAGCCATTGGATGGCCCACCCTAGATCGGACGGTGGATGCCAATATCGCGCGACTTCCATGTCCGAACGTTAACGTGCGATGGACGGCGATTTTGTGAATAGTACCTAGGACGCGTATCGGCTAGCGTATGGAATCGTTGGCGATCGGGAAAAAACAGCCTTTGCCCAAAGGCGGTGCGATGAATATCGTGTTGTTTTTGGAAAGGGTTAGTGGAATGCGGGGACCACCGGGAGACGGACTCCGCACCGTCCGATCTTCAGATCAGATCGACGGTGTGGAATGGTTTAAAATTTGAACCGGCGGAAAAATAATAAAATAAAATAAAATAATAAAACTGACGATTTTTAATATATAACCAAGGTTTTAACTTTGGCCGGGAATTATTTTATTTGAAGCGGATAGGCGCCCGATTGCGGGGCCGTGAGCGCATGGGAAATGATGTGACCGAGGGTCAATGGGAAAAATGGCTAGGACCCATATATGCCCAAAATGTGGGTTTTTATAGTTTTTTTTTTAATGATTTTCAAAGGGTTAGAGAGGTTCGGATAAGGCGAAAAAGGAGTTTTCAACCTTGTCAAGGGGTTTTGATGAAGGGGAAAGGGAAAAATTATGAAAATAAGGGACTTTTCATGGGAGATGAAAGGGTTAAAATGAGGTTAGTTTTGGAAGAAGGGAAGGGGGAAAAAGGTGCTTGCAGTAGTATTATGGCTTGGAAATCAGCAGGATTTCTAAGTGTAAAATGGGAACAGTAGTGAAGTTTGGACAGAGGAAAGGCATGAGGCCTTCAAGAGTCTTCAAGAGCCAACAATTTTTAGTAATGAAATTTGTTCCTTGAAGGATAAAAAATTCTTAGCCACCTTTTTCTATAACAAATTTTATAGGTGGCTAACAAGTGGACTTCTTTAGGTGTTTCCAAACTAGCTTGGATTGTTTAGATGTTTGCTTGCCTTCACCGGAAAACCCTAATGGACACATTAAAAAATTAATTTTCCCCACATTCCACTACACTCCCTAAAACTCCACTACACTCCCAAAACCCCTTACACTCTCTCACACACCATCCCTAAGCTTCTACACTCAAACCCCTAGTCCCTACACCATCATCACTACCCTACGTTGTGTTTTTGGCAGCCTCCTAGACCTAGATCTGTAATAAAGTTCCCTAGGTATACTCCAACCTTCAATACCTCCCTTCCCACCCCCCATACCTCCCTAACACCCTTCCCTACCTCCTAAATTTTTCCCATCCCCTTTTCCCTCTCCTAAGCCCTCCATCCTACTCTTTTCCCACCATCCCTTGTTTTGCACCACTAGGGTTTTCCCCTCGCAAAGCACCTATGGAGGAAGGGAAGAAGGCCTATAACAAGGGAGGTTAGATTTCAACAGCTCCTTGAGAGGGATAACAGTGATAACAAGCTGTAAAGGCACATGGCCACTCATTACCACACCAAGAATTCGATCTCCAAGGTCAAAGTCAAACAATTAAGGGCAAAACTCAAAGAAACCCTGATCATCCAAAAGGAGAAGGGTAGGTTGGATTTTCTAGATTATGCATCCATGGTTGCATAACATACCTCATCAGGCATCTCTGGACCAATTTTGAGAAGATTTGGAGCAATTTTTGTATCTTGGTGCAAGTTGGTGCAGTTTTGAAAATTTTGGCACACATAGGAATAGTTATGCTTCAAAGTATGTTTCTAACCAAATGGATATTTATTTGAAAAAAATGAAATATTTTTTTGTCAATAGTAGAACAAGGAACAAAAAACCTCCTTCATTTTATACACAGGTGTTATGATTTGTGAGAAATACCCAAAATATAGTTGCTATAGGAGAGTTGTTGTAATTTGGGATTACTCTTGCGAAAATGAATTTTTCTCTAACATTGAATGTATAAATGACTTTCTTGATGAGTCATAGGATAACTAGACAGAAATATATTTCCACTGAGCTATCATGAGCTCAAGTTGATGTTCATGAAGGCGCCTCCACAAGTGGCCTAAAATCTCACGTTACCCTTTTCTCAGTGGACACGCCGTGCTTTTTTACTAAGTCTTGGGAAAATTGATTTTAATGGGAAGGGTATCGTATCATTCTTAAAACTATTGATGGGTCCATTGTGTTGAAAAGTATAACTAGGTTAGTCTTCATGTTGACTATGTAATTTTGTATTTATGTAAAGAAGAAGAGAAAGATAATAAAATGTGTTTTGTTGTACTTACCTCATGGGTTTCATGAGCAAGATTTACTATGACTTCTTCTTGATGTCATTAGGATTTATAAGACTCATTGTCATGTTAATAGAGTCATGTTACACTTGAAAGAAGACCTCCAAAAGACAAGACACAGTCATCCTGAAAGTAGGCCTCATTAAATATATATTTGACATGTCAGCTTACATAAATAGGACGCATCCATTCAAGAGCTCATGTTGGCTTATTTATGAAACCTAACCACTATAAATAGCAACCTCGGCTCAATCTACAAACAAAGATTTTCGAATATCTACTCTGAGATTTTCGGTGACCTATCTCTGAGGTTTTTCGGTGACAAGACAAAAGTACAGTTCGGTGCATCTCTGATTTCGGATGGGTATAACAGTGATGGAACTCGATTAATATACAACAAGAAGTTTCGGATGATGACTCAGGAAAAACACAGTGATTACAGTTCGGATTGTAGCACAGACTTTGGGCAACATTACAGTGACACTTTCTTCACTCTCTCAAAGTAATATATCAGTATATTTCGGTGACATCTTCCAGTGCTTCCTCAGTTAAGGAGTCAATGTTGTCTCAAGTAGAATCTTGGTGCTCGGTGTCACTTGGTGCTACTGTAACAATGATTGATGACATGTTCCGAAGATATGATCTCAGTTTGTGGAAGATCGAAGAAGTAGAAGAGCCTCAGTCCTAGCCTAGGATATATACAGCGTGAAGGAAGTCCAACACAACCATGATATAGTCATTGTGTTGTTTAGTGCAAAGATGATGTTCAGTAATAGGTTTCGGTATCACAGTGCTGCATGGTGCAATCAAGGAGGATGACTGTGTCTTGGTCTAGGAGAGGTAGTTTAGGTCAAGGTTTTGGTCATGGTCTTTGTTCTCATCAAGTGAAGAATCTATAAGAAGAGATTTGCGGGTTTTCCCCTCAAGAGGAGGGGTTTTAGCCCTGGCTTGGAGCCTACTAAAGTGTTGCTGATATTATTGTTTTGATGGGTGTTTGAAGTATTGAACGTAATCATAATGATGAACAAAGATAATAAGGAAATAAGTAACACAAACAATTATCATATAGGAGAATTTGTATTAACGTTTCCCTACCTAATTCTCAACACATTATGTAGAAGACAAAGATATATGGTTAGGTCCCTTATTGTTGTTATTGTAACCCCCTTATTGTTATTGTTGTACCCCTGTAACCCCCATATTGTTATTATTGTGCCCTTACATGATGCATGTTAGCTCGGCTAGGATTACATTGTGGCCCCATGGACTTATATATATAGAAAGGAGGTTTTTTCATTTGTATCATCCAAGAATTTTTCATTCATGTAATGTATTGGAGGTTGCCCCCTCGAACTGGCTTATTTCTGAGGCATTGATATCTCTTTTCTTCTATTTTTGGAGCTGGTTCACAACATATATTTCCAATGCACTATCATGAGCTCAAGTTTGAGTTCAGGAAGGTCTCCAAAAGTGGCCTTTAACTTGGCGCTGCTCTTTTCTCAGGGACATGTTGCGCTTTTTGCACACACGTTGCCCTTTTTGACCAGTTTTAGAAAAAATGGGTTTTTAGGGGCTTAAATCCATCATTTTCCGTGCTTAAGGACATTTTTGAGAACTAGAAAAGAAATTCTTTCCAATGAGCTATCTTGAGCTCAATTTTGACTTCAGAAAGGCAATCCAATATCATCTTGAAGGGGTATGCTGCGCTTTTTGCACTCATGCTACACTTTTTCTAGATTGCCTGTGATCTTCAGAAATTTGAGTTGTGTTCGCTGATTGATGTAATCATGAAGTTTTACAGATTTAAATGTGAAAATCAAATTTAATTATGTCATTTATAGGTACTAGAGGTAGATACATCAAGTAAAATTGTATTTTTGGGTCAAGTGAATCAGTTTCACCAAAGATAAGGAGAGTTTGTTGACCTCCATATCATTAGGATTCCAGTTGAGGATTTTGGGGAACAACTCAACAAGTCATGGATTCAACCCCTGAGAGTGGTAGAAGTTTTTTTTGGTCTATATCTTTCGTTTTCTTTGTCATTTCAAGGGTTGGATGCTGTGTAATTGATCTTTGAACACTAGTGTATTCAATGACTTTTGGTAGGAACTAATAGACAGAGTTTGAAGCTATTGTGGTGGGATTCATGTGGTATGTGTTTTAGCAGTGTTGATTCTTATGTTTTCATATGTTTGAATGTATTATGCCTTCCATATTCATGTCCATATCTTAATGTGATTTATTTCTAAGTTGAAAATCATAATTCATTATTTTGATGCTCTATTTTGGAGAAATTATCACAATTATGTTTCACTTTCTTCTGATATAAATGAATTCATAATTCCTAAGCTCGTTTTAAAACCCTATCAGTCTATCACATTCATAAATATACCTTAAAGTTTTAAAGTGTGTGCCTACCTTTCCCCATCACATCTCTGCAAGTCTGATTTTCAGTGCCCTGGCCTAGTTTTTCCTATACCTAATTTACCATCTAGCAACAAATCCAAATCAATCAAACCCTAAAGCCTACTATAGCTAGACTAAAATATTCATTATCCAGTAAATTTGGTTGTTATCTCATGGACAGAGCCCTCTCCAGCCTAGTGGGGCTAGCTACTAGGTAAAAGCGGACTGTGGTTACCTTTGTTGGTCTCCTTCTCAGCCTTTGGAGATAAAATGGAGTGATAACATAATGCAACGGACTTAGGCTAAGGTCAGGAAGAATTATTACCCTTGAGGAAAATAAAAACCAGCAACAGGATGAGTCAGAAACACCAGCCATAGATAAATCATCAACTGTGACTAACACATAAATAAAACAGGGAGAAGACACAGTTGAGCAACAATATCCTGAAAAACTTATAATCACTTCTCCTCCGTTCCTTGAAATATTAGTAATAACCAAACCCATTTTTTATCCAGACTTTGATATCTTAGTGGAACTAAAAAAATTATGTATTAAAATTCCTCTCTTCCAGGCTATCCAAGAGATTCCTATTTACGCTAAAATGATTAAAGAACTGTGTGTGAAAAAACCTACGAGGAAACAAAAAACTTCACCAACTGTCCGTGTCGTAGGGACCTTATCTGATCTGCTTTTAGGCAGGGAGACACCAGTAAAATATGAAGATCCAAGGAATCCAATAGTTACAGTTCACATATATGGCCGCACTTTTCTGAACACACTAGTTGACTTAGGTGCAGCCATTAACATTTTAACGACTGAAACCCGCGAGGCACTCAGTATCACAGCTCTGGAACCAACCACTACCTTGCTAGAAATTTCTGATCGTTCGGCCCTTAAATTCGAGTGAAATTTACAAGATTTTATTTTTTTGTTGACTCATGGGAATACCTAGTGGATTTTATAGTTATCGACCTGATAAGTCGATTAAATGGACACCTTTCAATTATGGGTCGACATTGGTTAGGAACAATCAATGCATATATAGGTTGTCGTGCGGGAAGCATAACCATTAAAAAAGGAAACACTATAAAAAAACCTTTTTTTATATCCCCCTACTAAGCCAAGTCTGCCCATTCTAAAAACCCATAAACATCCACCCACATACCTAGAAGAAAATATCCATTCACCTCATACAGTAGCGGAAGCACTTGAGTTCAAGAATCAAACTCAAGATGATGTAATTAATAATTTTATTAACCAATTAGTTACTGTGAATAATGTAAAATGTCAAATGTTGAAAGCAATTATTGACAATGAAGCCAAAAAATACCCTTCGAAAGATGCCGATGATCAACATATACCAACAACTGCTGTTCATAACAACATGCCCATTGAGACTGAGCCAGGAAATATTTTGAACATTAATGATAATCTGGACAGTGACCAACAAAAAAATATTATTTAGGTTCCGCAAAAATATAAAGGGGATTTTTCTTGGGACCATCCAGACATGAATGGCGTAGACCCTCAATTATGTACACACCACATCTACACTGAAAAGGATTCCCATCCTATCTGGAAAACTCAATGGAGATTAAATCCGCATCTCAAGGATATCATAAAAGTGGAACTGAAAAAGTTTCTAGACGTGAATTTTATTTATCCTATTTCGGATAGTAAGTGGGTCTCTCCACTGGTAGTTGTTCCCAAAAAGAACGGGAAGTTGTTGATCTATGTGGACTACAGGGAATTGAACAAGGCCACGCAGAAATACCACATCCCTCTTCCATTTATTGATCAAGTTCTTGATATTCTGACAAGAAAATGATTCTTTTCCTTTCTTGATGGCTTCTGTGGCTACAACCAGATCCAAATTCCCCCTGAAGACCAAGACAAAACTACCTTTACCTGCCCATGGGTTAAGTTTTCATATAGAGTGTTACCTTTTGGTTTATAAAATGCCCTAGCTACATTTCAGAGGGCCATACTCAGTATTTTCTCTGATCTGATAAATGAGGGACTTGAATTTTACATCGATGACTTCACCCCGTATGGGAATGATTTCGACCAAGCGTTATAGAATTTAGAGAAAGTTCTTGAACGATGCATCGCTACCAGGCTATGTTTAAGTAACAAGAAATGTCACATGATGAATCATGATGACCAAAGGCGTAATCCTAGGACACTGCATTTCTGTAGCTAGAATACAAGTAGACCTAGAAAAAATAGAGGTAATTGTCCTACTACCTACACCATGCACCCAAACTAAGGTACCTAGCTTCCTTGGATATGCAGGATACTATTGTAGATTTATAGAGATATTTTCACAAATTGTTGCGCCTTTCTATGCTTTAATAAGAAATGTTGAATTTAAATGGTCTGATAAATGTGACATTGCTTTTACATATTTGAATAAGTTAGTCTCGACTGCACGAGTATTACGTGGACCCATTTGGGAGCTTCCTTTTCATATCTCTTCAGATGCATCATACATAGTAATAGGCATTGTATTCGGGAAAGAGGAGGACATATTTATTATATCAGCAAAAATCTCATCATAAACTCTTCCGACAGAGAAGCACATAACAAAGGGGTATGTATGCTCTCTTCCTATCTTACAGCATGTACAAACAATAAATGACATGTAGATTTGCTTCTAATTACAAACTGTGACTCATACTCTACCATATTCATGAGTCTATAAACATAAACAAACTCAGGAATATATAGTTCTAACTACCTTCTATTATCTAAGAACAGACTCGTTAATAGAGAATTACAACCATAGACAAGTAGGAATTACATATTCCAACTCCCCCTGAACGACTACTTGTCGTGATATCAATTCACAAAGTCTAGTTGTGGTCAATCATTAAAAAAAAAGATATGTCGACGTCCATATAAAAGATCAACCATCCACCAGAATGCATGGGTACCAACCACTGCACCTGTTGGTCTCGTAGGATGTCCTTCACATACATGGTTATGTCAACCATTATCATTGCATATATGTATCTGTATCAAAAATGTACCCCGACTCAAATTCACAAAAACGAGAAAATACTATGTGCAATAACCGATACACACACATTTTGCACCCCGAAAACAACAATATCTCGAGACCTTGAGAGCAGGTACACGTACCACCTACCTCGTGAGCAGAATACTTATTTGCATGGGGCACCTGGGGCACCTGTAGCCACGAAGGCTGCTGTAGCCATGAAGGCTCTTGTATGTGGTTTCTGGTTCACCACAAACCATCACTTTACAGTGACAAAAGATGGTTTTCGGCTAACCATAAACCTGTACTTACAAGGTGGTTTTGAGATTACCACGAACTTTACACATCTCTTAACAAGGCATACATTCATACTCCAACTTTTGGAGTTTCCAGGTACATAACATAACCACTACAACAATTTTCCTAGACTTGCTTATAACATGCTAGGGAGTCTATCTCACAAACCCACACTAACTCAAACAAACATTTACTTTTTTGTCCATTATAATAGTTGTTGCTGCTTTATTACCTCCTCTTTCGTTGCTTACATCTTGAGCATCTTTGTCTTTGTCAAATAAATTCTTGGAACTCCATGCTTAACCTGTCATTTGTTAGAGTCGCGAATTCTAACAAAATAACTTTACCTACATTAAGTTAGCTAGGCTCAATAAGGCTCAATAACTTTAAACATGATTCCAAGAAACTAAAATAAAAAACATAAACTCTTCAGATTAATTTCTCTATCTCTGCCCAAAGATGATTATTTCCCAAACATAACAGCAACCATTCTCTTGCAACAATAACTCTGAGGGGTCCACTGTTGAGCCCCAAAGATGTCCTTTTCTTTCACCAAAATTCACTTCATTTCCTTTGTCCCTTATCAATTATAGGCTTAAATGATCAATGGGATTGATTAAAGTCACTTTAGGAATGTATACAATGACTGACTTGCTATATTTTCATGGTTTTGTTGTTATAGTAATTTTTTACTAGACTTAGCTACAAAATGCAGCCATTCTGTAGCTAGTCGCCTATTCCGCAGCTATCCTTATGTTCACACAGGTTCCAAGTGTCACTTAAAGGAAAAACGCATATGGTTGAATTCAAAACCTCATCCACATCATTCCTTTCTTTCTACGAAGTCTGAGCAAAAATTTCCAAGTGGTTATGCACGTGGAGGGAATCAAAATTAAGAGGTAGACTTCTACCAGGACAAGGACTGTACAGATGTCTTCAAGCATAGTACGAGGCCTCCACAAGAGTCCTAATTTGATTTTAATTGAAAAATACACTTATCCCTATTTCCTCTCAAGGGTATTTATGTATTACACTTATAAAAATAACTTGGGAGACCGAGATACAATTAGCTAGATTGATGTTTTGTTGTTAGATCTCAAAAGACCGTAATACTCTGTTTTTGAAGTATTTTTCCTTTAATGAAAGAAGAGCAACTTTATTACATGATTTGAGGAAATATTGAGGAGATTTGTATGCTAATCTGGTGGTAGAGGGCCCCTACTGCCCGAGAAGCTTTTTGCATGTTGTTTAGATAAGTAACTTTAGCCTTGCTTCATTCCTAGTTTAAGCAATTTTTTGAACTTTATGTTTATACTCACTTGCATCGGATGCTACAGCCAGTCTTGTTCTTATGAATTGTTCCAAAATATCACTAACACTACATGAGATATAGCTGTATTATTTTAGAAATTATTTCGTAGATTTTAGTTCGTCAATCAGACACCGTGAGTGTCACCTATAATTTCAGTTCCTACTTTTGTTCACTGTATTTCAAGTTAATTGATTGCATTCTAGTTCAGTTCTATTCACTGTATTTCAAGTTTTATTAGCTAGTTGTACTCTAGTTCTATTAAAGTAGACTTAAAGGCCTTCATTATTTACAAACTGTTCTTGTTCTTAATCTCTATTAATACATCATTATCATAGGAACAAGAATTGGTAATGTCATTTTGAAGCCTTAACTGTTCTGCAATTTCTCAAAGTTCCACAAACTGCCTTTTTCCAAAGCTATTCCAAAAGATTTCTAACTCTTGAATGAGGCTTAACAGTGATATTTTGAGTTGTAGAATGGATTAATTTTAGTGTCATAAGTTAATTTAGAGTAGAGTTCCTCACTATGTTGCAGACAATCTTTTCCAAATGTGTTCCAACAAACTTCTAACCATGGATGAGGTTTTCTCTGTGATATTGTAGGTTTTTGTTTTCTTAGAAGAACCTCATTGCATTAAACTCATCCTTTTCTCAAGTTATTCCAATATACTTCTAGTGAATGAATTGGGCTGAGTTCATGTTATGAGTTATTTTCTTGCCAAGTTTTGCATTTTCTGTTCTCAAGTGCCATACATAGTTTAGAATAGATTTTTCTCTGTTTTAGTGAGTTATTTTCTTGTTAAGTTTTGCATTTTTTGTTCTCAAGTGCCATACATATTTTAGAATAGATTTTGCTATGTTTAAGTGTGACCAAAAACTTCTCTTTGCCAACAATTTAGTTCCTCTCCTCTTAGCATAAAAACACAAAACCAAAAACACTAGAAAAACACTAAACACAACAAAGTAGGAAGAAGATACCTAGACACATATAGTGCACTTCACTTCAACAGTTTACTAGCCCTGGTTGACAATTTATGACATCAATTTAGGAACACTAAGTTGACTAGACATTTTGGCACCGTTGTCGGGGAAGTGTAACTAGATAGCCTTGTTTCTTACCTCCCAAAAACAATGATATGCGTAGAGAAAGAGACTCAAGGGGTAGATTCATAAGGAGCAGAAGCTTGATTCCTAGAACATCACTTGTTCCACCAAGACCAAGAGGCAGCACACCTCCAACTCAAACCCACATTCCATCCTTTACCGATCCTAGAATTCTAGAGGGCTTAAGATCAGATATTCCATTAGAAAGACCTTCCACTTTACCCACTGAACCTGTCTTAGAAGAAGATTTAGGAACCCCTGCTAGAGACTTAAACTTTTCAACTTCCACAGAAGAATCAACTATGGTAGAAGAAGGCGGAGGAGGAGTTTTTAATGGAGAACACACACTATTTGGAGGGGGTAGAGGTAGAGATAGAGGAGAAGGAGTTAGAGGTGCAGAAGGAGAAGGAGGCAGAGGAAGAGGTAGAAGAAAAATGGGAAGCTCTTTTGGATTCCGTATAGTAGATGAAGAGACCAATGCAACTATGAAAAAATTTCACCGTCCTTCCAAATTTTTATGGACTCAAAATCGAAGATCCTGAAACCTTCCTATTTGAATTTGAAGTCCTATGTAGAACCTATGACTACTTACAAGATGCTCAAAACTTAAACTATTCCCTTCAACATCGAAAGGATCAACATTAAAATGGTTAATAAGTTTGATCAATGGGGCCTATTAGGACATGGGAAGAAGTGAAACAAGAATTTATAGAGAGGTATTTGGATTAATGTATGACAGTCAACCATAAGGAGGAAGTGTTTAAAATGCCACAAAAAGAGGATGAAAATATGGAAGAATTGTTGGAGAGGTTTAACTATAACATCAAAAGGGAAAAAATGGAAAACTTAGACCAAGATACTTTGAAATCTCTCTTGTTGAAGACAATTAGGGATGAATAGTTAGATATCCTTAATATGATGGGAAAAGGGGATATATCTCAGCTCACATTACCTGAAATAGCTGAATTATGTATCAACCTTTCAAGAGGGAAATATAAAACTGTAAAATGACCAAGAGTCCCTGCTCTTGCAAGGGCAAGTAAGTCTGCTTCTGGGACAGTAAGTAGGGTAGAAATAGGACATATGCTTGATGAATTCAAATCTAACATTTTAGGGAGTCTTAGTGAGCAAATACACACCCTAAAGTTACAAAAAAATCAAAATTTGAATCTGATGCCTTCACAATCTTTTGTCCCAAATGTAGAAAGAAGCATGCCTTGAGAGAGTGCCCTTTGGATGCAAAAGTAGTAGAGACTTGTGTAATTTTTTCTAAAAACATGAGATCAAGAGTTTTCCTTCACTTCCTGGTCTTAAAGTTGTCTTTCAAGAAGAAACCCCTACAAATTCCACAGAATCTCTCAATTTTTTCTCTAGAAGGCCTTGGAAAGGACCTCAAACACAAGGATTCCATGATCAGCTGTA
This sequence comes from Pinus albicaulis, assembly GCA_034641835.2. Taxonomy (NCBI): domain Eukaryota; kingdom Viridiplantae; phylum Streptophyta; class Pinopsida; order Pinales; family Pinaceae; genus Pinus; species Pinus albicaulis. Next base: position 1,965,287,333 of record CM076575.1, read on the forward strand.
TAATCAACCCCCATAAAATTGGAATTCTTGGAAGAAACCTTGGCCCCAATTCCAAAATCAATCTCTGAACTTGGGCACAAGGAGTACAAAATCCCTATGGAACATACCGCACTATCAATACCCACCATCCTATCCACCATATCCACACTTCTCCTCAATGTAATTTTCAACAAAAAGCCTCAAAACCTACCACATCAAAATCAACCACTTCCATTACCATTTCCTCGAAAATCAAATCAGTTGCCTACTCAACCCATACCAAACCCCAATAATAAAAATCATCAGAACACATACATGATAGAAGGCCAACAGTTTCCAACTTATTTAATTACTCCTTTAGACCTTAGTGATGTCCAACTTAGGTCTGGAAGAATACTTGAAAAGAGGAAACCTTCTGTGATCATACAAGAACAAGATAAATCTGAGGAAGATTCCCTATGGGTGAATAAAAGTCTTGAAGAAGATACATCTTTTCAAGACCCAAACACTGAAAAATTAAAGAAAAAAGAACCAATAATTTCAACTCTTATATTAGAGCATCCATCAACATCCACCTGTACACCTCCCTTTCCAGAAAGATTAAAAATTGATAGGGGTGTAGAAAAACAAATTATGGTGCCTAATTATGATTTCCTAGATGAGCTAAGAAATGTTTGTATTAAGATCCCATTATTGCAAGCCATCAAGGAAATTCCAATATTAGCAAAGACAATAAGGGAGTTGAGCATGAAGAAAACAAGAAAAAGAATAAGAGAGACAAAAAAAATTCAACTGGCAGGAAAAATAGCAGATATCATGATGGGTAAGATTGCTATTCCAAAGTATCTAGACCCAGGAAATCCAGTTGTTAAAATTCACATCAATGGAATTGAGATCCAAAACACACTTATTGATTTAAGAGCAACAATCAATACTATGAGTAGACAAATCATGGATAAACTGAAACTTCCTAATCTTATTTTTACACCCAAATTATTAGAATTATCAGACAGATCTATGATTAAAACTGATGGGGTAATAGAACACATTCCAGTGTCCATAGATTCTTGGGAGTATCTTGTGGATTTTATGATCCTAAATCCTAAGAATAATCTAGGAGGACACCCTATTATATTAGGAAGACCTTGGTTAGCTACAGCTGATGCTTTCATTAGTTGTAGATCCGGTGATATGTACATCTCTGATGGTAGTTCAACCAAGAAATTTACCTGCATCTCCTCCAAAGAAAGACAATTACAGAATTAGATGATACTCAATGGATAGAGGATGAAGAAGACTTACAACCTCTCTTCACAATTTCAGAAATTAGTGAAGACAGCCAGATTCTAAATACCTTAGAAAACTTTGAATCCTCTTCGGAATATAAACATGAAAAATTTCAAGAAGAATCCAACATTGAGTTTTTATCATCAAGACAAATGTCTCTTTATTCCATGGATAAAATTGGCAGTTCTACAATTGAGATATTTCCAGGAAAAACTTTAAATATAAACAAGAACCTAGAGAAATCTCAACAAGAAGAGCTAGTCAAGATATTATAGAGACATTCTTCTGCATATACATGGGAGTACACTGATATGAAGGGGATAAGCCCTAAGACTTGCACTCATCACATCTACATAGAGGAAAATTGTAAACCAATCAGACAACCTCAGAGATGGATGAATCCAACCTTCGGAGACTGTTAAAGAAGAATTGCGCAATTGTTAAATGTCAACTTTATCTATCCCATTTCAGATAGTCAGTGGGTTTCTCCTTTGGTAATTGTGCCAAAGAAAATGGTAAATGGAGGGTATGTATTGACTACCGAGAATTAAACAAAGCTACTCTTAAAGATCATCTTCCCCTACCTTTCATAGATCAGGTGTTAGATACATTAGCTGGCAAAAAGTACTTCTTATTTTTAGATGGGTTCAGTGTTTATAACCAAATTCAAGTAGCACTTGAAGATCAAGACAAAACCACATTTACTTGTACTTGGGGTACCTATGCTTACCGAGTATTTCCATTTGGACAATGCAATGCACCTGCAACATTTCAAAGGGCAGTACTAGGAATATTTTATGATCTAATGCATGATTGTGTAGAGGTATATATGGATGATTTCATAGTCTATGGAAACACATTTGAAGAAGCCTTAGTAAACTTGGAAAAAGTTTTAAAGAGATGTAAAGAAGCAAATCTTTCATTAAGTCATGAGAAGTGTTTTATGATGTTTACTGAACAAATTGTTTTTGGGCATCACATTTCAGGGGATGGGATTAGATTTGATGATTCAAAAGTTGAAGTCATCTCTAACTTATCTGTTCCAAGTTGTCAAAAAGATGTTAGGATTTTTCTAGGATTTATAGGATATTATCGAAGGTTTATAGAAAACTTCACCAAGATAGCATCTCCTACCAAATTACTTACCAAGAACGTAACTAAACAACTCGATTGCCATTAGCCTTTGAGACCCTGAAAACAAAAATCTCTGAAGCACCTATTTTAAGAGGACCTAACTAGAATTTACCTTTTCATATTTCAACAGATGCCTCAAATACAGCTCTAGGAGCAGTATTGGGACAAAAAGACCTGATTCCATATGCCATCTACTATACCAGTAAAAATTTGACTCCTCCAGAGTTAAAATTATTGTTGGGTCTCAATCAGTCTCCCAAACTCTGTGTTCATTTAATTGTCAACCAGGATTTGTAAACTGCTGAAGTGAAATGTACCATATGTACCTAGGTGCTTGTTTCCTAGTGCGTTGTGTGTAGTGTTTTATGATGTTTTGGTCTTTTATGTTGATTTATGATGTTTTTGGTCTTTTGAAGTTTTATGTTTACAATGAAAAATGCCTAGAAAACTAATGAAAAGAGATTGGTGGTCAAAAACACAGTTGAGCCTAATGTATGGAATGGCAAATGTAATCAAAAACACTGAAGCAACATCTAAACTATGACTGAATAGAAACAAGAGCTTAATGATGACTTCTTAAACAAATGACACAAACTAGACTTTGAGAAATGATCACTTAAATATGCAAGTTTTCTAACTAAATAGTTAGACACTAATCATGATGCAACATTCTATTCTAAGCTCATCTATTCCATGACTAATTCCTAGTTCTATTCTGCAATTTTAATTGAATGTCACAGAGCCTATACTCAAAGAGTTATTGGTTTCTTTTCAAGGTAGTTCTGTTGAGGAAGAGCTCTGTTTATGGTGAGGAATTTGCAGAGATATTTCAGACCTTGTAATGATGTTATCTTCTGTTCCTAAGGTTATGGATCACTGGTGGTTTTCAGAACAAAAAGATATTTGTAGATAATGAGGGCTGTCTTATGAATCCTATCAACTAAAGTGATCTACTGTGCAAAGGGTGACAATGTGACTATGAGATGTGAGTGCAATGAATTGATTTAAACATGACCTTGAGATGCTTCTAAACTAGAACAATATGAAACCATAAGCCATCATCAAACTTTGAAATGAAGTAGCTGGACAAGAATTAAATGCAAAATGAAACTCCGGAGCGTTCTAACTAACATGCATTATTCTATGAAGTTACACAATCTGTTTGTTCATCATTAGTGATATTTTGGAAAAGTTCCTTCTTGTGGAAGAGGTAGAAAAATTCTGACTGTGGACTTGTATGCAATTGAAAGCAAATGAACTGAAAGCAAATGAAAAACTTAGTTATCACATCACGGTCATATCTTGAACTTCTTAAGGATGTCTTGGAAGAATTTATTCTTGTGGAAGAGTGATTAGGACAAGTGCAACTGTGATAGTGAAGACTAAAAACTACAACTAATTCCTATGATACTATAGCTATTCATCATTCATTGTTATGATCTGTTGGAAAAATGTCTTCTTGTGAAAGAACTGGAATGAATATAACTACAGTATCTAATTAAAAACAAATACAATTCCTATCCTACAGTACCATAGTCATTAAACATTCATCATTTTAATTTATTGGCAAAGTGTCTTCTTGTGGAAGAACTGGAACGAATATGACTACAGTAGCTAGTTAAAAACAAATACAAATCTAACTGATATCCCACAATACCATAGTCATTAATCATTCTCATCATTTTAATTTATTGGCAAAGTGTCTTCTTGTGGAAGAACTGGAACGAATATGACTACAGTAGCTAGTTAAAAAAAAATACAAATTTAATTCCTATCCTACAATACCATAGTCATTTAAACATTCATCATTTTAGTCTGTTGGAAGAGTGTCTTCTTATGGAAGAACTAGAATGAGTACGAATACAGTATATAAAACAAAACAACTACTAATTCAATATGCAGAACGTAAAGACAGCTAGGAAAAACTTATCTAGTTTACGCAAAAGAAATCCGTTCAAGGGGCAGGGGCCCTCTACCACTTGACGGCATTCAACTCCAAATTAAATCACGCCTTCAGGATAATTTTGTCTGCTCCATTAACGATGCAATAGTTTGAACATAATGCTCTGTGTCTTCAAAGACGTAACACAGAGTTTTCACAAAATCTAGCAGCAAATCTAATACAAAATCTCTAACTAAGCTCTCGGTCTACTCAAGAGTTTATAAAGTAAATGCAAGTAACAATAATTACAATAATTTAGGAATGATGTCTTTCCTTCTCCAAATCATTTTAGGAGTCTTTGAGGTGGCTGCGTGAAGGAGAAAAGACACCTGGACTGAGACAGTCCTAGTAGGAGTCTTCCTTCACAAATGTGTTCCCACGTGCATAACCGTACCCAGAATTCATTTCCTCTTCCATGACGAGCAACACACCATGTAGGTACGACGTGGATCATGCCCATATGCGTTTTTCCTCAAGAGGCCACCTGGAACATACTCAAACATAAAGGTAGCTGCAGAATCGCCGGTTAGCTACGGAATGCATGCATTCTGCAGCTAGTTCCGGTCAAAATGCTTAACAATGGCAACAATCACAAAATTCAACAATTCAGTCATGTAAACCATTCTAGAAGTAATTTTAACTATTTTTATTGATCAATTGGGTTCAAAATAGAGATGGACAAGGGAGAAATGAGGTAAAATGAGGTGAAGGAAAACACAAATTTGAGGCTCAACATACCCCCACTGCTGTTTCTTTGCATGTCCTCATGCAAATCATCCCATGAATTCAGAGGCTTCTGCAAGGACATCTAATCCCCTTCTTCTCCTTTGTCTGAAAGTTAGAGGCCTTCTAGGTTTCCTGATCACAAGTTTGAACCTGAGATTGGTGAGTGCCCTGACCAGCTTTTTATTCCTTGTCTTCAACTTCTCATTGGTTCTCTCCACTTTGTCTATATGCAGGGATAAGGTAGAGTTCATATCTGTTTTGAGTTTGATTTGATCTCTGAGAATTTCGTTTTCATTTTTGATGTGTCTATTCAACAATTCTAACTCATACCTATCCCTCCTCAATATATCAATTTCGGACTGTGGAGGACTGGGGGTTCTCTCTTCTCTTTCTGAAGCTGTTCTCTCTAAAGTTTCCACATAATCATAGATTTCCTGTTGAGCAGGATCAATCTCAGGGGTGCCTTCATAAAAATCTTCATCATCATCCCCTTCAATGGGCGTTTCTTCATCTTCAATATTGATTACCCCTGTGTGTTTGATTGATGTTTTCTTCAATTTTCCTTTTAACCTATGACTTCTCCTAAGCTGAGAGGAACCCTCCCCTTTTTCTATAACAGATTCCTTGATTATCTTCTCTGCCTTGAGTTGACTCTTGATTCTAGTCAACTTCTCCAAAATGACTTCTTCACTGCTTTCTTGAACCGGTTTGTCAATTTTACCTTTGGGAGTCCTCCATCTCCTACTTCTCTTTGTGGCCTGTGGTTCAGGTGATAGTTCTTTTGCTTCCTCAAAATGATTTCTTATTAAGAAATCATCCCATGTATCATTGGTTTTAGATAGATGATGCTCTATCAAAATTTTGACCAACCCATGATGATACAGGGTTGTCTCCAAAAACTGAACTCTTCTCTAAACACATGAAGCCATTTTCTTCAAACTTTGATACAAGAAATATGGTAGATTCAAATCTTCTCCTAGAAAATGCAACATTAGTCTAATATGATAGACATAAAATGTCCCATATCTACCCTCACATGTAACAATTTTTTGTAAAAGAAGTAGTATATTCCTCCATTTGCTCTTCAATGTTGTACTGGGAATTCCCTTCTTGAACACACTAACATCCATGTTTGGTGATTTTAAGATTTGTTTCCAGGAGTCATTATGGAATTCCCTATTTTTAAACCATATTTCCCCAGTTCTGGATAATCCTGTAGCCTCTGCTATAAAAACTTCATTAACAGTAAACTTAACATCCCCTATTTCAACTTCAGTACCTTGGAATGATCTGGCAAATGTTTTGGTGACTTCCTTATGGCAACCATTAAAATTTTCCAAGAATTGAAGCCATCCTATTTGTTGTAGCATCTCCTTGCATTGTGGATAACCTTCTAAATATTTTGATCCCATAGGCTCAATCCTTACGACGAAACCCATGATTTTTCAATATCAATTAACACTCTTCTCTACCCACAAAACAATGTCTTTTACTTTCGGATTAAAATGGCTTCAATCTTTTAAAATGGAAATGGTTTTAATTTTGGAATGACATACCTATAATTTATAATGGCAACAGCTTCAAAGCCTCTGGCTGGTATGCCTCTGTTTGAAAAATGCCCTCGAAACCTTGGACTGATGTACTTCTGTTGAACGTTGGAATGATATGAAAACAATTTCAATTTTCGAGCTAATGTGTCTCTGATAGACAGTGGTAGATGATTTCAAGTTTCTTTTTGTGCAATACCTCCGTCTTTGGTAACAGAAAGACTTCAAACTCAATCACTGATAAACACTTCTGTTTCTAGTACATCAAACTTCAAACTCAACCTCTGTCTCTGGTAGCAAATGGTATGCTTCAAATTCAACACCACAGCATCTCTGTCTCGGGTAACAATAGACTTCAAACTTAATCACTACCACACCTCTGCCTTTGGTAGCGAAAGTCTTCAATTTTAGCACCTCTGTCTTCTGGTAGCAATAGGCTTTAAACTCTACGCGGCCACAATTCTGTGTTGACAGTGGAAGTGCTCCAAACTTTGTTCACAGTGATATGCTATCTATTCACGGGGTCAAGTAGCTTTGAGTCCTCGCCTGTTATACTTTCAAATTTACCTCTCCTGCTCTGCTTCTGATGATAATAATATCTGCCTTCGGAATAGAATACTGGCTACGGAATGAAGTTATGACAATGGTCATGGAATAGAGTGGTGAAGTGTGGTGGCAGGATTGTGTTAATGATTTGAGGAGACGGCGGAAGATTCACGACGGCAGGGAAATCATCATCATTAAATGTGTTGGTTAGGAGACGTGGGAAATTCAAATTCTTTGGCCGTTTCACCGCTTATTTGCTATCGGATATGAAGTTTAAAATGGAAGATTTTAACATAAAGTCTGTAAAGGGTTTGTTTGGTGTTTGATCAATAAAACAATTAAAATAACCTTTCGAATAATCCACAACTAAACTATGCTGAAGTCTTATGAAATGCCATCGTAACTTTAAATTTGTTACCTCTGCCCTTGATGTTTTCGTAGCCTTTGTCTTCTTTGCTCATTTTTGGAGGAATCTTTCACTATTTTCTTGATGTCTTTGATTCATGAATTCACTGGATCACTTTGTTGTAATTCTGATGTCTACTAGTTGATACCTTCAGGACTTGTAGCTGTGGAAAGACTATCGGGCTGCAGAAAGGCTGATCAGCTGCAGAATGTACACTGAGCTGCAGAATGTCCCTGTAGAACACTTTTATCATGAAAATGAAATGTTTTTGAAGTATGGATGAAATGGATGAAAATGGATGAAAATGGATGATATGTATGAAGTAGTTAATGGAATGGGATGGATTCAGTTCATGGAATGAAGGAACATAAGGGTTGTACTGCAGTTCATGACATATTTTATTCACTTACAGCAAGGTATCAAATTTTGTGTTTTGACATGAAAATGAAATGAATGGAAGATGGAGTGAAATGGATGAGATGTGGAATGGAGTGAAAATGTGAATGATGGATGAGATGGAGTATGGATGAATAAATGAATGGAGTGAGATGAAATGAATCATAAGTACTATGGCACTGTACTTATGATTTTTTATAACAGCTGCTTATGAAAACAAGAATGGGAAAAGTTAGAGTGTCAGAGAGACTCTGATTTTCACCCTATCTTTTCTGTATAAACATGCCAATCAGTGATTGGTTTTCATGTTTATACCTTTTTTTTTTTATTTTTTTTAATTTTTTTTTAATTTTTTATTTTATTTTATTTTTTTTTACAAAGAGAAATGCTTCAGAAAATTTAATCAAGTTGATGAAGAAGAGAGACTCTTCTTCATTAACTTCACATCATTGTCTCCTTGGAACTTCTTGACAAACTCTTCTCTTGAGAGTGGCTTATGGTATAGCTTCAGTCTATGGCCATTCACAAGAAAAGTGACCTCCTCTTCATCTATAGTTCTAATTTTTACTGCCCCATTATCAAAAATTCGAACAATTTCATATGGCCCAAGCCAATGTGTCTGAAATTTCCCTTGAAAATCCTTGAATTTTGAATCAAACAAGAGATCCCAATCACCCTCTTTAAATTTCTTCTCCTTGATGTACTTGTCATGCCATCTAGCCCTTTGTTGTTGGACTAGACTTGTTTTCTGAACTGCATCTTGTCTGATCTCATCCAATTCATTAATTTGTTCCAGTCTATGCTTTTGTGCCTCCGTTAGATCAAGTCCTAGCTGAACTGCCATCTTGAATGTCTGGATTTGGAACTCTATAGGAAACAAAACTTGCTTCCCATAAACAAGCTCATAAGGAGTATGGCCTGTTGTGTTTCTCCATGTAGTTCTATAGGCCCACAAGGCTTCAGGAAGCCTATCTACCCAATCCCTTCTATGTAAATGAACAGTCTTTGTTAGGATTCCTTCAATGAATTTATTAGTAGATTCCACTTGACCATTTGCTTGTGGATGATAAGGAGTAGATGTTCTATGTCTGATTTTGTACTTCTCCATCATTTTCTCCACTAGCCTTGATGTAAATTGAGCTCCTTGATCTGTAACAATTTCCCTTGGGACACCAAAACGAGTAAAAATATCCTAAAAAAGAAAAGTAACTACAGATGATTCATTAGCAACAAGTAATGGTTTAGCTTCTACCCACTTAGTAACATAATCAGTGCAAACTAATATGTATTTCTTTTGTCTTGATGGAGGACTAATAGGTCCTACAAAATCCAAAGCCCATTTTTCAAAATGTTCAATGTGTACCTGAGGTTGTAATGGCATCTCACCTGAAGGAGAAGATTTCCCTACCCTTTGGCAACTGTCACACCTTTTTACATACTCCCTTGCATCTTTAAACAAAGATGGCCAATAATATCCTAAATTAAGGATCTTATAGGCTGTCCTCTTATCTGCAAAGTGTCCGCCACAAGGTTCATCATGACATGCCTTGAGAATTTCGGGCATCTCATCTTCACGAACACACCTTCTAATGATCAAATCTGGACCTGTCTTGTACAACTCATTAGCGACCCATGAATATCTTGCACTATCATTAATGATTTTTCTTTTATCACTTGCATTCATAATTGAAGGAAATTTTCCTGAAACTAAATAATTGGCAATATCAGCAAACCATGGAGTTTGAGTAGAGATTGCAAAAAGATATTCATCGGGAAATTGATCTTCAACCGGAGTGTCATCTTTGATATTTTGAATTCTAGACAGGAAGTCAGCCACAGTGTTTTGTTTTCCAGGCCTATCTAGAATAGTAATGTTGAATTCTTGCAATAACAACAACCATCTTATAACTCTACCATTAGTAATTGATTTATTCATTAAGTATCTAATGGCAGAATGATCAGTGTGAATAAAAGTTTCATAGCCTGTTATATAGTATCTAAATTTGTTAATGGCATGAACAACAGCTAAAAACTCTTTTTCAGTTACAGTATAGTTTAACTCTGCAGGAGTCAAATTTTTACTGATATAATAGATGGCATAGGGAATTAAATCTTTCTGTCCCAATACTGCTCCCAGAGCTGTATCGGAAGCATCTGTCGAGATATGAAAAGGTAACTTCCAGTTAGGTCCCCTTAATATAGGTGCTTCAGAAATTTTGGTTTTCAGGGTTTCAAAAGCTAACTGGCAGTCAGAAGTCCACTTGAATTCACAATCTTTGGTGAGTAATTTGAAGAGAGGAGATGCTATTTTGGTAAAGTTTTCTATAAATCTCCGATAGTACCTTGTAAATCCTAGAAAACTTCTAACATCTCTTTGACAACTTGGAATGGATAGGTTAGAAATAACTTCAACTTTCGCTTCATCTACTCTAATCCCATCCCCTGAAATGTGGTGCCCTAAAACAATACCTTCAGTGAACATCATAAAAAAATTTTCATGACTAAGTGAAAGGTTTGCTTCTTGACATCTTTTTAAGACCTTTTCCAAGTTTTCTAAAGCCTCTTCAAATGTATCCCCATAAACTGTAAAATCATCCATATACACCTCTACACAGTCATGTATCAGATCAGAAAAAATTCCTAATACTGCCCTTTGGAATGTAGCAGGTGCATTGCACAATCCAAATGGCAATACTCGGTAGGCATAAGTACCCCAAGGACAAGTAAATGTGGTTTTATCTTGGTCTTCAAGTGCTACTTGGATTTGATTGTAACCATCAAACCCATCTAGGAATGAAAAGTACTTTTTACCTGCTAATGTATCTAATACTTGATCTATGAAGGGTAAGGGAAAATGGTCTTTAAGAGTAGCTTTATTCAGTTCTCGATAGTCAACACACACCCTCCATTTTCCATTTTTCTTAGGCACAATCACCAAAGGAGAAACCCACTGACTATCTGAAATAGGATAGATGAAGTTAACATTTAACAATTTTTGTAATTCTTCCTTGACAATTTTCCTAAGATTTGGATTCATCCGTCTTTGAGGCTGTCTGATTGGTTTGCAATTTGCCTCTATATAGATGTGATGAGTACAAGTCTTGGGACTTATCCCTTTCATGTCAGTGTATTCCCATGCATATGCAGAAGAATGTCTCTGTAATACTTTGACTAGCTCTTCTTGTTGAGATTTTTCTAGGTTTTTGTTTATGTTCAAGGTTTTGCTTGGAAAAATTTCACTTGTAGAACTGCCAAATTTATCCATAGAATGAAGAGACATCTGCCTAGATGACAAAAACTCAATATTGGATCCCTCCTGAAATGATTCATGTTTATGCTCTGGAGAAGATTCAAAATTTTCTAGAGTATTCAGAATTTGATTATCTTCACTAATTTCTGAAATTGTGAAGAGTGGTTGTAAGTATTCTTCATCCTCTATCCATTGAGTGTCATCTAATTCTGTAATTGTCCTAGCTGGAGGATATAAGGTGAATTTCTTTGTTGAACTTCCATCAGAAATATACATATCACCAGACCTACAACTAATAAAAGCATCAGTTGTGGCCAACCAAGGTCTTCCTAATATAACAGGATGGCCTCCTAGATTATTCTTGGGTGTCAGGATCATGAAATCCACAGGATACTCCCAAGAGTCTAGGGACACTGGAATATCTTCTATTACCCCATCTGGTCTGATCACAGATCTATCTGCTAATTGCAATAGTGTGGGTGTAAAGAGAAGATTAGGAAGTTTCAGTTTGTCCATGATTTGTCTACTCATGATGTTTATTGCTGCTCCTAAGTCAATGAGTGTGTTTTGAATTTAAATTCCATTGATGTGAATTTTGACAACTGGATTTCCTGGGTCAAGGTACTTTGGAATAGTAATCTTACCCATCATAATGTCTGCTATTTGTCCTACCAGTTGAATTTTCTTGGTTTCTCTTATTCTTTTTCTTGTTGTTTTCATACTCAACTCTTTTATTGTTTTGGCTAAAATTGGGATTTCTTTGATGGCTTGCAATAATGGAATTTTAATGCAAACATTTCTCAATTCATCCAAGAAATCATAATTAGGCACCATTATTTGTTTTTCTACACCTTTATCAATTTGTAATATTTCCGGAAAGGGGGGTATAGAAGTAGATGTGGATGGTTGCTCTAATACTGGAGTTGGGCTTATTGGATCTTTTTGTTTCAGTTTTTCAATGTTTTGGCCTTGAAAGGATGTACCTTCCTCAAGACTTTTATTAACCTGTAGGGAGTCTTCCTCAGAATTATCTTGTTCTTGTATGATCACAGAAGGTTTCCTTTTCTCAAGTATCCTTGCAGACCTAAGTTGAACATCACTAAGGTCTAAAGGAGTAATCAAGTAAGTTGGGAATTGTTGTCCTTCTATCATATATGTATTCTGAGGGTTCTTATTATTGGGGTTTGGTATGGGCTGAGCTGGCAATTGATTGGATTTTTGTGGGAATGGCAATGGAAGTGGTTGATTTTGATGAGGTTGGTTCAGATGATGTTGTTGAGGATTTTGTTGAAAATTTTGTTGAAGATTTTGAGGAAAATTTTGTTGAGGATTTTGAGGATAAAATTGTGGATATGGTGGATAGGATGGTGGATACTGATAATATGGAGAGTATCTTCCATAGGAACCTTGTGATCCTTGTGCCCAAGCTTGAGATTGATTTTGAAATTGGGGCCAAGGTTGCTGCCAAGAATTCCAAGGTGGAGGTTGATTATACATTTGATCATGGAATCCTTGTGTCTGAGATCCCTGCCAAGGTCTTCTAGATACAAAGTTAAGAGATTATGTGGAATCTGTAGGAGTTTCTTCCTGAAAAGAAGCCTTGAGACCAGGAAGAGAAGGAAAACTCTTGGTCTCATGTTTCTCAGCACAAATAGCACAGGTTTCTACAACTTTTACATCTAGAGGACACTCTCTCAAGGCATGTTTCTTTCTACATTTGGGACAAAAGATTGCCAAAGCATCAGATTCAGCCTTTTGCTTGTTTTGTATCTTGAGGATGTCTATTTGTTCACTAAGACTCCCTAAGATGTCAGATTTAAAATCATCAAGCATGTGTCCTATTTCTGATCTACTTACTGTCCCAGAAGCAGATTTACTTGCCCTTGCAAGAGCAGGATCTCTTGGACCTTTGACAATTTTAGATTTCCATCTGGAAAGGTTGATACATAACTCATATATTTCAGGTAATGTGAGTTGTGATATATCCCCTTTTCCCATCATGTTAAGGATATCCAACCATTCATCCCTAATTGTTTTCAACAGAAGAGCTTTTAAAGTGTCCTGATCTAGATTTTCCATTTGTGCCCTTTTTATGTTGTATTTAAATCTTTCCAACAAATCTTCTAAGTTTTCATCTTCTTTTTGTAACATCTTGAACACTTCTTCCTTATGATTAACCGGCATACAATAATCTAAGTATCTCTCTAGAAATGCTTGTCTCATGTCTTCCCATATTCTAATAGAACTACTGTTTAAACTCATAAACCACTTCAATGCTGCTCCTTTCAGAGTTGAAGGAAATAATTTCAATTTTTGAGCATCTTGTAGATAGTCATAAGTTCTACACAGCACTTCAAATTCGAATAAGAAAGTTTCAGGATCCTCAGTTTTAAGTCCATAGAATTTCGGAAGGACAGAAGGTGAAATGTTTTTCATGGTTGTATTGGTTTCTTCATCAAATATAGGGAACCCAAAAGAGCTTCCTATTCTACCTCTTCCTCCTTCTGCACCTCTACCTCCTTCTCCTCTTCCTCCTTCTCCCCTACCTCTACCTCTACCTCCTCCAAACAATGTGTGTTCTCCATTAACAACTCCTCCTCCTCCTTCTTCTGCCATGGTTGACTCCCCTGTGGAAGTAGAAAGGTTTGTGTCCTCAACAAAAGTTTTTGGATCCTTTTCTATGGCAGGTTCAGTGGATGAAGTGGAAGGTTTCTCTAATGGAATAGGTGACCTTAGATCTTCTAGAAGTCCAGGATCAGTAAAGGATGGAAGATGGGTTTGAGTTGAAGGTGTACTAGCTCTAGATCTAGATGAAACAAGTGGTGTTCTAGAAATCAAACTTCTGCCTCTGTTGCTTATAAATCTTCCCCTTGAATCTCTCTCCCTACGCATAAAATTGTTTTTGGATGCTAAGAAACAAAGGTTACCTAGTTTTCACTTCCCCGGCAACGGCGCCAAAATGTTGGGTCTCAATCTAGTCTCCTAAACTGAGTTCATTTAATTTTCAACTAGGATTTGTAAACTGCTGAAGTGAAATGTACCATATGTACCTAGGTGCTTGTTTCCTAGTGCGTTGTGTGTAGTGTCTTGTGATGCTTTGGTCTTTTATGTTGATTTATGATGTTTTTGGTCTTTTGGAGTTTTATGTTTACAATGAAAATGCCTAGAAAACTAATGAAAAGAAATTGGTGGTCAAGAACACAGTTGAGTCTAATGTATGGAATGGAAAATGTAATCAAAAACACTGAAGCAACATCTAAACTATGACTGAATAGAAACAAGAGCTTAATGATGACAAATGACACAAATTAGACTTTGAGAAATGATCACTAAATATGCAAGTTTTCTAACTAGATAGTTAGACACTAATCATGATATGCAACATTCTATTCTAAGCTCATCTATTCCATGACTAATTCCTAGTTCTATTCTGCAATTTCAATTGAATGTCACAGAGCCTATACTCAAAGAGTTATTGGTTTCTTTTCAAGGTAGTTCTGTTGAGGACGAGCTCTGTTTATGGTGAGGAATTTGCAGATATATTTCAGACCTTGTAATGATGTTATCTTCTGTTCCTAAGGTTATGGATCACTGGTGGTTTTCAGAACAAAAAGATATTTGTAGATAATGAGGGCTGTCTTATGAGTCCTATCAACTAAAGTGATTTACTGTGCAAAGAGTGACAATGTGACTATGAGATATAAGTGCAATGAATTGATTTAAACATGAGCTTAAGATGCTTCTAAACTAGAACAATGTTAAACCATAAGCCATCATCAAACTTTGAAATGAAGTAGCTGGACATGAATTAAATGCAAAATGAAACTCCGGAGCATTCTAATTAACATGCACTATTCAATGAAGTTACACAATCGATTTGTTCATCATGAGGGATATTTTGGAAGAATTCCTTCTTGTGGAAGAGTAGAACAATTTTGACTGTGGACTTGTATGCAATTGAAAGCAAATGAACTGAAAGCAAATGAAACTAAGTTGTCACATCACAGTCATATCTTGAACTTCTTAAGGATGTCTTGGAAGAATTTCTTCTTGTGGAAGAGTGATTAGGACAAGTGCAATTGTGATAGTGAAGACTAAAAACTACAACTAATTCCTATGTTACTATAGCTATTCATCATTCATTGTTATGATCTATTGGAAGAATGTCTTCTTGTGAAAGAACTGGAATGAATATAACTATAGTATCTAGTTAAAAACAAATACAACTTCTATCCTACAGTACCATAGTCATTAAACATTCATCATTTTAATTTATTGGCAAAGTGTCTTCTTGTGGAAGAACTGGAACGAATATGACTACAGTAGCTAGTTAAAAACAAATACAAATCTAACTGATATCCTACAATACCATAGTCATTAATCATTCATCATTTTGGTCTGTTGGAATAATGTCTTCTTGTGGAAGAACTGGAACGAATTATGGCTACAGTAGCTAGTTAAAACAAATACAAATCTAAGCGATATCTAATACCATAGTCATTAATCATTCATCATTTTGGTCTGTTGGAATAATGTCTTCTTGTGGAAGAACTGGAGCAATTATGACTACGGTATATAAAACAAAACAACTACCAATTCAAATGCAAAATATAAAGGCGGCTAGGAAAAACTTATCTAGTTTATGAAAAGAAATCGGTACGAGGCAGGGGCCCTCTACCACTTGACGGCATTCAACTCCAAATTAAATCATGCCTTCAAGATAATTTTGTCTGATCCATTAACGATGCAAGAGTCTGAACATAATGCTCTGTGTCTTCAAAGACGTAACACAGAGTTTTCACAAAATCTAGCAGCAAATCTAATAGAAAATCTCTAACTAAGCTCTCGGCCTACTCAAGAGTTTATAAAGTAAATGCAAGTAACAATAATTACAATAATTTAGGAATGATGTCTTTCCTTATCCAAATCATTTTAGGAGTCTTTGAGGTGGCTGCGTGAAGGAGAAAAGACACCTAGACTGAGACAGTCCTAGTAGGAGTCTTCCTTCACAAATGTGTTCCCACGTGCATAACCGTACACAGAATTCATTTCCTCTTCCATAACGAGCAACACACCATGTAGGCACGACGTGGATCATGCCCATATGCGTTTTTCCTCAAGAGACCACCTGGAACATACTCAAACATAAAGGTAGCTGCAGAATCGTCGGTTAGCTACGGAATGCATGCATTCTGCAGCTAGTTCCGGTCAAAATGCTTAACAATGGCAACAATCACAAATTTCAACAAGTCAGTCATGTAAACCATTCTAGAAGTAATTTTAACTATTTTTATTGATCAATTGGGTTCAAAATAGAGATGGAAAAGGGAGAAATGAGGTAAAATGAAGTGAAGGAAAACACAAATTTGAGGCTCAACAATTATACTGTAACTGAAAAATATTTTTTAGCTTGTTCATGCCATAGACAAATTTAGACACTATATAACAGGCTATGAAACTTTTGTTCACGCAGATCACTCTACAATTAGATATCTAATGAAAAAATCAATTACTAATGGCAGAGTCATAAGATGGTTATTGATTTTACAAGAATTCAACATCACCATTCTAGATAGGCCTAAGAAACAAAATACAGTAGCTGATTTCCTATCTAGACTCCAAAACATCAAAGATAACACTCCAGTTGAAGATCAATTCCCTGATGAATATCTTTTTGCAATTTCTACTCAGACTCCTTGGTTTGCTGACATTGCTAATTATTTAGTTTCAGGGAAATTTCCTTCAATAATGAATGCAAGAGACAAAAGAAAGATCATTTATGGCAGTGCAAAATATTCATGGGTTGCTAATGAGTTATACAAAACAGGTCCAGATTTTATCATTAGGAGATGTGTTCGGGAAGATGAGATGCCTGAGATCCTCAAGGCATGTCATGATGAACCTTGTGGCGGAAACTTTGCTGATAAAAGGATAGCTTATAAGGTCCTTCATTTAGGATACTATTGGCCATCCCTTTTTAAATATGCTAAAGAGTATGTCAAAAGGTGTGACAGTTGCCAAAGGGTAGGGAAACCTTCTCCTTTAGGTGAGATGCCATTGCAGCCTCAGGTACATATTGAACCTTTTGAAAAATGGGCTTTAGATTTTGTAGGACCTATTAGTCCTCCATCAAGACAAAAGAAATTTATATTAGTTTGCACTGATTATGTTACCAAATGGGTAGAGGCCAAGGAATTACTTTCTGCTACTGAAGCATCTGTAGTTAATTTTCTTTTTGAGGATATTTTTACTCATTTTGGTGTCCCAAGGGAAATTGTTACAGATCAAGGAGCTCAATTCACATCAAGGCTAGTGGAAAAAATGATGGAGAGGTACAAAATCAGACACATAAAATCTACTCCCTATCATCCACAAGCAAATGGTCAAGTGGAATCTACTAATAAGGTTATTGAAGGGATACTAACAAAGACTATTCATTTACATAGAAGAGATTGGGTAGAAAGGCTTCCTGAAGCCTTGTGGGCCTATAGAACTACATGGAGAAGCACAACAGGTCATACTCCTTATGAACTTGTTTATGGAAAAAAAGTTTTGTTTCCCATAGAGTTTCAGATTCAAACTTTTAAAATGGCAGTTCAGCTAGGACTTGATCTAACATAGGCACAAAAGCACATATTGGAGCAGATTAATGAATTGGATGAGATCAGACAAAATGCAGTCCAGAAAACAAGTATAGTCCAGCAGCAAAGGAATAGATGGCATGATAAGTATATCAAAGAAAAGAAGTTCAAAGAAGGTGACTGGGCTCTCTTGTTTGATTCAAAGTTCAAATATTTTCAAGGTAAATTCAAAACACATTGGCTTGGGCCATATGAAATTATGAAATTTTTTGACAATGGAGCAATAAAAATCAGGACAATAGATGAAGAGAAGGTCACTTTTCTTGTAAATGGTCATAGATTGAAGCTGTATCATAAGCCACTTTCAAGAGAAGAATTTGTCAAGAGATTCTAGGAAAATAGTGATGTGAAGTTAATGAAGAAGAATTTTTCTTCTTCATCAACTTAGTTGAATTTTCTAAATTCAAATGCATGAAAAAAAAAATTAAATAAATAAAAATAAAAATAAAAATAAAGTATAAACATGAAAACTAATCACTGATTAGCATGTTTATACAGAAAAGATATAGTGAAAATCAGAATCCTTCTGACACTTTAGCTTTTCAAATTTGTTATTTTTCTGCAAGTAGCTATCACAAAATCATAAGTGCAGACCCATTTTCCACTTATGATCCATTTCACTCCATCATGTCTCACTTCATTCATATTTCATTCACTCCATTCATCCATACTTCATTCATTCCATTCCATGGTCCATCTCATTTTCATCTCAGACTTTTAAATTTGATCTCTTTTTTGCAATTGAGTATTACAAATCATAAATTGCAGGCCACTTTTCATATTTCATTCCATTTTACATTTATGATCCATTTCATTCCATTACATTTCACTTCACTCATGCTCCATTACACCATATTTCATGATCCATTTTAATTCACTTCATACAACATTTCACTCATATTTCAGAAGATTCCATTCCATGTTTCAAATCTTCTACAGGTATATTTTGTAGCCAGACATTCCGCAGCCAGACATTCTGCAGCCAGAGATCCTGAAGGAAACTATCCAGTAATCACTTGATCAGCAGCAAATTGATCTTGCACGCCTGTTACAACAAGAAAAATCAAAAGGGATTATGAAGACTAAAGAATCAATGATTTTCAATGGAGGACAAAGCATATTAAAACCACAAAAATTAAAGGAAAGACAAAGGTAAAGTTGTGAAATTATTATGATGACAGATTATGAAAGTTATAGTATAGTTAAAGTCATGTATGATTCATAAAGTTACTTTGATTATTCATGTTGATCATGCCTATTAAACCTATCATAAACACTTTGGACAAAATCCCTTCCATTCCGCCATATCAAATCATCATTTAAAACTTAACGGTTAAGTACTGAAGTGACCTATTCAGTCACGTCACTAGCCCGAAGTATTCAGTGATGATTTTGAATTTCTCACGAGATTTTTCCGCGGTATTTTCTTTCGTGATAGCTCTCAAACTCATTAATTCGTGTGAATCACCTTCACCGTATTTCACTTATTCCATAACCACTTCATATCATCTTTCTGTAGCTAATTCCTACTG
The DNA here is from genome assembly GCA_034641835.2 of Pinus albicaulis. Lineage (NCBI taxonomy): Eukaryota > Viridiplantae > Streptophyta > Pinopsida > Pinales > Pinaceae > Pinus > Pinus albicaulis. The sequence goes on from CM076575.1 coordinate 1,965,306,719, forward strand.
CATAAATAGAGAATGCATCTTTGGGGTAAAAACAACTCTCTACAGCCATTGTTACCGTGAATAGAAGAGCAGTAAATTGAAGGTTGAAAAAAGAAGCCATGGGTCTCATTGTAAGGTCCGAACCAGTCAGAACCAAATACTTAGAGGGTTACCCACAGATTAGAGAAATGCTACAGCAGGTTGGGTGGTTACAGTTTTTGGAAAAATTCAATGGTTTTCATAAGGAAGTAACTAAGATATTTTCACGATCCTTCAATGGAGCAGAGGTGGAAATAGGAGATGTCAAATTCACTATTACAGAATCCTTCATTGCAAAGGCATCGGAATTACCCAGGAAAGGTGAACGATGGTTCAAGAACAAGCAATTTCACAATGAGGCATGGAGGCAAATGCTCAAAACACCAGGTATGGATTTTTCAATTTTTAAGAAGGGCATTCCTAGCTCAACACTGAAGAATAAATGGTGGAAAATGTTGCTCATTTTGCAAAAGTTTATAACTTGTGAGGGAAGGTTTGGTACCCTATATGTGTATCATATTCGGCTAATGATGCATTTCTTAGATGAAGAAATCAATTTACCCTTTTTATTACTTCATAGCCTAAAGAGAATGGCCTCTAATGTTCAAAAGAGGGTTCAATTCTTGGAAACCACTTTGTATCACCATGGCCTAGTTAAAATCCTAATTGAACATCATTTGAGAAAGATGGGAGACAATTGGGATGAGTTCCTAGTGAGGAATCACTTTGAAGAACCCAAGGAGTCTCCATCTGAAGGCAAACTTACAAGAAGAAGCAGAAGAGGAAAAATTTCCAAATCTGTTGAAATTAAAACTGGTAAGTCCATACAAGAGGACAGTGAGGAGATTATTTCTGAGAAATTAGCTAAAATTAAGAAACAACTTAAGAAGGAGAAGATAATAAGAAACTATGCCAAGGAGAGAGGTGAAGGACCATCTCAACGAAGACGAAGCCACAGTCTTAGAGGTATATTGAAGAAAACAGGGGTTAGACAAACGGGAATCATAAACATTGAGGATGAAGAGACACCAACTACTAGATCACCTGAGTACCAGTACGAAAAGGATCTTGATGAAGGAACTCCGGAGATAGACCCAGCACAAAAACAAATCTATAATTATGTTGAGACATTAGAAAAGAGAGCCTCAGAAAGTAGAGGAAGAACTCCTAGCCCACCAAAATCTGCAATTGATGTACTAAGAAGAGAAAAATATGAGTTAGAAGTACTCAATAGGAACATAAAGAATGAAAATTAAATTTTGAGGGAGCAGGTTAAGCTGAAAAGTGATATGAATACAACTCTGTCTCTGCAAATGGAAAAATCGTACAAGGCTAGTGAGAAGTTGAAGAAGAAAAACAAAAAGTTGAGTAGGGCACTTATAAATTTGAGATTCAAGTTGGTCATAAGGAAGCCTAGGAGGCCATTGAACATCAGGCAAAGTAGAAGAAGGAGCCTAGATGTCCTAGCAGAAGTCTCAGAATACATGAATTGATTGCATGAGGACATGCAAAAGCTTTGCAGTGGGGGTATGTTGAGCCCTAAAGATGTTCTTTCCTTTCACCAAATTTCACTTCATTTCATTTGTCCTCTATCAGTTTTAGGCTTAAAATATCAATAGGATTAATTAAAGTCACTTTAGGAATGCATGTAATGACTGAATTGCTATATTTTCGTGGTTTTGTTGTTCTAGTAATTTTTGACTAGACTCAGCTACAAAATGTAGCCATTCTGTAGCCAGTCGCGTATTCCGCAGCTATCTTCATGTTCACACAGGTTACAGGTGTCACTTAAAGGAAAAACACATATGGTTGAATTCCATAACACTCCTACATCATTTCTTTCCCTCTATGAAGTCTAAGAAAAAATCTCCAAGTGGTTATGCACGTGGAAGAAATCAAAACTAAGAGGTAGACTTCTACCGGGACAAGAACTCTACATATGTCTTCAGCAAAAGAACGAGGCCTCCACAAGAGTTCTAATTTGATTTTAATTGGGAAAGACACTTATCCCTATTTCTTCTCAAGGGTATTTTTTTATTTCTCTTATAAGAATGACTCGGGAGACCGAGAGACAATTAGCTAGATTGATGTTTTGTTGTTAGATCTCAAAAGACCATAATACTCTGTTTTTGAAGTATTTTTCATTTAATGAAAGAAGTACCACTTTAATACAAGATTTGAAGCAATCTTGAAGTATATTCGTATGATAATCCGGTGGTAGAGGGCCCCTACTGCCCGAGAATATCTGTGCATATTGTTTAGATAAGTAACTTTAGCCTTGTTTCATTCCTAGTTTAAGCAATTTTCTGAACTTTATGTTTATACTCACTTTCATCAAATGTTATAGCCAGTCTTATTATTATGAATTGTTACAAAATATCACTAACACTGAATGAGATATAGCTGTAGTATTTCAGAAATTAGTTGCATTTTAGTTCAGCTGTAATACTCCGGAGGCTAATGGCACTCTAGTTCAGTTTTGTTCATTGTATTTCAAGTTTGATTGATTGCATTCTAGTTCAGTTCTGTCCATTGTATTTAAAGTTTTATTAGTTAGTTGTACTCTAGTTTTGTTAAATTAGAATTAATGGCCTTCATTATTTACAAATTTCTCTTGTTCTTAATTTCTATTAATACATCATTATCATAGGAACAAGAATTGGTAATGTCATTTTGAAGTCTTGACTGTTCTGCAATTTCTCAAAGTTCCCAAAACTGCCTTTTTCCAAAGCTATTCCAAAATATTTGTAACTCTTGAATGAGGCTTAACAGTGATACTTTGAGTTGTAGAATGGATTAATTTTAGTGTCATAAGTTAATTTAGAGTAGATTTCCTCACTATGTTGCAGACAATCTTTTCCAAATGTGTTCCAACAAACTTCTAACCATGGATGAGGTTTTCTCTGTGATATTGTAGGTTGTTGTTTACTTAGAAGAACCTCATTGTATTAAACTCATCCTTTTATCAAGTTATTCCAATATACTTCTAACGAATGAATTGGGCTGAGTTCATGTTATGAGTTATTTTATTGCTAGGTTTTTCATTTTCTGTTCTCAAGTGCCATACATAGTTTAGAATAGATTTTTCTCTGTTTTAGTGAGTTATTTTCTTGTTAAGTTTTTCATTTTCTGTTCTCAAGTGCCATACATAGTTTAGAATAGATTTTGTTCTGTTTTAGTGTGACCAACAACTTCTCTTTGCCAACAATTTAGTTCCTTTCCTCTTATCATAAAAACACAAAACCAAAAACATTGGAAAAACACTAAACACAACGAACTAAGAAATAGATACCTAGGCACATATAGTGCACTTCACTTCAACAGTTTACTAGCCCTGGTTGACAATTTATGACATCAATTTAGGAACACTAAGTTGAGCAGAAATCCACTGATAAGGAACCGGATTGACAACTTTTCAACTGGACTCAATGCACTGCATTCCAGAACTGTTGATCCAAAAATAGGCACTCACAGCCACATGAAGAGAACAAAATTTTCCCTTCAAAAAAAAATATTCTTGGACTCAATGGTCTGATCCTCCATCATCCATAAATTCACTATCAACATGCATAAAATTCAACAATTTTATACACAAAAGTTCTCGTTTCAGTATCCAATTCCCTTGGAATCGTACGTAATGCCACTTCCCCTGTTCACAGTATCAAGGCAGGGTAACTGCTTCCAAGCATGCCTCCTCATGCTCGCTGAAATGCTGCAACAATGAAGACCCATTGTCGAGCTAATCTCCTCGAAATTGAACATGCATATATGTTTCCACCACACTCGGCACACACAAACTTGGTCATCCTCCAATCTATGATGTAATTTTCATTGTCATGTCTTCATTATATTTGGTAGTAAGTCATTCCTGCAAATAAATTTGTCTATTGTCGGAATGGGAAATTCCAACAAAGAATCACACTCATGAAAATAGTTGCCCAAACTAAATGTCACAACGATACAACATTTACTTATTTTAACCAGATTTACATAAATGCATTTACATGTTAAGTTTATGGGTCTCAACATGAAAGCAATATAATTCACGAATACAATTTGTTTCATCTTCAACCTTTATAGAAACATAATCACATCGAGGCGAGTCACCACACTACCCTTGGATCACTTTACTGTTGCGCCATGAGACCATGCTAGAAATGTGTTCAACCTTCAACCAGGTTGATCGTAAACAAAGGAAGCTCGAAGCCTCCCAACAACTCCACGTGCTTCTGCACCGCTTCTGACACCTGAAATAAAAATCACAACAAATCACAATCCACTGCCCAACTTCCGTCAGATCGTACCCCTATCTCAGATCAGGTCGGTCCACCTACGGAGTTCAATTCCTTGCTTTTCAACATTTTTCCAATAAGTTCATAGTCGACCTTGCATAGAACTGGGTACATCATAACCCATAGACCAATGCATATAGGTAGTGACAATGAAGTAATTTCAGCCACTTTAAAGGCTTCCTTGATTCGCTTCACAAAGTAACCAATGACTATTGCTAGCACCATGTCAACCAATATCCACACATACAGGAACCTATCCAGAAATGAAAGTCGTTGTAAAATTATTGTTTCTTCTTTCTCATGTTTACTGGTATCTGAAATTACTTCAGCCTTGCATATGAGCTCTTCACCCATGGGTAGAATGATAGACACCCTGTCTTCTTCTTCATAACTCTGAGAGTTACAGCAGTAATGCAGATTAACGCTGTCATCGACACATCGATCGTCCACGTTGACATGAGCTCCCAAATTCCTGTAAAATCTGCAGCGGATTCCATTTTTGTTGTTCAAAATAGACGATCCAAGGCATTCCCTTTCTGCAAGAATGAAACTCACTTCGTATTCCCACATTGCCTCTTTGGCGAGAAATGCACAGACGCCCTGGCTTACCTTCACTCAGCCTCCAAAGATGGCCACCAAGCCTCTAGCCACTGAGCCTGCAGCCCTACGCTTCAACAAAAGATCTGATGGTGTAAACGTGGAGTTGAAGTCCTGTAGTGGTCACCATCATAGTCAATCGTCCAATGCAGACGTGACGTGCATGGCCGGGGAATCCCAAGAACCCGATCATGACGGCAAATTGGAGGTTGTGGAAGGAAGCCTGTTCAGGCCTCAAGTACTCAATATGCCTCATGAAAAGATCCAAGTGACTATTAATTATTTTTCCAACTGTTCTATGTGACTATTCTTTGAATATTCATGTTGGAATCTGCTGATTATCACTAGCAAAATGTTGTAGGCAAATAGTTTTCCCAGAAGCTGTCATTCGAAGAAGAAGATAAAATATCAATATGTCTCCTCTAGACGAATGGACAGGCTCGGCCTTCTCTATCATGGGCTACTCCTCTCGGCCTTCGCAGGGACACAATAGGCAATATCGTCCACAACGCCAAAGCCCTTCGATCAACCACCTCTCCACGCAATACAATTTCTACTAAAGGTTGCATATAAAGTGGGAGGTCAATCTATAAATGCACAATGAATGTCTTACCATCAACAATGAATGTCTTACGACCATCGCTAGCAGATAATCCCATATTCCTCGGTAGCGACGCCACTCCACGCTCACTGCACCACCTTAATCTAGCAGCTCTGCAATGAAATTAGAGCATCCAGACAGTTCAATCTCCACCAATGTGCAACAAATAAACCAACAGAGTATGTCATAGCCACTATCAGATCACTTCTCCGCTGCTATTTTATGTGCAAGCGATCAGAGCAGGCAGATCCGCTAGGAAGATCCTCACGTTTCTCAATCCGCTATGTTGTAGCCACACGCTGCTCAATCTGCTAGGCAGATCCTCATGCAGATCCAACGATCACACTCGATGCCAACTTGGATCAATCTTTCACGCAGTTTCCCCGCAGTTAATAAGCTTCAAATTTGGTCACCTCACTTAAGAAAATCACTCTGTTTTTGGCTCACAGCGGGAGAACACAACAATGGAAAAAAAAAACTAAAATAATACAAATACTCTTATTTCCCTCAGCCTAGGAGGGGACGAGGTCTAGGCCCATATGGGCTCCGATACTAACTTAGAAACTGAGCATGCAAGCTCTATCTTTCATTAATCAAATCAAGTACATATATACATGAGGATTGTCTCAAGATAGAGAAGATTTCTTAGACAGACAATAATTTGGTTGAGAGAATATCTCAACCTCACATCAAACTAGGAACTAACCTATCAAATAGGAACAGAGTCTATACATAGAGAGAATCACAACTGAAGACAAGTAGGAATTACATATTCCAACAGGGAAAAGGGAAGTTAAGAATCCTTTGTCAAATACCTATGAATAGACAAGTCTTAAATACTGATAAGAAAAAGATACTAATCATGAGATAGGGCACACCATTTACTCAATGACAATACTTTAAACAAATAAACATTCAAGATAAACAATCTAGTGGAACAAGGAAGCAAGAGAAATTATCTAACTTCAGTGGTTCTACTTTCAAGATTTGAAAACATATAAGAGACAAATAGCATCAATAAATGAAGAGGGAACTCCTAAACATAATTCATTAAACTATAAAGAACTTTGAGGAAAAATGATAAGCATAATCAAAGGGCAAGATTGAAACAAGACCTCTTTGACTTAAGCTATCATTCAATACATCAAAGAGAGATTTCAAGACAGAGTTTAGATAACATCAAAAAATCAGGGCTTACCATGAATCATGTTTGTAAACTAGCATATTAATCCAACAACGAAATAGACAAGCTTAGGTAGGGCCTAAGGAGCAGCTAAGAATTCCTTAAACTAACCCAGCAGAGGAAAACATGGAGACAATAGCAAACAGGAGGACTGAGGTGCCTCAAAAAAATTTGCTCATCTTATACTCTTCTGAGCTATTGCAATATAGAAATATGGACATATGGAAAACAAGGAAAACATGAACAAATTAGAGATACATCACCATTAACTAAACTCAGGGATCCTGCAAGCAAGCCTTCATCACCATCAATCAAGGAAAATCATCCACAAGCTCCACAACACTTAATTGTTCTTCAACTTCCAAAAACCATGTATTGCTCTTAAACACTCAAAGTCCATGTTTACAATGAATCCTCATGCTATATATAACAATAAATGAGGATGAAAGCCTAATAGAGCATCTATAATTCTATTGGCTAATCATAAGTATCTATGTTGTCCTTGAGGCCTTGCAAGGCCCAAGGCACAAAAATATCTAAAAAAAATATCTTTTCAGCCATTTATAGCTATTAAATTGACCTTTAGGCCCTGACAAGCATACAAAAACTTGCTAAACGCACATTCTGACTTGTCAACCACAGGAGCATAGCACTGTGTGTCAAATTTTGAATTTATGCCAGGAGTGCAGCACAGGAACAGAAAAAATAAGCCTTCTTGCAGTAGTGTTTTGAAGGCCTTCCTGATGTCATAAAAGGCTCTGTGACGGCTTGTTGGAAAGCCCTTTAAGTCTACTTTCCAGATCTACCTTTTTTTTTCAATCTGACTTCTACAACCTATCCAAAAAGTGAAAATTACAGGACTGGTAGGAGCACAACATATGCTCTGAAAAGTGGGCAGAATGGTGAAAAAACGAGTGTTTTTGACCCTTCTGGGGGACCAAAACAACTCCAATTGAGCTGAAAATTGGTGAGCATTCTCCTCTCATGATGAGGAACCCAAAAATGCAAGGCTTTTCTCTTAAAGATTCCCTGAAAAATAGCATAGCATGGGGTGTGTTGCGCTCCTAGCCTCAAACTTTTGCAAAAAACAAAAATTTGTTCAATTTCTCCCATATTTTGTAGATAGGTTCCTCATGGGTCCTGAGAGACTTGTAGAGAAGCTTGAGCCAAAATAACAAGGCTAGCTTGGTCCTTTTCCTCCTTTAGTGCTTGGATCTCAATTTTGGCCTTTTTGAGTTTTTCCCTTGCAAATTGGTTTCTTTGGGAAAAATTCTTGTTCATTCCTCTTTGCAACTCCAAGCCTTTGTTAGCTTTCTCAAGCTTGGCCTCAAGGTGAATGTTAGCCCTCTCAAGCCATGGTTCCCTATCATGCTCAATTTCTAGCACAAGGAGTTCTTGGAGAGAAAGTTGTTTCACTTGGGCTGATTCTTCTTCACTCTGCTTTGCCAATGCTTTCCTAAGGCCCATAGTTCTAGGTCTCCTTCTAGTTTGACCCTCCTCATCACTACTCTCTTCATACGAGCCCATGAACTCCTCCAACTTTACCTGTGAACTTTGAGCCTTTTTCCGGTACTTGATTTCTCTTGCTTCATAGATGGCTTGTTGGGCACTCATTTGTTTGTTTTTCATCTGATAGAAGTGAATGACATCCTTAGATATTTCTAATTCAGCTTCTAAGTCCCTGATTTGTGCATTTCGGTCCTGAAGAAGGGGTTTTCAATTCTTGTCTCATTCTCATCATCATTGTCTATGTGAATGAGTTCAAACTCTCTTTCCTTTTCATGATCTTCCTCTTCTTCTTTCACTTTTTGCTTACCTTTGTCCAATGGTTGCGTTGAAGTAGATGGCAAGGTCCCTTGCCTCTTAGAGGTAGAAAACACTTGCCTTGATCCTCTTTAGTAAGTGAGAGTTCAAGTTTTAACATGTTTCACTTGAATACCTTGATCATTGGTGACCTTAGGAAAGATTTTGTGCTCATTGATGATCTCTGTATGTGTGTCTTCTTCACTTTGCTCTTGATTGTCTTCTTGAGAGGTATTTTCATTTTCTCTCATGCTAGTATCACTGCCAAGATATTCATTATTTTTATCTCCTTCCAAGTCTCCTGCACTGTCATCTTCCATACTTACATCATCATCATTTTCATTGTCAATTTCTGTGTTGTCATGATTAGAGGTGTCCTCATCATGGCTTGATGCATTTTCATATTCATGACTATCCTTCTCTTCATTATTTGACCCATTGTGTTCACTTTCAAACTCTCCCTTTGTATCACTGCTTTGTTCATGAGCACTATCATGATGTTATTTTTCACCATAGCTGTCATTTTCTACCTCATTATGTGTGTCTATACCCATATTGATTAGCCCACTATTTTCTTTTTTTTTCCTATGGTCTTCATTTGCTAACTCAACCTTTGTTTCATAGCTTGCATTATCTTAATTTTTGCTATGTTCACTATCCTTGTCTTTAGAAATTGTTCCTTCCCTATCACTCCTTTCATATGTACCTTCTTCACTATTTGAATGCTCCTTACTGTCATGCATATTGTCTTCTTTTCCTAGGTCTTCCTTTGTATTTTGGCTGCTATCTCCATCTTTGTCACTGCTCATTTCAACATTGTCATTAGGCTCATTGTTTTCTCCTTCACCTTGACTATTTTGTTCCTCAAAATATCCTTCTATTTCTTGGCTACCATCTGTCTCTTCATCTTCATTTGGTTCACTGTTTTGGTCTTCTTGCTCACCCTTTGGCTCATTGCTTTCTTCCTTGTCATTGCCCTCATAATTACTGCTTTCATCTGCCTTCTCTTAACTGTCATTTGTATCTTCTCCACATTTTCATTTTCTTCACTTTACCTTTCCTCCTCTTCATCACTTGTTTCTTCTCCTTTACTGTCATTTTCTTCTTGACTACCATGTTCATCTTGGTCACTGTTTTCTTCCTCTTCTGGGTTTTTAGGGGAAGGTGAAAGAGGGATGTTTGTTTGAGGAGAGGATTCATAATAAGAGGATGAATCATGGTTAGTGGGGGTTGATGGAGGAGTGGAGGAAGGTGGATGAGATGATGATGGTAAGCTTTGCAGAGGGAGAGGCTGTGGAGTTGTGAAAACATCATGGGTGATGAAAAATTCCCATGGGATACCTTGTTGCCATAATTGGTGTAAGACAATCATCTTGATCAAGGAATGATGGAAAAGGCTTGACATTTGTTGGGAGGGAGGGTTCTTTTACACAATGGATGACATTTTATCAATACTTTTACAAAGTTAGTAGGGTAAATGGAGTAGTTTGGCCTTAGTAAAATGCATGAGTAGTCTTATGTGGTAGGAACAGACCCTGGAAAACCTACCTTCACAGGTGAAGTACTTCATGATGATATTCATTAAAGGAGCATATATGTCCAGCAAATGAGAAAAGGGGAAAATGGTTTTGCAATCAGCTTGGCAACTTGGTCTTAGGAAGGGATGATAATGGCTGAGGTCCAGATACACTTGTTTGAACCATTTTTCCCCTATGCAAGGTATTCCAGTGGCCATAGAGATTGCATTGGTGGTGAGATCAAAATTTAATCCAACTATATGTACTTGGTGGTCATGGAGGTTAATGAAAAAAATCTTGGTCAATTGAGGTTGGCTTTGGACCTTCTACACTTTCTCACAGAACTCATAGCGTCCTACTTCTTGGAAATATGAAACTATAGTAGGAGAGGCCGAAAATTCTTTAGTGTTTATAGGCTCAAACCTATTTTCTTTCCCACCCTTCCTATGCTTCTCTTTAGGCCTTTGGTTCCTCTTGCCACGGTCAACACTGCCCTCTCTAGGCATTCTGTCCTTCACCCCTGCCTTAATACTTTTTAAAAAAAAGGATTGACACTGCTTGTGGAATGATGTGAAGATGGTGAGTGAGATGGTGAGGTCGTAATGATGTCAAGGCTCAGCAGTGTGGAGACCAAGTATTTCCTTTATGATTTTACTTCCTTTTATAAATTCACCCTTCAATTTTATTTATAATCCTACCTTTATAAAAATAGGAAAAGGTGGGAAAATCTTAAATGCCTCTCAAAATATTCTCACAGCTGAAGCAACAAGCTCAAAAAGCATCATGGGCGAGTCGGGCACCTTCTGCACAAAGTAGTCGGGTGACCTCTGCACGTAGGTTCGGGCAAGCGCTAAACGCGTAGTTTCACAACACACTCTGCACGCTGTGTTTTTTTCTGCACAGGCCAGTCGGGTGTCTCCTACACATAGGTTCGGGTGCCTCTTGAACACGCAGGAGCACATCAGGTCACCTCCTGCACACTTGGCGGGTGCCTACTGGGCCGCTGCCGAACGGGCAGGATCGCAGCCCATCTGCACACTGTCGTGTGCCTTTGTAATCCCTGTTGGGCAACTCTTGAATGGACAGGAGTGCAGCAGGTCACCTCGTTCACGCTGTCGTGTGCCCTTGTAAACCCTGTTGGGGCAGCTCCTGAACGGAAAAGAGAGCAGCAGGTCACCTCCTACACGCTGTCGTGTGCCTTTGGGCGAGTGTTGAATGCACAGGAGCATAGTAAGGGTGGCTGGGCAGACTGTCGTGCAGGATTGAATGGGTTAGGTGGGCTCTGCATGGGCTTGAACGGATAGGATCACGACAAAACATTTCAGGAACGCAGTGCGCAATCAAAATTTGCATGGATAGCAACAAGAGCGCAGCGTGGCCCAATAGGAGCGTAGCGCAGAGAATTTCTACCCGAAAAATCTATCAAAACCCTCCGGGAACCTTGAATTCTCTGCTATGGGAGTTTTCCTCTCTTTTTGCAGATGACAAAGTGACTTTAAATGATAACCATAGTCTTTTATATCCTTTGGGAGAAATATTTTTGAGGTAAAACCCACTTTTCTAATGTTTTTTTTTTGTTTTCTCCCTTTTTACCTTTACTGATATTTCCCTTTCTCTTGTGCAGGAGGTGAATTAAACAAAAACTGGCCTTTCTTGGATGTTTCTAAGTACACCTTTTCCTTTGGCCACTTCTGTTATTGCATGTGCCCTAATACAGTGTCTTGTTTTCTTTGTCAAAATTTTTGGGATTCTTGGTAGTTTTAGTCATTTAATTAGTAAATTGATGATCTGCTTGGTTTCTCCAGTTTTACATATTGAACCTATGCATCTCTGTCCCTTTTCACCTTCTGCATGGATATTGACTGTAAATGTATCCCTTTGGTGTATTGGAACAGTGTTGCCTTAACAAACTTTATAATTTATTCCCTGACATCATCTTTTAATCTCTGCCTGCAGTCACCATGGAGGCCTTTCACTCTAACTTCTTGTTTATTGAACCTTTGATTTGTGCACAGTTGTGCTTATGTACCATTGTCTTCATGATCCTATGCACGGGCTCTTTGTTGGGTAGGACCTTACAAATAATTTGTCACGAAACCACTGATACTCTTTGTAAACCTAGGCATGTTGCATTTCTCCTGTTGTGGATGCCTTTTGAGGAGTTTTTGGCTTCTTACCCTGGAATATTTAGTCTTGCATCTTTTATGCCTTGGATTGCTTGGTGGATGAGACTGAAGAGAGGAATTTTGACTTTCTTTCAATTGACATTCTGTCATGTTTTCACTTTGAAGCAGTGGAAACCTTTTGTTTTGAAAACCCTAGCAGTTGGTATCAATAGCTCCTTTAGTCTTTATATGTGCCATCATCATGAGATACATTAGGTTTGTTGGATCTTATCAATCTTCCTGTAGGTAGGAATCTTTGACAGTCCTACAGAAGTGTCACTCATGGCTAACTATCTTTTGCAGAATATACTTTTGATAAGGAAACCCTTGTTAGAGGCTTCTCTGCTTTGTTTTTAGACCAATTACATGTTTGTTCCTTTGACCTTATTCCATATTTCTTATTACCTAAAAGCAATGCTTCTTGATCACAAAGGCAAACCTTAGCACCTATAAACTCTAGTGACCTAGTGGAGGGGGTTTTTTTACTCTTCTATGGAATGAAGTTTTGACTTGGGGCTTTTTAGGAAAGAGGAGGGAACTAAATTCTTTTTGACAAGCTAGATCATTTTGAAGATTTACAAACCACTGAAATTGATCTGCCTAAGGATTTTTCAGAGGCAAGTTTGGGTTTTTGAAGGCTTTGAGGTATTAGGTCAGCATGGTGAAAAGTAGGCAGAAGCAAAATGGAGTGTCCAAGCCATAGGTGTAAAAAATGGGATGGGGATGAGTGACTTAGGCTTTATGAGGGACTCTTCAGGAGTGGTAGGCTAGAAAAAGCATGATAGAGGAGTGGAAGAGTGAAAAATTGATCCCGAGGATGATGAAGGCAGTGAGATTTCTAGAACTCACAAGATCCATGAGTTTTGTTTCTAGAAATCTAAGACAAGAAATTAGTCATCTAAATAGCTAAAAATTATTCATGACTAACATAGGGTCACAGTTTGTAGGAATAAGATTAAAACCCCCCTACAGAACCACCATATCACACATAGAGTCACTTCTCCATATCACCTGCAATCGAACAGGCAGGTAGAAAACACCAACAAGGTCATCGAGGCGATTTTTATGAAAACGATTTCAACACATCGGTAGGACTGAGCTACTAAACTTCCAGAGGCCTTGTGGGCCTATTTCACAACTTGGACAGATACTTCTAATTATTCCCCTTACCATCTCGTATTTGTAAAAGAATCTATTTTTCCTATTGAATTTGAAATAAAGACTGTCTGAACGACCCAGGAAGTGGGACTGGACCTGACGGAAGCCCAAAATATGACTTCAACAAATAAATGAATTGGATGAAGCACAGTTACTTGCGTATAGCGCACAACAATTATTCAGTAGAAACTGGCTAAGTGGCACGACATTATTATAAAAAAGAATACATTTTAGGAAGGAGACTAGGCGCTCCTCTATTATTCAAGATTTCAAGAATTTCCAGGAAAATTACAGAAAATATGGCTTGGTCCGTATGAAATTCAAGAAGTGCACAACAATGGTACTATAACTCTTACTACCATCAATAGGTCTGAATCTTCTTTCTGGGTGAATGGACATCGAGTACATCTTTGTCACAAACCACTCACTAAAGAGTCTTTTTTCCAACAGGTACATAATGATATCACTATGAAAATTTGAGCTATAGGGAGTGATGACTCAAAAAATTTACATATTTTCTTTATATAGCTAGTTTATAATTTGTCATTTCTATGTTTTTTTTTAGAATAAGCATTGTTGTATAAATGCATTGATTTTTGCTTTGAAATAGTTGCTTACAATCGAAACAACTGCCATTCTATTATTGTTGTTTGATGTCGTTTTTTAGCAGTTGATTTTCAGTTCTTGGGACAGCTACAATTACCTTCCAATTGAACAATTGTCATTTCTTTCCCTTTTTTGGCTTGAGTATTTCACTGTTGTTGTTCCTTTTAAAAAAATGAACATTTTTTACTCAATAGAGTGAACAACTGTTGTTCAGTAAAATGAAAAGTTGATGTTCCATTAAACGGACAGTTGTTGTTCAGTAAAAATGAATAGTTGTTGTTCAATAAAGTGAACAGTTGTTGTTCAGTAAAATAAACAGTTGATGTTTAATTAAACGAACAGTTGTTGTTCAGTAAAATGAACAGTTGAGGTTTTTTTTTTTGATGTGTTCGATATGTATTGTTCCTTTTTGAATACTTTCACATACCATTGTTGTTTAATAGAGTGAACAAATGTTGCTTAGTAAAATGAACAGTTGTTGTTCAGTTAAACGAACAAATGTTGTTTCGATATCCGCACAACTGTCTTTCAATTCTAAATCGAACAACCATCTTTTCTCTCATTTTCTTTGCTATGTAAATCATCTTTTTGGCTAGAAATTTACACCAAATTTAAATAAAGATTAGTTATATTAACAACATTATGACTTTTAAACCTTTGGTGATTATCTTTATTTTGAAATTGACATGGTTCATCCATTTGATGACTTGCTGAATATCTCCTCTTTGGGTATATCATAAAATGATTCACTATCTCAATACCATGTTGGTTTATATTTCACACTTTCAATTGATGATTCCCTTTAGTATGATGATATAGGAATACAAGCATAAATTTCATTGGCATTATTTTACTTCTCACACCATCCCTAACTCTTAAGGAGTTAATGAGCCTCCCTCCACTTATAATATGAAATTCAAAAATATAATATAAGCTTTCTCAAAGGGGATAGTGTAATATTCCAAAATGGAAAAGACAGGAATATAGAACATAAACTGGAAAATGCAGTGATACATCAACACATAAAATGTAAGCAGATCATATAGCCATCATATTAACATTATAACAACAAATTGTGTACAAGATATTGAGGAAAATGACACTCAAGTGAGGCAAAACAAGCCTCAATAGACAAAGTACATGAAATATGAAGCACAATTGCTATACAAGAATGTTGGAGGCTAAGATAACGTAATTTTAGTTGGGGTTTACTATTGCTGTAAATGTAAACACATGGATCTACTGATATGGTTCTTAAAAAATGTCAAGATCATAGATCTAGGCCTTATAGCACTATTCCAAGATAACCCAGAAGGGGTTTCCAGAAATACTCAAAATGCAGAAAATACAAAATGTGGCCCTAGGGCTGAATAATGTTTTGCAAATGGAAAATGATAGGAGGTGGTTTATCTGATTTAGAAATGGCTGATATCCCTCCTTTCAACCTTTCTGGATAAAGGGTTGATCCCTTTACTAGAAATCAGGGTCAAGAACTTGGGTACTTGACCTCCCACTACAACTGCACTGCAAAATAATGCATTTTCTGGAGGATACTACACTATGGGTGAATTTTGTTGCTTGGCTTGATGCCAGATGGTGGAATGAAGCTCTAAGATCTTCCTCACAAGCCTCCCAAATGAAGGGTTTCTCCCTCCACTAGAAAACAAGTTTAGAAATTGGGTCTATCAACCCTCCACTATTTCTACCCTGCAAAACAACACAATCCTCGAAGATATTGCACTGTGAATGAAGGTTGAAGCTTGGCCCAAAGCCGGATAGTGGAAATCATGCTCACTAAACCTCTCCTGATTAGGCACTCGAAGTCCCGAGAGGATCATTAGCGGATTTTTGAGGTCTAAAATGGGCCTCCTAAGAAAAATATACAACCAAAATAAACTTTATAAGAACCAATAGGATTCAAGATGATGATGTAAACCATGGGGGATAATTCACCATTTTTTAAGTAAAAGGGTGAAAAGATTAAAAAATAATAAAATAATAAAACTACTTTTTCAACTTATCTACCAAAGTTTTTACTCAAATTTCGAGCAGGAACACTCGTTGGATGCAAAATTTAAATCCTCATCCAAGGAGTACCCATGCTGCATACTTTCGAAGGACCCTGCTACACGAAAAATGAGAAATACATGAAAAAACGTGATTGCAATCATGCTTTTCATGTATTTCTCATTTTATGTGTAGCAGGATCCATCAAAAGTATGAAACATGGGTACTCCTTGGATGAGGAATTATATTTTGCATCCAATGAGTACTCTCGCTCGAAATTTGACTAAACACTTTGGGAGATAAGTTGAAAATACGAGTTGAAACAATAGTTTTTTCTTTTTTCCCTCTAAAATTTGATGATGTAATAAAATCTCATTTTATTTTTTCCACTATTATTTTATACTTTCCTTTTGAGGCCTATTTTAGACCTAAAAATTCCCCTAATGGAGGGTGGGACTTCTGCTCAGAAACACCCTTGTGCTAAATAACACCGCAGAGTTAGCTAAACAGCTAAAGCATGCAATTAGTCATGCAAGACCAATACAATATAAATAATCCAAAATCATGTCTTCTATGGCTGCCATCCTCTTCCTTTTTTTCTTGGTGAGCTTCTTCACCCTAGGTCCCACTCATTAAATGAGCTACTCTTATGCATACGCTCCTCCTCTATGACTGTGTTGTCCTCAATTAATGCCCTACTCTCTCCATAACAACATTGTTGATCCAGTCAACTTTGACCTTGTCCACATGATTTAGCCCCCGTTCACACCTAAGGGTGCTTTATTCAACTGCTATAATGATCCACACTCACATGAGAAGTAGTTTTTATTCCTACTAAAGAGATTTATGGGTCTCCCTACCCTCTTATTCATCTATCTAAATGACAAAATAAAAATTAATATTCCAACTAGATGAAAGCTAATTAGGAATATTACAGTCCTCCCCTCCCAAATGTTGCTTGTCCTCAAGAAACTGCAAGGATAGACACTACAAAGCCTCCTCTCCTCCTCCTGTAGCATCCTCATTGATAAGCTCCTCCAATGAACAAGATGCTCTCTGATCAATCTGCCCTCTAGTTGCTTCTCCCAAGTGTACAAGTTAGCCTTGGGTGATAAATCCAAATGGATCTCATCATGAAGAAGTGGGATATCCATGGAGGAAACTATATGCTGTTTAGAGGCCTATTTGAGGCATGGGATCTGAAAAATGTTGTGAAATTCAACCCCCATAAGAAGCTCCAATCCCCAAGCTATCATCCAAAAAAAATGAATCACCCTCCCAAGCGGTAACTCATAGAATAACTCTTCCATCTCTTGCTCCTGCAATGTAGATGGGTTGTATGGTTGAATATGATAGAACAAATTGTCTATCCCACATTTTATCTCTCTCCACTTATGATATGTGTAGAGATGCTACTGATTTTGGGCTGCAATAATGTTGCCTTCAAGAGGAAAAAAGGCCACTAGATTCTCAAAAATCCACTCTTTGGTTCTATGAACTACGCTTGCCCAAGTTATTCCACGTATAGTGAATAGGAAATCATCACAATATGGAATCCATATGAGAAAGATACTAAGTGTCATATGAAATTTTGGATGGTTCCAATAGTTTCCCAAGTGGACAAAATGTAGTTTTACTACTTGCTACCTATGATCATAATGTGGCAAGTTGTCTCCCAACCACTTGCTAGTTGTGCATGTTTTCTCATCTCCTAGAAAGTAGTAAATGACATTGTGTATCAACTGAGAATACCAAGAATAGCACAATACTTGCCTAAAGTGATACAAGAAATGGATATCTCCATCAATAATGTTGGTCCTAGAAAGACCATGAAGTCCAAATAGAAGCTTGCCCTCTTGTGGA
Source organism: Pinus albicaulis (assembly GCA_034641835.2). Taxonomy (NCBI): domain Eukaryota; kingdom Viridiplantae; phylum Streptophyta; class Pinopsida; order Pinales; family Pinaceae; genus Pinus; species Pinus albicaulis. The sequence goes on from CM076575.1 coordinate 1,965,324,529, forward strand.
GCAATGCACTGTATATAAATGGAAAAAGAATGCAAATGCTTTTTTAGCTGATCAATAAGTACAAAAACACAACTCTTACCATGTATTGTGAGTAAATTGATGATGAGATTCATGGATTAGCCCTCCCATGGGAATCTCTCCATAATGGTATGATATTTCTCCATGAGACCTTTGTGAAAGAATGAGTTATGTATTGTATGTAGAGCCTTCTTCTTGAGCTTGGAGATCCAAGTCAAGGAGATCCTGTCCTAGTAATAGATGACTCCATCCACCACTCTATTCCTCTCATATTCTACTTTCCCATCAAGAACCACATATGTGAAGTGATCCTTGGAACACTGACATCAATAGATATATACTCCCAAGTGACAACGTTGTTGGCCTTTGTGATAAGGCTCTTGTCATCTCATAACTCCCCTCTTTGACATGCTCAATTCCAAAGTCACATACTGGAATGTTGTTATATATGGGAGACTCCTTCCTATGTGGAAGTGCCTCCTGATCCTCCAAGGCTAAGGAGTAGCCCCTTTGCACCCTGATTGTGCCACCATCTACTCCTAAAACATCATGCAAGGTATGGGATAAAATCAACCCATACTCTCCCAAGAGTAACCAAAGCAACAATCACTCTTGCTACCTCCTCATCTCATCATCATACAAGTCATGGTGTAACATCATGATGATTCACTTGTAGAATTCCCCATACAACCAAATCCTCTACTGACATATCATATGGGTGCCATGCAATGCCCCAAACCATAACACACTCCTTGACATAGGATATGTCACATAATGGAAAAACTCTCTTAAGAGTAGCCAACGCAACCATGCCTCCTGCTACCGTGTGTCATAGATCTACAAGTGGCTCACCAACCCCTTGCTCATCATCCTCACCCATCCATCCAACTGTGGGTGCCTACTATCATGCTCCAAATTGGTATCCATCCCATAGAGAATACCATCCTCCCAAATTTGATGACTATATTTACACTCCATGATATGTTGAAGTGAAACCTCCTAGAGATATCTACAAAAAGACCACTCATCAATGACCAAGTTGAACCCATAAGTTTCCAAAAATGTTGTAGGAAAAAGCTTCTCATTGAGTTGTGAAGTTCTCATCAAGAAGGATATATCATAATAATGGGAGATGTTATCCATCATAAGATGTATCTCATCAACCATCTGCCTATCCAATGCTACACAAGTAGAATGGTCATTGGAATGCTCCAATAATAGTTGGGCCATGTTGTCCTTTGAGATGATTGTGGTCAATAATCATGCCAAAGAATCTAAAATGTTTTGTTTAGATTTTGAAATATTTGGATCGAGGACCAATGCATAAGATAAATTTTAATCAAACAGTTAAGTTTTTTAAATCTTATAGATAATATCAGTAATTATAAGTGAGGGTTGATTGTTTATCTCACACATAAATTAAGATTTAATGGTTTGATTAAGTGGAATTGTGTAAGAGAATATGATTATTAAATATTCAGAATGAATTTTTCAATAAATCATAAGCCATAAAACCTTTAAACAATGTTCAAAGATTCAACAAAATATATCTAATATCATCAAGATACTGACAATTAATAAATAAAAGGGACTTACATTAACAGATTGTTAAGTAAATCATTCTTTGTAATGATAATAACTTCACGAGGAATTATAATGTTGTTGAAACACAGTCAACCTCACCTAGTTATCTTGACAATAATTGAATATATGAAGAAAAAAAATGATTTAAGAAAATCGGAAAAACTTACAGAGGAAAACCATATCTATATGAAATAAGTTCAGAATCCTTCTTGTATTAATGATGATCAGAAAGAATTAATACAAATTTGCTTTACAAAATCTGCTCATGCAAGGGTGCAACCACGAATACTTCTATGAATGAAGTATTTATATAAAAATAAAAACAAATTACAATCAATGCATGTGTGAAAAAACAATCTATAATTTCTCAAAATGAATTGAAAGGAAAGAAATCAATCTAAAAGGAGTGCATTTGCGTTTCTGGAACTGTTTTGCTGGAAGACTGTTGCTGAGTCACCACCTTTTTAGTACTGTGCTGGCAAACTGAGTGTTGTCCTGGCGAAATCTGTTGTATGAATGCCCTTTTCTTGTCTTGACCCGTGGTGTCTATCTGCTACCCGAGTCCTTTCTGTTGTGTTTCATCCTTTTCTTAAACAAACAACATAAAAAACCATATACACTCACTTGAAATTATGTAGAATTTAGTTCTGAACTTTATTACATCCATAGAAATATCTCACATCGCATGTTTTAAAGTTTATGATATGAAGAATGGAATCGGTGATGCGATGCGAAGTACGAAGGTGATGTGGCGGGAGGGTGATAGTTTCAATGATGTGGAGCAATGGAATGGGAATGGTAGCGAAGGAACAACGTATAGCAGTGAGCGGAGTATTATGGTGGGGCCAACCACATCACAAATCGCAATCGGGACCGGATAGGTTTTGGAAATATGGTTAAACTTTAAAATTTGTGAAATGAAATGAGAGAAAAGTTAAGATATGTGCGATGCGATACATATCTCACATCGGCGATTACAAGATTTAACTTTTGGCAGAAACAGAATATGTTATTTTCGCCGATATGAAATGACGTATGTTTGAAAATTTGCGAAATATTTTTTGCGATATGAAAAGGTATGGTTAAACAAGTAAAGTTGCGATATTGTGATGCAATAGATATCGCACATCGCAAGTTTTAAGGTTTTGCAGAGCAATGCAAAAATTTATAATTGTCGATCTGTGAATTGGTATATTTTGCGATGTGCGATGGATGGTGGGGGAAAGGGTGACATGTTAGGGATAAATGGCACCACTTTAATCGCAATTGGGGAATCAGGAAGGAAAAGGTAAGTGAAAACAATGATATAGTGATGTGGAAAAGGTAAAGTAGAAAGATAAAGCAGATAGGCAGAAAAGGGTAAGCTTTATTTGCGAGCGACAGGTGAATGGGTCCCACTATCATCGCATATCAAATTTCAGCAGGTTTTTAGGAGACGACAATTAAAGGATTTTGTGATTTGGTCGATGCGAAAAGAAATTTGAGTGTGCAGTAATGAAAATAAAAAAAGAATGACTTAGGGAAAATGAAAATGAAAAGGGATAAATGGCAGGGTGAATTTTTATATGGTTTTAAAACTTGGAATATGGGAAAAAACACTTAGGATAGTGTTTTTAAACCATATAGATCAATCTTATTTATTGGGCACATTTAGACTAGCGGCCAGTGAAATTTTTAAAACATAAATGAAGCTTTCATTTTCTTTTTTCTTCCCTAACATTTTATTTCATTTGCCTTCTTTATTTATGGCAGCTAATACCTATCATTTTATTGATATGGATGACTATAAAACAATCAAATTTTCTTAATATTTCTAAATTTTTTCATTCTTTTGCATCCATATCCTACCTTAACATTTTCAAAATTATTTGACTACTTATGCTAACTTATCAAAAACAAATAATCTTACAACATCAGCTCCAGCCGGGGACTGCTTCCCCTTGTGGGATGCAAAGAACAAGCAGTACCATGTGCCTTCTCCTCGGGCTATGGAGTCTTTGTTGTAGAAAACAAACAAACTTCACATGATAAAAAAAAATGATTATGTGCAGTGATGATGTAGGATCTCCTTCAGAACTGGATATAGTGTTTAAAAAATATGCCATTGACAGGAAGTGTTGAAAATTGTCCTTCAAGATTCTGTAGAACAAATGTGTTGTTTCCTTTTACCTCTACAATGCTGAGTGGCCCAAACCATAAATTTTCAAACTTTCCATGTTCGCCTTTATCTTCTCTCCTAGCATCCCATCTTAGAACTAGATATCCTTCTCTAAAATCTCTTTCCCTTGCTTTTATGTCAAAGAGACTCTTCATTTTATTATGATATTTCTTTAGTTTGTACTGAATCTCATCTCTATTTTCATTCAACTCAATGATCTGATTAATCTTCTAGATAAATCATCAAGTTCATCAGTATATTATTGTAGAAACTTAAGCATAAGGAAAGCTATATTTGTAGGAAAAATAACATCTTTGCCATAAACTAATTGGAATGGAGATTTACCTAGTTATATTTTAGGAGAAATTCAGTTTGCCCAAACTGCATAAATCAAATGGGTGTCCCAGATTTTCTTGTGGTCTTCTAAAGTTTTCTTCATTACTTTCACTAAAATCTTGTTAGATTATTCAACAAGATCGTTTCCTTGTGGATAATAGGGACTTCAGTGATGCAACAAAATCTGATATTTTCGGCAGAATCCTATATTTTTTTGCTACTGAACATTTTGGCATTAACAATGACTATTTGATGTGGGTAACCAAATCTAGATAAAATATTCTCTTCAATGAATTTTATTACAACTGAATCTGTACCATTTCTTACAGGAATGGCTTCCACCCACTTGGTGAAATAGTCAATAGTAGTCAAGATCCATCGGTGCTAATTACTGGAGGCTGGGTGGATTTCACCTCTAATCCCCACTGAAGAAATGGTGCCAAAACAACTATTGGAACTAGTGGAAGAGCTACTAATTTTTTCTTACCAAGAAACATCTGACATGGAACACAGCCTCTAACTTTTGATCCTACTTGTGAAAACAAAGTAGGCCAATAAAATCCTGCCCTCGATATCTTGTATTTTGTTTCTCTCCAAACATAGTGGCCTCCACAAATTCCTGCATGAAACTAATCAATGATTCCTTCAGTCTCTAATTCTATTAGGAAAAGTAGTAAAATATTAAGAGGATCCTTCCAGTATAATTTGGCATTGATAAGGCAGTATTTGATGGATTTCAACTTGAAAGTTTTGCACTGGTTTTTGGAAAACTAAATTGGACATTCAAAATGAATCAGAAAATGAAAAATATATGTATAACAATCTGATAAAACAAACTTCTCATCAATATTAACAGGGATTGTCTGAGTTGAAGAAGAAGGTTCTTGTGTATTCCGTCCTTGCACTTCATGGGAAGGTTCTTATGGATTCTCCCCTTCTGCATTCAAGGAAGGTTTTTGTGGATTCTCCCTTTCCAAATTTGAAGAAGGTTCTTGTGGATGCTTCTTTGAAACTTCAAAAACAAAGTTTATGCCCAAGACTTTATAATTGGATTCAACTAATAACTTAGCTAAACCCTGCCCCTTTACTAACTTGGTAGTTTTGATGGTAAGATCAAACTTAAGGATTTGAGTTATCCACCTTCCCCTTCTGCCATCAATTTCTGGTCGTGTGAGGATTGTTTTAACAACGTTATTGGGCACATAGGAAATGATAGTGGAATGTAGGATACACATTCTAAGAGAGTTCAGGGCTTGAAATAAGGCATAGGCTTGTTTTTCGATAATATAATTTCTGAGTTCGGCATATCTCATGACCTTATTAAAGAATGCTATAGGTTGATCATGGTAATCCTCATTCTTTTGCAAAAGGACAACTGCAAGCGTAGTTTTGGGGGAAAAAGAGAACATGCTGAAAGGTTCTGAGTAGTTTGGACTACCTAAGGTTGGGGCTTCGTAGATGGCCTTCTTTATCTGGTCGAATGCAAATCTTGCAGAAACAGTCCATTTGACTTCATGGTTCTTTTTTAGCATGTTTTTTTTATCCTTCACTATTTCTGCATAGTTCTATATAAACCTTCTCAAAAAGTTAATTTTCCCTAAGAAAGGTTGAATCTCTTTCTTATTTCTAGGTAATGATAATGATTGAATAGCATATACCCTTTTGGGATCAATAACTACTCCATATTTTGAAATAATATGAGCTAGTAATTTACCCTCTTTGATGGCGAATAATGACTTTTTTGGATTCAAAGAAATTCCAAACTTCCTACACTTTCAAAAAATTTCTTCAAATGCTTGAGATGTTTCAGATCTGATTCAGAGAAAACAGTTAAATCATCAAGATAAATAACAATACATTTATTTACCTTCTTGACAAAAGCCAAGTCCATGGTTCTCTAAAATATTGCTCCTGCATTTTATAGACCAAAAGGCATCCGAGCATACACAATTGTACCCCAAGGTGTGGTAAAAATTGTCTTCTCCCTGTTTTCTGAATTCACCAATATTTTATTATAACCGGAAAATCCATCCAACATAGAGATTTTGTTAGCACTTGACACTTTTTGAAGTAATTGATCCATATTTGGGAGTGGATAATTATCTTTCAAGGATGATTTATCAAGGTTTCTAAAATATACACAGAGTCTTATTTCACCATTCTTTTTCCTCACAGGGACTAAATTGGCAACCCAACTAGAGTATCTTAATGGGACAATAATTTGGGCATTTAAAAGTTTTTTCAGTTCTTTTCCTATGGTGGGAATAGAACTAGGTTCATTCTTCTTAACTTCTATTGGTAAGGCTTTACATCTAGTTTTAGTGAAATTTTATGCTCAATTAAAGATGTGTCATAAGTTTTTAGATCAAAATAAGACCAGGTAAAGACATCTTTATAATTCTTAAGAAGTTTGAAATATTCATATTTAAGTTTTGGAGTTAATGATGCACAAATTTTAATGTTTTTAATCTCCTCATTAGTTCCAATATTTGTGTCTTCTATGTCATTTTGTGGTGAAGCAAAGAATGGATTTTTGGGAACATCGTTTTGATCAAATAACTTTTCTAAAGGAGCAAGTCCCTTGGGGATAAAATTTATTGATAATTGAATTATATCATGATCAAATACCTTTGATTTTAGATCTGATTTTTCCTTATTTTGGGTAGTTTATTTAATGTCTAAATTATCCTCTTCAATTTGCAATACAGAAAATTCATCAATGACTTGCAGAAAGGATTTTAATTGCTCATCATCTTCAAATATTTGTCATTGTTTAAATTTGTATGGTATTTATGGCCTATATTTGATTTGTATTTGATATTGAATTTGAAATTGATCTGGAATCTTGAAAGAACTAGCTGAAACATCTAATTAATCTCCATGCAGGTTTTCATCTCTAGGAATAAAAGTGATATTAAAAGCATCAAAGGAATTTTAAATGGTGTCCCAAATCTCATTTCTGTAAGACCTAAGTATAGGGTGCTTTTTTTGGCAAAGACTCCTAACTTGTCTTACTATTAGTTCTTATTCAGTGAAAACAATCAAATTTTTTACCTTTAAACTTCTAGCAAGCTGTAATCCTAGGATAAAAGCTTTGTATTCAACAGCAATGTTTGTGACCTCAAAATATAATTTGCTTGATTGTGTGATATTTTCTTTATCAGGTGAAATCAAAACAAATCCTGCTCCAGCTCCATCTTTGGTGCAAGATCCATCAAAAAATAATTTCCAAATTTTAGTTTGAACTGATTTAGAGGTGTCAAATACATCCTCAATCTTGAGTTGAGAATTCTGTAAAGTATCTGATGATAGTTGGAAACAACTAAATTCTTGATCTACTACATAAATGGGATGATTCCTAGCTTGATTATCATTGTAAACATTGTTTAGGAATCTCACTTCTCTATACAATCTAAGGCTCTCTCCACCATATACAAGGATAGTGGCAAAAGACATGTCCATTTGAAGACTTCCTACCAATTTTTCACAACATGTTCTCGATAAAAGAATTCCAAATTTGGGAGAAACATCAGTGGCAACTATCTCTAATACTACAATTTTAACTGGTATTTGATGTAAATTGAACACTAGATCTTTAATGATTCCTAAACATTGGAACCTCTTTGAATCAAAAGTATACAAGTCGTGATAGGTTCGAGTGATATCCAGATTAAGTTGTTCCATGATGACTTTAGGCATTAAGTTGTGCGAAGCACCAGAATCAAGCATACAGTTGTATAGCAGGGAATCATGCACCTTTAAAAACACATAGAAGGGTGGTATGGATTCATCAATCATATCAGAACTAGGACCAAAAGCTATGGTGGGTCTTTCATTTTGTAGATTGATAATATCTCCTTCAGCATCCATACTAGAATTTTGGATCCACTTTGCAACTTAAATTTTATACCCTGGATTTTTAGAGAGTTCAGAAAGTGGAATTGAAATTTTAACTCTTTCTAATTATTTATCAACATTAAAGGCAGTCAATATTTTTTTTTCAATCTAAGTAGAATGAGTTGACTGATTTAGAGGTTGAGAAGAAGTAGTTTGAGTTTCAAATGTTTTTAGTTGAGGTTCAATCATTACAAGGTTTTTGGGAGGTCTACCAGGACTAGCTTTAGCTCTTAAGTTGTATATTTTATTGAGTTTTGTAATCAGAAACTCAGAAAAAGCTTGATAATTAGAAACTTGAGAAGTATCTTGGTTTTCTTGAGGGATTTGATTTTGGGAAACAGGGAAAATGGCAGTATGAAAGGATGTATGATCTACATTATTAATGTCTTTAGTAATAGAAAAAGTATTTTCCTTGGGTTGTTGATCATCAATCAACAATGGTGTAGGTACTTGTTGGTCATTATGAGGCCTCTGAAGAATTTGCAATGGAGAAGTTTTCTTGTATTGACCTTGGGCCTGTGTTTGTGGTCTAGAAATAGTTTGTTGGATTGTTCTTGGTTGAGTTTCAATATTTGAAATTCTATTGGATAGATTTCTAAGAAGAGTTGTGATTTCATCAATATTTGAATCTTCACTTTTAGACTTAGAGGAAGATGCTTCCTGATTTTTTAATTTCCTTTGGACTTTCTCTTCTTTAGCTCTAATTTTACTAGAAGCTGACCTATTGGCTTCTACCTCAATAGAATTAGTATGCATGTCTTGTAAGGTATTATAAACTCTCTCCCTTAGCATAACTACAAATTCATCATCGAATGCTTTAGAAAATCTGACCTTCGCAGCAACTACTGTAGGTTTACAATCAGCAGGCATTTGGTGGTAGAGTTTGTTAAATCTTTTGATAAATTCAGCAACTGGTTCGCCAGGATTTATTTTTAACTCTTCAAATTCAGAGAACAAGTAAACAATGTATTTCTTTACCCCCCATTGGTTTTTAAAGATAGTTATAAATTCATTCTAGGTTTGAATAGAATCTTCTCTAAGTTTCCTAAACCAAATCCTAATGTTACCTTCCAAGGACTGTACAAATAATCTCATATAAACATCTTCATGCTCGATGTTCATATTGTTTGTGAAATCTAAGAAGGCAGCTATATGATCCTCTACTGAGGGACACATTTCTCCATTAAATATTGGTAAATTTTTAAGATATCCATCAAGAAAATTTCCCAAGATGTTAGGAAGAACAAGAGCAGCATACCTAGCCTGTATAATGGGTTGAAAAGCCATGGATGATGAAAATGATGATGTTGAAGATGAAGGTGAATGAGTATTAGAGGGTGGAGGAGAATGTGAAGGAGGAGGACGAAGTGAGGATCTCAAAGGGATTTTAACAATTAGATTTTGAACTGATGGTGTTAAATATTCTTCCTTATATTCAAACAATGGATTAGAATAGACAGAAATTGTCTCTTTTGGTTGATTAAAGTTTAATGGAATAGGATGATAAAATGGAGTAGAAAAATATAAAGGCTTAAATTCGTGCAAATGCAAGCCTAATTTTGTCTTAGATGTAGGTGAGTATACAAGGAAAAATGGGACTTGATATGACTCAAGTGATTCTTCCAACAAGGCTGACTGAAGATCTACTCCTTGTGAATAAAGTTCAGCAACTCTAGGATGTAATTGAGTCAAATTAGGTTGGGATGAAATTACTGAAAAGGGATCTATGGATGAACTTTATACAGGGTGTAAGGCTGAAGAGGAAGAAGAAAAAATGTTTTGTTTTCTTTTCAAAGAGACTTCCTTAATGAGTCTTTATGGATCTGGTAGAGGGTTAACAATCTTAGATTCAGAACGAGATCTAGTGTGCTTAAAAGGAGTCAGTTTAATCAATGGAATTTCTAGGTGAAAGGTTCTGACCTATATATTTATCCTTTATTCACCTTAAAGGAAAAGGGGAAAATCATTGTCCCAGGAAGATTTAGCTTCTATTCTTCGTCTCCCCAGCAACGACGCCAATCTGATGTTTTCCTTTGAGATGATTGTTGTCAATAATCATGCCAAAGCATCTGAAATGTTTTGTTTTGATTTTGAAATATTTGGAGGACCAATGCATAAGATAAATTTTAATCAAACAGTTAATGTTTTTAAATCTTATAGATAATATTAGTAATTATAAGTGAGGGTTGCTTGTTTATCTCACACAGTAATTAAGATTTAATGGTTTGATGAAGTGGACTTGTGTAAGAGAATGTGATTATCAAATATTCATATTGAATTTTTCAATAAATCATAAGCCAGGAAACCTTTAAACAATGTTCAAATATTCAAAAAAATATATCTAATATCATCAAGATATTGACAATTAATAAATAAAATGGAATTACATTAACAGATTGTTAAGTAAATCAGTCTTTATAATGATAATAACTTCAGGAGGAATTATAAGGTTGATGAAACACAATCAACCTCACCTAGTTATATTGACAATAATTAAATATATGAAGAAAAAAAAATGATTTAAGAAAACTAGAAAAACTTACAGAGGAAAAACAGAGTTGTATGAAATAAGTTCAGAATCCTTCTTGTATTAATGATGATCACAAAGACTTAATACAATTTCTGCTTTACAAAATCTGCACATGCAAGGGTGCAACCATGAATACTTATATGAATGAAGTATTTATATGAAAATAAAAACAAATTACAATCAATGCATGTATGACAAAGTAATCTATAATTTCTAAAAATGAACTGAAAGGAAAGAAATCGATCTAAAAGGAGTATATCTATGTTTCTGGCCCTGTTTTGTTGGAAGACTGTTGCTGAGTCACCACCTTTTTAGTACTATGCTGGCAAACTGAGTTTTGTGCTGGCAAAATCTGTTGTATGAATTCCCTTTGCCTGTATTAACTCGTGGTGTCTATCTTCTACTCGAGTCCTTTCTATCGTGTTTAACCCTTTTTTTTAAAAAAACAACGTAAAAACCATATTACCCAGACTTGAAATTCTGTAAACTTTAGTTCTGAACTTTATCGCATCCATAGAAATATCACACATCACATATTTTACAGTTTATGATATGAATAATGGAATCGGTGGTGCGATGCGAACTACAGAGGTGACGTGGTGGGAGGGTGACAGTTTCGATGATGTGGGGCAATGGAATGGGAATGGTAGCGAAGGAACTATGTATAGCAGTGAGCAAAGTATTATGGTGGGTCCAACCGCATCGCAAATCACAATCGGGACCGGGTAGGTTTTGGAAATGTGGTTAAACTTTAAAATTTTTGAAATGCGATGAGAAAAAAGTTAAGATATGTGTGATGTAATACATATCACACATCGGAAATCGCAAGATTTAACTTTTGGTGGAAATGGAATAATTTATTTTTGTCGATATGTGGTGAGGTATGCTTGACAATTTGCAAAATATTTTTTTCGATGTGAAAAGGTATGGTTAAACAAGTAAAGTTGCGATCTTGCGATGTGATGGATATCGCACATCGCAAGTTTTAAGGTTTTGCGGCGAAGTGCGAAAAGTTATAATTTTCGATATGTGAACTGGTATATTTTGCAATGTGCGATGGATGGTGGGGGAAAGGGTGATGTGGCAGGGAGAAATGGCCCCATTTTAATCGCAATCGGGGAATCGAGAAGTCAGAGGTAAGTGAAAACAATGATATAGCGATGTGAAAAGGGTAAAGTAGAAAGATAAGTGGAAAGGAGGAAAAGGGTAAGGTTTATTTGCACACGACAGGTGAATGGGTATCATCACATATCGCATTTTGGAAGGTTTTTAAGAGACATAAATTAAAGGATTTTGCGATTTGGCCAATGCAAAAAGAAATTTGAGTGTGCGGTAATGAAAATAAAAAAGGAATGACTTAGGGAAAATGAAAATGAAAAAGGATAAATGGCGAAGTGACTTTTTATATGGTTTGAAAACTTGGAATATGGGACAAAATGCTTAGGATAGTGTTTTTAAACCATATAAATCAATCTTCTTTATTGGGTGCATTTAGACTAGCGACCAGTGAAATTTTTAAAACGTAAATGAAGCTTTCCTTTTCTTTTTGATTCCCTAACATTTTATTTCATTTTCCTTCTTTATTTAGGGTAGATAACACCTATCATTTTATTGATATGGATGTTTATAAAACAATCAAATTTTCCTAACATCTTTAAATTTTTCATTATTTTGCATCATATCCTACCTTAACATTTTCAAAATTATTTGACTACTTATGCTAACTTATCAAAAACAAATAATGTTACAATAGGCCCCCAACTCATCACTGTTGCTCAGTGAAAACGCTGCTGATCTCCATGATGGTGCATCTGTTGTCTCATGATCATGCACAATGCTGAACACATAGTTCTGCATTGGATTGATTAGGATTATTCTCATCCTATCCTCCAAAACTCTACACTCCAACCCAAAGTGTTGTGTGCAACTCAACAATGAGAAACCAGGATGGTTATACTCCTCCTTGAACCATTCAAGGGTCCTTTGCACAGTGATAGTCTTCTTATCTAAATAAAAAATGTGCTTTAACCCTTGGTCATGCAGGATCCCTGATGGCATGTCCCCACAACTCTCCATTTGATGTGTTGAAATAATAGGGGGTGGAAATGTTTGCATACCTTGGTTAAGTTGATCCTTGGGAACATCTTGTACAGCTACAAGGGTTCCTCCTACCGATGTAATGACTCCTCCAACTGCTGGTGATGGTGATGGCTTCTCCTCTACTGCTGCAACAACACTGGTATATTTCTCCTCTTCCTCATGCATCTCCTGAATAATGCATGGGACTTTCAATGTCAAGAGATCAATACCATCTTGCAAAGATTCAACTGTTCCTTCTCCTGATGCAAGTACTCTTGTAGCAAGTGGTGGTGGAAGTTTCTCTTCTTATAGAATGATAATGCTAACATATTGCCTTGGTTCCTCATGTGCTTTCTCATCCATGTCAGGAAATGTCTCAATAGGAACTACCTCCAGTTTCCTCTTATCAAAATTCTTGATCAGCCTTTGAGTAAAATCTGCATAAGCAGTCACTCTTGCATGTTTCAAATGGCTGAACCACTAAACATTTGCTTCACCCTCAAGGTGTAGCGCTGCAACCTCAACAACTTCTCTTTCTGCTACTGGATGTAGCAAGAAGAATGAGTATAACTTCTTCCTCCAAGCCCTTTTTGTGCTTATGGATGACCCATCAACTGTAGACAATAGAAATCTATTATGTCCTTTTCTTCTACTGTTGCTGCAAGGTCTCCTCTCTTATTTTATATGAATGAACTGCTAGAGAGTTAGATTCTCCTTGAAATCCCTTGATTGAGATTTGTACTCTGCAATATAATCACTTAGAGTCTCATGATCTAAGTTTCCTACATCTCCATGCCTTTCACCTTCCTCTTCAAAAAAAGTGGACATATTAGATTGCTTTGGAGCTCTATGCAATACCGATTTCTTTTGCTGCTGATAGGAAGTTCTTGGACCTTCCTCATCTTGAAACCTTCTCGAGGTCTCATTGCGTCTCTCCCTTCTCATTTGCTTGACCTCCTTGGAGAGTTCCTTCATAGATCTAAAAATAAATGAGGAAAAACTCATTCCCCCATCATTATGGATCTCTTCTTCTTGTGTCATAAGATTTATTTCCCACAAGCTGAGCCACAGATCATGCTCTGATACCACTATAATATTCCAAAATGGAAAAGACAGGAATATAGAACATAAATTGGAAAATGCAGTGATATATAAACAGATAAAATGTAATCAGATCATATAGCCCTCATATTAAAATTATAACAACAAATTGTGTACAATATCTTGAGGAAAAAGACACTCAAGTTAGGCAAAACAAGCCTCAATAGACCAAGTACATGAAATATGAAGCACAACTACTATACAAGAATACTAGAGGCTAAGACAACGTAGTTTTAGCTGGTGTTTATTGATGTTGAAAATTTAAACACATGGATCTGCTGATATGGTGCTTATAAAATTTCGGGATCATAGATCTAGGCCTTTTAGTACTATTCCAAGATAACCTAGAAGGGGTTTCCGGAAATACTCAAAATGCAGAAAATACAAAATGTGGCCCTGGCCTGAATAACGTTTTACAACTGGAAACTGATAAGCGGTGGAAAATCTGATGTAGAAATGGTTTATATCCCTCCTTTCAACCTTTTTGGATAATGGGTTGATCCCTTTATTGGAAAACAGGGTCAATAACTTGGGTACTTAACCTCCCACTACAAATGCACTGCAAAATAACGCAGTTTCTGGAGGAGACTGCGCTGTGGGTGAATGTTGCTACTTGGTCTGATGTCGGATGGTGGAATTAAGCTCTAAGATCTTCCTCAGAAGCCTCCCTTATGAAAGGGCTTCTCCCTCCACTGGAAAACATGCTCATAAATTGGGTGTATCAACCCTCCATTGTTGCTACCCTGCAAAACAACATAATCCTGGAAGAGACTACACTGTGAATGAAGGCTGAAGCTTGGCCCAAATCCGGATAGTGGAAATGATGCTCATTTAACATCTCTTTAGTAGGTACTCAAAGTCCCTCGAGGATGAGGGTGGGATTTCCGCTCAAGAACACCCTTGTGCTAACAGCACGACATACTTAGATAAACAATTGAAGCATGTAATTAGTCATACAAGACCAATAAAATATCATTAATCCAAAATCATGTCTTCTATGGCTGCCATCCTCTTCCTTTTATGCTTGGTGAGCTTCCTCACCCTGCGTCCCACTAATTAAAGGAGCTACTCTCATGCATACACTCCTTTATGATTGCATTATCCTCCATTAATGCCCTACTCTCTCCATAACAACGTTGTTTATCTGGTCAACTTTGACCTTGTCCACATTCTTTAGCCCTTATTCACACATAAGGGTGCTTTATTAAATTGTTATCATGATCCACATTCACATGAGAAGTGGGTTTTTTTTCCTACTAAAGATATTTACGGGTCCCCCTACCCTCTTATTCATCTATCTAAATGACAAAAGAAAAAATTAATATTCCAACAAGTTGAAATCTAATTAGGAATATTACAGATAGGGGGTCTCATCACTAGCTAGCCTACCATGATCATAAGTAACTTAACGAGTGACATTCCCATAATGGCCACCACACTAGGGTAATGGCCTTCTAGACAGTTCAACTATCGAAAGGACGAGAGGTCTCATCATGATCCGAATTGATCACTTTGTTATATCCTGGTGAATGGCACTATGATTATCTGGTTACCATCTCGGCACAATGATCTCTTTGTAGAAATGAAAAAACCATCTAAATCCTAAATGAAGGATCCTGGCTCATTTTTTGGTTTAAAAACAACCCTATCGAGGCTATAGATGCCTGCTGGCAATAGTGGCTTTGCTTATGGTATTGAAGTTCTATTTTACATTGGGAATTATTCTATATCCTACTACTTCCTATTGACTCATTTACAAGGACGAATTTACCATTTTAACAGTGTTTATATTTGTATTAACCGATATGCATGGCAAACTATACTTTTATGTGAATTATATCAATATTGTCTGATAAATTGATGCCAGCGGTCATTATCATTAATCACCTTGTCAACTTTCGACATACCTTTTCACCAAAGGAAAATTTCTTCTTGTAATGATTATTTCTCTGCTTTATTCATTTTTTGGTCATTTTCTAAACCATTTCCATGATTTACAATTCGTACTACTTATTTCCGTATTTACGTTTCTCTGACTATTTTCCTGCTGCATTTATGAAACAACCTCTTCTGTTTCTCCTTTCCCGTGCTCTACGGACGTGGACACCCTTTTCTAATTGGAGGGGGGAAGGTATACATTATGGGATAGCATGCAAAATAATTACCGAACTCCACCAAAATTTACTGATGCGACAAATAGTATTATTGCCTTTATATAAAAATAACATTTCCCAATTCAAAAGCTTTGTATGTGGTATTTTTTGTTGTTTCAAACTTTCTAAACTGTGAGAAAGTGCATGCAAAGGTGTGAGTTAGGCTACAGAACACAGAAGCCATGGGAGGATACTCTGTTTGTAGAGAACCTACAATACTACGAGTAATAGAGTAGGCTCCTGCAATCCTTGAGTGCATCAGTTGGCTTCAATATATGGTTAAATTACATGGATTCAACAGCGAAATAACACTTGAATTTCTGCAAAATCTGCAGAATGGGTGCACAACTATAAAAGGGAGAAGTATAAGAGTTTCAGAAGCAGTCATAGATGAAGTCTTTGGACTTCTAGCAGAAGGTATAAAATGAAATGACAAACATGTTCTATCGCATGAAGTAGTCGCAGTATTTAAGGACCCATAGGAAGAACTGACATGCAAAGGAAAAGGAATTCATCCTACATCTTTAAGAGAACCATGGCGAGAACTAGCAACCACCATTCAAAGATACATCACTTTCAATGGTCGTCAAGATGTGGTAAAACCTCGACAACTTAAAATGTTAGCAATTATAGACAAAAAATCATAGTTAAATTGTCGTTCTTTTTAAATTCTTTATTGCATGACGTTGATAGTCGGGTTAGAAAAGCCAAAAATCCACATGCTACCATCAACCACCATAGCCTGATTAAACTCATTATTATTCATGAAATATCCCAACAAAAATTGACCTGGGATAATGTTGTAAACCCTGCTTTAACCCTATCAAAAGAAAACCCAGATGCACAGGAAGGGGTAGATGATAGGAATATCGATGACCCACATATTGAACAACAGAATGTAGAGGCAAAAATCCAAAAAAGGGCATGAAAAAGGAGGAATTCTCCCTTAGCCTATGGCCCAACAAAAAGGAGACATTCTGTAAGGCTAATATCACTACAGTATACCACGAATCTGATAGATGAAGCATGACAATCTCATACACCCCCTGCAAGCCCTCAAAATTCTTTTCCATTAGACGATGAGGAGGAAGTGGCCCAAGTATTAGAAAATTTGGGTGCATTATTTGACAAAGGAGGCCAATTGGAACACTCTCAAGGCTAGGACCATATCCTTAGCTAGTCTACCTCTGCAGGTAGTTCTAGACATACAACAATTTTTCCATCTACTGAAGAAATGGAATATTTGCAGGAACAAGGAGAGCCAATTCCCTTTATAGATGAATATCCTGAGATAGAAACTCATGCAGAAAGATATTTTGAATTAGAAAATCAATCAGGAGACATTGTTCCATTGGAACAAGACCCTAATATTGGCACAACCTCTCTTTTACTCAAAAGAGACACATTTTTTGCCTCTCCAATCAAAGACCCCATAAAAGATAAGAAGAAAACAGACAGTGCCAGGCTGAACACGTTGAGTAAAAAGAATAGGAAGTTGAAGAAAATGATTAAATGATTAAGAAAATGGTTAAAGGAAGTGAATAAGACCCGAAATCAAAAAGTGGAATTAGAAACCATTGGAACCCAAATAGAGGAATGTTAAACTAAGGATATTGGAACTCAAACCGAAAATTTTTGTGTTTGTTCAATGGAGACCCAAACAGACTTTTCTGTGAATTTTATGAATGTTGTTGTACAAACATATTTTGTTGAAAATGCTCAGATAAATTTCTCTATTCCCCAAGAAACAGACGATATCGTGGAAATCATTATTCAAATTGATTTGGTGACAACTTATGACAATGTAGCTTAGACAGAAGAAACACCTCATTATGTTCCTCTGGTAAGGGAAGTTGTTATCTTGAAATTGAAAAATGAATTAAAAAGGACCCAATAGTTATTTTCTCAATGCAAAAAAGAAGTGGTACCTTTACAAACGCACCAGGAATTATTAAAGAAACTTGACACACTTACTGCAACTAAGGATGAGACTTTTTTTAGTCTAAAAAATGAGTAGGAGAAGGTGAAGAAAGTGTAGAACTAGCTTCAAAAACCATGGATCAAACTAAAACCATTTATTTTATTTATTTTGATGTTTTGTCTTGTCGACCACTAGCCACCAATTATGCATTATTTTTACTGGAGAGATACTTATTACTAAATATTGAAGCAGTCAAGGCTGGTAACCCAACTGAATTCAAGACTACTTCAGAATTTATTCAATGTTGCAAGGAACATGATGAGAAGGTAAAGTGCCTTATATGTGAGTTATACCTAGATAATTATTTCTTGTAAGATGAAAGGGATGCTAATCCTAGCCCCTTTATTAGGGATGTTCAATTCCAAGCCTTCCTTTCTTTTGCTTCAAACCATCTTAAATGGGCCAAGGCCTATAATACCTTCCAAAAAGGGGAGCATGCTATAGATTTATGGGTTAGAGGAGAACCCACTAAGCCTTTACACCTTTTCATTCAACACAAAAGGCTTATGGAACAAAAAATATTTGTGGCCACACTAGGACCTATCCATAAAGATGTTGTACAGGTTGGAAGAGAATATTTCCAAGATATTAAAGAAGAGGCCCTGTTGGCAGCGAAACATGGGTGGAAAGCTTCTACTAACAATGTTAAAAACTAGGAGTCGTTCAGTTACAGAAATTTCATGGTTGTTGTTGCTCATCTAAACGTGTACAGCAATATAATCCTATGCATGGGTCCTACTTGGATAGGATTTCGTTACAAGTGTACCATTATATTCTATCCCCCTGAAGGATATTATTTTGATTATGATTTACCAGAATGTCATGAGAAGCGTGATTTTTCAATGCTTTAGTAGAAGAATGGTTTTAGGCTGTATTAGGAAGAAGTTTATCATGCCTACTCTTTGACATAATTACACCTCAACTATCTTATTTCATGAGGACATGTAAAAAGGTAAGTAGGGGAGTATGTTGAGTCACATAAAAGGTAATCCTCATATTAGCTTGGTTAATCATTTAATTTCATGTATTTATCCTCGTTTTGGGGAACAATCTAGAAAAAAGATTGTGAAAGCGGAATAAAATAAATTTTCAACAAATTGTATGATTTTAGCATAAAAAATAATTTTTTCTTGCCTTTATGTGTGAAGTCAGAATTGGACAATTTTTGTTCAATCGATAGAACATCAGTGGCCAAAGAAAGAAAGAAGACCACTTTTTGATCGTGCGGGCTAGCGAAAGAAAAGGAGAATCAAGTTAATTTTATAATAGAAATTCGATTGTTAGTTGCAAAATCCTCAGGATCTCTAAATCCTGAGGATTCTCTCTCATCTATTAGTTTCCCATTCAGTTATATAAGATTGATAGTTGAAAAAGAAGATGAAAATGAATTTTTGAGCTTTAAATTTCATTTTGACGTTATTATATTTGTATTGAAAGCTGAGTATTTTAAATACGGTGATGTTGTATCTTTACTACTGTGATTAATAAGAAAATTGGTGCTTTTATCGTAATTGTGTTTTGAGTATTTTCAGCAGTAACTTCTGGAGACTTTGGGCCGAGTCGCCAGGAGACTTGCTTCTTCTTTTGTGCCATAATTACTTCCTTTTTGTTTGCAATTTTTAAATACTATATCTTGTAGAATTGAGTTATTTCGATTGTTGTGTGATATTAGAATTCATTTTCATAATTTACCTTTACCTTTTGGGATAAATATTAGATATAGTTACTTTTACATTTTCATATTTTTCTTTAATGAACTGTTCAGATTATTTCAAGCATTACATTTAATTGTTGTTCTTTTCGAGTGATGTTATTATAGATACCGAGTGATTAATTATTGTCATTCTCAATTAAAAGCTTGAATAGTTTGATTTTTTTTCATTTACTATGGCTCCTCATTTCATTAGATAAATTGTTGTTAATATCAGATAGAATTTCTTAAGTGTGATTCCCTCAATACATGAATTTGGATTCAGTTTCTTTATAAAATAGTTGAGATTAGATCAAGATTTATGGTTTGGAAATGCTTTAATATTTTCTTTTGAAAATATTTTATATTTAACTTCGATAATTCTACCGTAGATGAAAGTTAAAACAAAACTCTAAATATCTTTAACTCGCGGTCACTATATTACCCTCTCCTGGGTCGAAGCAATTGTGGTTTGGAAATATTTGTAATATATTTTCCCATGTCATTGAATAGAGGAGACTATATCTATAATCATATTGAATGGGGAAGCTAAGGAAATTGACTGATTGAATCAATAATTCTTGAAATATTGATAATGTGTGCATAAAGGTAGGACCTAAACAGAGAAGTTAGGGTTCTCCTAGTGTGTCGCCAAGTGTTTTCACACCAACAACGATCCTCTAAAAAGTTTTTCCTTGTTCAATTTTGGAGCCTATATGAATTGTATTTTAAAGCCACCTTATGTTTCCTTATTGTTTGTTCATATTTTTAAGTATCAACCATCCTTACCACATTCCTAAGTGTCGCTTTTCCTCCTAGGTCAAATTTTCCTAAGCGAAATTTTCTTATATTTATAAGTGTGTGTGTCACCTTTCCAAATATACGAAAAACACTAGATTTCTTTGAATTAATGTTATTTTTCTTCACTTTACGTGCATCTCAGAAAAAAACAATAAATAATATTCTTTTCTCCTAGAGAAAGCGCACTTGCCAAACTTAGTAGTCACAAAAGCATTGTTTGGAAAAATTGTGCCCACTTAAGCATGAGCACACTTTCTTCACTCAATGCAGTGCACTCTTAATCCACAAGGAGAGAATGCTCCTTGTTCTAAGTGACTATGCCATTCTGGTATGCAACTTCGACGCACCACCTGTTATCAGTGACTATGCCCTCTTTTTTCTCTTGCATGTTCCCTTCTTGTTTTCATGGTGAGCACACTCCTAGAAAATAGGGGCCCTCACAACTTCATGTAACTAACACATTCATCAATTGACAAGTGGCAAGCACTCATGAACTTTATTTGTGTTTGGTAAATTAATTGTCCTTAATTTACTTCATTAAATGTCAACAAGGATTCATTTACTTGTGAAATGTATGTGCACTATATATGCTAGGATTTCTTCTGTAATTTAAGTGAATTCTAGGAATGAAACGAACTACAAAAATGAATGATTGTATTTCATACAATTTGGAAACTAATAATGCAAATGTTCTTTCAATATTGACTCCTATGTAACCAAATTAAGCTTTTGAATTAAAGATTTGTCTAGATTGCAAAAATCCACACTTAAAATACCAAAAGGAAATGCTTGAAAATAAAAACATGGAAGGAAAATAAATTAGTTCTATTGTTGCAGAATTGAAATTATTGTTCACTCATTACTGAAAAGAAATCTTCAAACTAAATTGCAATTGGAACAAAATTAATCTAATTTCTATGAGAAAACTCATGGTAAAATCTAATCTATGAAATTAAAATTGCTTTGAAAATAAATGACAACGGAATATAATAAAATAAATTAAAATCTATCTCAAGAGAGATTACCAGTGTGCACAATTAACTTCTAAACTGTATTCCTAGTCTAACATATCAGAACTTGAAAAAACAAATTAACTAACAAAACTGGAATTTAAAGAATAAAACAACTAACTAAGACTAACATGAAACGATAAAACACTAAGTACAGGCAATCAAAGATGGATTTAATCACCAACTCTTTTTGGTGTTTTTTATTTTATGAGTACTCTGTGACAAGAATAAAATAACCATAAATGAAATCTATAATGAAAACAAACTTCTAAGAAACATAAACTAAACTAATTCAAATATTAAAATGAAAACCTCATAGCTCGCAGGGGGCCCTCCTCGATTGCAGGATCGATTACCAATCAAGACTTCATGCACGCATTGAGAAGGTAGAAGGAACTTATATTAAAATAACATAGTATCCATATGTTCATGAAAGGATTGTAAACTTAATAACAGTAATATCCACCACTTAATAACTATGTTATTTGTCTTGCTCACTGTTATTTATATAAATGATTAAAAAAAAATTCAAAAGAGTTTTAAGCTGATAAACTGCAAACAAACTTGACACCTATGGTATCAATATATAAGAATCCAAAACTCTTTATGACTAGCTATTGGAAAAGGAAGTCACGAGAGATTTCATTTTTTGACATCTAAGTGCCTCACTCGCTTGATTCTCCACTTCCTGTGTTCAACTGTGACACTCAATTTCCATTTTTTACTCTACCCTTGAATTTAATATCTCTCATTTGGCTTATCTTTCAAGAAATGTCAGTAGGTGACTGTCCATCTAGAGGCCAAATGTCATTTTTTGGCATTCTTCTTCCTTCTTCTAGCGCGCTGCAACCTATCTAACAATGGATTCTGCTGCAGAAACGAATATTAGTTGTAGAATGTACATAATTTTGTAATTGCAAGATACTTTTATCATAATTTAATTAAAAATAGATAAATCAAATACGAATGATTTAATACCTTGTAGGATTTGATCTTGACCTTAATATGCTAAGGTTTTTATAGAAAAATAAAAGAAATGTGGAATATGATGGCAAAAAGGGTGGTAAAAAAGAGACCTTTTTAAACTTCACCACTTTGTATGTATATTTTCCTTATAAATAGTCCCACCTCATCATTAATTCTCACAATCATTTTTTAATTTAGGCTAAGCGCATTCCCTCATCACAAGGATTTTTTCTTCAATCTTCATCTCAAGTGCGTGGATTCTCAGCAAGTTTTGCACAGTGTCATTCTTGATTTATTTTTTTGATTTTAGTGGTACGTTTGTTTTCTTTAGTGGCGTTTTAGTTTATTTTCACATAAAAAGTGGTGTTTTATTCCATACTTACTCGTACAAGTGTTATCTTGTTGTCACAAGTGGTGTTTCTTATGAATCTTCGCACTCCATGACTTTTCATCTTCCAATCATGATTGCCACGAAACCTATAAACACTTACATCCCTTATCTTTCATTGTTAACTCATTCTTGACTTGTTGTTGGTATTTACGTAGTTTATTTTAGTCCATATTGGAGAAGATCGCACTTCTGGAAAACAAGAACTTTTGTCTTTGGAAACTGCACCCACCAAGAATTCACTCCCTCTCTTAAGCACATAACGCATTGTCAAGCCAAAGTCCAATAACATTTCGCATTGTTCCTATTCCTTGCACCCTCACTTTCTCTTCAAGATTGTGTAGCGCATTTTCAAGCAATGTGCCCCCTCTTTGTCTCTATTGGATGTGCCCCTATGCCCTAGTAGCCCTTCTTTCTCTCTTCATGAGTGCATAGAACATTCTCAAGCCTTAGTCAAGACTTGAATGTCCATTGTTGTCCCGATGTGCACCCTCCTCTTTTCCATGGTGCAATGCTCACTTCTAGTGACTAGTTAAGTTACATTGTCTCACCTTTGATAAGCTTGTGCTGTCAACTTACTCATATATTCCCTTGACCATTGTCTTTGAATATTTTACATGTGATAGCTAGGGAATTTTTTGAAACTAATTGTTGTTCACCATGAGTGAATTTTGATTTGGAGGTGTTACAGATACAACATACATCACTCTCTCATCATCTATCGAGACAATGCCTCCTACCTCCCATTGATCTATCTCAAAAGAAACCTTAGAATCAAGTACTAAGGAGGTAGTGGAAATTATCAAGAAAACAATTCCTATTCTTTTAGATACACAATGCTTCATAGATAAATTTTTGAAGGTATCATGGAAGGACATAAAATATATTATCATGAAAAATAAGTTCCCAGAAGACTTGGAAGATAGGGATGTTTACGTAAATATCAAGAGTTCAATAATAAACAGAGTTGCAGGCATATTCTTAGTGATTCCTTGTGCAAAATCCATCGAGTGGATCTTGTTGTGCATGGATAAGACAAATTTGGTCCTACATGATGAATTAAGCAGGAATTAGATTTCTACTTTCCATCTACATGACATGAATTCTTATTACAATATGGTAAGGCCTAAGGTATATGTGTTGTGTAGGTAAATCCTCTCCACAGACAGAGACAATCCCTCTAGCCCTAGAGTGGGTCTAGCAACAAGGGAACAAGCTAATGTGTAGGTTCCTAGTTACCGAATGAAATAGGTTGGGATAGATTGTCCTACCTGTAGTCCAACACGATTGTCGCAACTGTATTAGTGGCGGCCTCTTGATCTATGTTCTGACAGGTTGTGGTCCTTCAGCAATGGTACTCGGATTCCTGCACAAATATCAAAGGACAAAATCATCATACAAGATAATGATTGCACTCATAACTAGTTAATTAGTCAAGGAATATTAGACATATTACATAAAATAAACCATATTAACACAAGATGGGAACTAGACATTACTCATGTATATATAAATAGAAAGAAAGAGACTACAACTAGAGCCTTGACGTTGCAGCCTCCTTCAGCGGGTTTAGTTGAAGCGTGTCTCAAAGGATTGTCGGGGAATTGGGACGAGGAAAGGACACAAGCCTAAGCTCTCTCTCGATAAAGGTCTCTTTCTCTTCTCTATATCACCAACAAGATGTTCAACAATTCTCTTCAACTATTCAGTTGTTTGACTACAATCATTCAACTAGTGTATCAATGGGAGATAAATTTATTTATAGAGGGAGAGGAGGAGGTTTGGATCCCTACAATGGTGGAAGGGAGGCCTTATCCTTTGGGAGGTTCCCCCAAAAGGTGGAAACAAGAGGCCAAAGGAAGGTGTTTGTGGTTATTCAATCGAACCACCCAATCTGACTCGCCCATGAAGTTGTTAGCATGGAAACTTTGCCTCTATATTTAAAAAACATTCCGAAAACATCTTGGCATGGGTAGCTCACTGGGACAGAGCGCCAATGGTTATGGGGCCCAATGTTAATCTTCCTCAGTGGCGTGAGGGCATAACGGTCTACCAGTGCCAACCCAAAAACATGTGTTTCTGATGATCTGCTCAAGGGACTGTCAACAGAAGGAATGTTGTCCTCATGGCAAGGGATGCAATGATGGTCTTTGCAAGGCATGACACTTCTTATTAGTCACAAAAATTGTCCTCCAATGTGCGGGATGGGTGTTAGTATGAATCTTAATTTCAAGTGTACAAAAAAATACCACTTTAGTTGTGCATAAAAAACAACCCTAACAAAAAAGATGGTTGCCAATATCTTTATACATGCAATTAGGTGACCAAGATAAATGCTGCAAAAATCTAGATCTATGCATTAAAATACATTAAGTAGTAAATAAAAACAAGAGTTGCTCCATGCATCCAATAGACAAAACAAGAATATTTTGAATGAATTTTGTATTAATGTCACTTGGGAGGAAAAAATAGAAGGATGTTACCATTTCTCATCAATGGGATGGCTTCTTGTAAGTCCTCAACACTTCATATCTAAAATCCCTCTCTCTTGATGGTGTAGAAAACCCAAACAAAAATGGAGCTCAAAGTAAGCTCACAAGCAAAAAGATAGAAAAATATGACAATGATGGTGGAACAAAGTCAGACCAAAAGTATAGATCCAGAGTGATCTTTTGACAACAAAAGGTAGTGAATGAATGGAAAAACTCTTCTATTTATAACAAAATATTGAGTTAGTCTAGATATTGGTGCATACTTAAAATATTATTAACCAAATCAAGATCCAACTTTTATGGAATATTTTATTATATTTGTTGGAGGGAAAAAGAATTTGACTTGGGTCAAATCCCTTTATTTGTAAATAATAAATAAATAAATGATTTATTTATTATTTCAAGGATGTGGTTGAGTAATAATCAAATAAATAATGATTTATTTAATTATTTATGAATGATTTAGTCAAATTTAACAAGGAATATTATTTAAATAAGGTTTAAATCACTATTCCTAGAAAATAATAAGATAAATAGTGATTTATCTAATTAATTTTCATGTTTTGGGTTAAATATGACCAGGAATATTAATTAAATTGATGTTTAACTAATTATTCCTTAAGGAGAATCAAACAAATGTAGATTTATTTAATATTTCGTGTTACCTCATAGAATTACAAACAACTTAATAAAGGTGGTTTACTAAGTTATTTTTCATAGTGAAAGCAATTTTACTTAGGGTAAAATTGGTCTTACATGGTGTACTTAGGTCCATCTAATAGTAACAGGTTAGATGAACAAAAACTGGTGTAACATATTGCCCCCCAGTGTGCGAGCGTTAGGAGCTAATCGTATGACCGAAGTACGTTGTAAGAACTCAATCACTAGACACCAAAGGGGAAGTCAAAGAGAGAGAGATATAAGGTAGACCAAAGCGCTAGAGGACTAGACCCTGAGGAGGTGAGACTTACAGGTGCGACAAGTCTCTTTTACGAGTGAGTACCTATGCTATAGGCGACGGGGGAGGCATACCTATGCTTGTCGAGACAAAGTACAAAGAATAATGTGTCCAGTAAACAAGGTGCTGAAATATATAGTACCTGATAGCATAAACATGAGCCAGATAAAAAACAAGATAATGAATCCTACATACATACTGTGTCTAGGATAACAGCGAAGACTTATACAATAATATCTGAGTACATGAGATATAAATACAACCCAAATTCCCCTGTAAACAGGAAAGGACTCTGAAAATCTAACTGATACATGCAAACAAAAAGGCGTTGCAAGTAGCTAAGGCCGACATAATCAAATACATGGAGCTTCATCAAAGGCTGTAAAGAAGAGGTCATCCGAGCATGTGGGGGGCTACCTGTAGGGCCACCCCTTAATGAGGACTGAAACATCTCACACACACCTGGGAATCACTGGTCCAATCTGCTGCATCACTAACCCATCAAGTATACGGATCTTGATCATGATGTAAGGAGCTGGAGCTTAGAAACAATCAAGTCAAAGGGTTGTAAGGAGTCCCTTTGCTTGATCTGAGGTGTCGAACAAGAGTGGAAGCTCGAACCAAGGTACACTGCCCTCTAAACCTTTCTTCTGGAATGAATGATCTGATGTCAATAGAAGGAGGTCCACCATAGGTGAGGAAATAAGGGGTCATCAAATAAGGCACGAGAGAAAATAGTAGAGTGATTGATAGATTGACACCAAGGATGATGATGAAATGGGGGGTACTGAGTAGCGGGCAGACGACTTCCCTTGTTAGAGCATAAAGGGCATGGATGACCTAGCAGTGACTGACACAATATCAAAGGGGGATAGGGGAAAGTAGGATTGAAGGCCATAATGTGTGACACGAGAGAGGGACCAAGCAATGAAGGATGGAGGACTATAGCAGGATACAAAGGGACTCGGGATAGTCTCCATGAATGTGATGATGACTCAACTTGGATGCTCTAAACAAGGGTGACTTGATGATGCTACCACACAGTAAAGGTCCAATGGGGACCATAAAAACATGAGTACAAGATGGTAACTCATGATGAAAATCGACATGAGCATGGACAAGTATGGAGGCAAAGTGGTGCCCCAAGTACTAGTGTTGCAAGTGAAAAAATTCGATTTTGAGGAGTGGTGAAGTGACCCTTCTTGGACAAAATGTGTCCTGGTGAAGTATCAAATCACAAAAAATAACAAATACCCATTTGAGGGCTCAGTGAGAGATTTCCAATGGTGTAGATGGTTTGTAAAACTAAGCTACGGTTTGGCCGTAGCAGGAAAAAGAAAAATCAGGGGTTTCTATTTTAATAAGGCATTTTCCCTCCAAATTCACTCATTTGCATGTGGAGCTATGGTTAATGTAGAGAGGAGAGAAGGCCCTAAATCTTGCGGTGAGCGTAGTAGACAAACCGACCGTTGGAATTGAGATTCGTCAGTTGCCGGTAAGAGGCCTAACCCTACTCTTTCATTTCAGTGGATTGAAAGTTTATTTTATGGCCCCAGAGCTTAGGAACAAACCCCTGCTCCTCTTCATGGTTGGGTCACACTTTTTGGGGCAAAAACTACAACCTGGGTAGCACATTTTGGGTAGAAAACTGCAACCTGACAGAGAGAGGTTTTCCTGTGCTATTTTTTGGCTGAGAACTGGGTTTTTGTGTTTGGATATATTCTTTCCTATCTTTACACTGAAAATATGATGGTTTTATGCAGGTATGGAAGAATTACGGATCAACTGGAGAGAGAGAGACCTGGGCACATTATGGTCGGAGATCTGGAAGGATCAGGGTGTACGCAGTGCATTGGCTAGGTTCGGGGTTCTAAAGTTTTTGGAGAACCCTCTAATGAGAGCTCGAGAGCCCTTATTTGCCTAGATTTTCATATGTTGGGATTCGGACCATGAGTTCTTTATAGTGCAGGGGCACCAGATCAAGTTGACGGTCCAGGATATATATTTCCTGACTGGTCTCCCACCATTTGGGATAGTCAGGAATACTCAGCCAATGTTACCATGAGGGAGGAACATCATGGAGTTTGTAGAGTGCCATTGTTGACCAGGTCTCCATGTCAAAGGGAATTGGATACCCATCGGGGATCTAGAGAGGTTAGAGACCTGTGTTGTGGCCACAGTAGTGCTATGGATCCTGGGCAACCAGGCACTCCACCACATCACTGGAGGGCAGATGATGCTTGTGGACAGTGTGTTGAGTGGGACCTACTATGGGTGGGTCCAGATGATGTTGTTGTCGTTGAAATGATATTTTCCTCTATGCAAGAATCAAGTGAACCATGACTATGCATATGGTACATTTTTGTGCTCGCTCTTCTTCGAGAAGATCCTGACACTTCGACCTCGCATATAGCTCCAAGATGGGGGCCCAAGAGAGCCCAGGATGCACCGGTGGGGGCGACTACTGTGAAGAGGAGGAGGTGGGGTGGTAAGACGGGTGTTCTGACCTGAGTTATTTTCTCATTGGCATCAGATGCCATTGTACATAGATGACTATCCCTATAGTGGGATGAGTTATCGTGGGGACCCAGACTTCGCACTGCCACCTGCTCGAGTATGGGGGCCTGATGGTAAGTGACAAATTTCTAATCTTTTATGTACATTGTAAAGTTTCATAATAATGTATATGGTATTGATTCCTTCAATTTTGGTATGTAGATACGGCACCAGTAAAACCGGTCGGGTATATGGGACGACCTATAGTATCAGGAGCTGCAGGTCCTAGTGGGTCAAGGGTGCCACAAAATGAGGATGCAAAAGCCCTCCTGGAGGACATCCATCGTAGATGTGAGAGGCTTCTGACCTGTGTTTCAAAGTGCGGCTGGCAAGACATAGAGGACCAGTACATAGATCCATGTATTGGTCTACCCTCAGAGTGGCAAGGGGTCATGCGGCGCATGGCAATGGTCGGACAGGGGATGCATGATCTACGAGCTGCAGGAGCAGAGCCATTGGCTCAGGATCCTCCAGATAGTGATTAGTGTGTAGGGGTAGGTGGTGTCACAAGTTTTGAGTTTTTTGTAACATGCTATGGGCATGTCATATGTATCAGAGTTGATGGACTCTAAAGCATTTTATATGACACATATTATGGATATGCATCGTTTTGATGGTTTTATGTTATTATCTTATGTTAAATGTGTGTGCTAAATTCCAATCTAGAATATTGTTTACAATGCTATCTACATAGTGATTTTGTGCTCTAGGTGCATGAATGAATGTAATGATTTCAAATTCATGCATCAAAAGATTCACTCGTAAATATCTTCTAATAAGGATAGGATTATGCACATGATAGACACCATTCAATTGCATGACAAGAAGTAGGGAATATAAACAGACATGAAGGTGGAGGATGTGATGGGAAAGGGAATCAGCTAATAAACCTTGCACTGCGTCATATTCAGCCTGATTATTGGTAGCAGTACCAATGCATACACTGTTCGAGAGAACAAGCGAATGCAAAGGGGTAAAGATGGCCCATCTTGCCGAGGCTAGATTCCAGGAGTAGCGACTTGCACCATCGGCATAACCGATATAAGGTGTGTACGGGAGGTCCATCTGAAAGGTGCCACAAGACAACAAATGGGAGGATGATGAACAATGATGCGAGCCTGAGCGCAAAGTAGAAACTGAACAAACACGGCAAGAGGGAGTGATCTAGGTAGGATGCCTAGTACCCACACGCCAAAAGTTAGGTGGAGTGTGGGAGATACCAGAGGTGTATCTTGTGCTCAGGACGCGAAATTCACCATAGACACGAATGGTTCCATCCCGCTTATGGGCAAGAAAGATGAAGTTAGGGGTGGACAAGGCTTCCATGATGTCAACATCACAATATAAGATGGAGTGACTGGAGGAAGGGAGACCACATGACATGGCAAAGCTACCTGACTCATCATGAGAAGAGAGGTTCACATGTGCATCGTCACAGGGGATGACGAAAGAACAAGCAGATAAGGGATCTACCGATCTTGAGCCCAGCATGATCGCTGAAGGGATGTCGAGCAAAACAACAGGGGAATATTGAGAGGGAGCTTCAACCGAGGGTTTCATGGATGATGATAGGTAGAGGATGGTGGCCGCAAGCTCCGTCATCTCGACATTAGGAGGGGGAATGTCAATGGGAGCAGGTAAATCCTCAAGCTGGCCCACAGCATACTACGCAAGTACGGGAGAGGCGGATTGGTTTTGTTCAACCTCGTACTCCCGAACTACCTCTAAAGAGGCGCGGTAATGCGTAAGGTGGGGAAAATGGTAGGAATAATGACCATGGCAATCACGCAAAGCACAAGGTTGGTTGGTGTGAATATTCTTAGGGTTCTTGGCTACAGTCGAGGAAGAAACAGAGGCTTCAGGGACCGTAGACTCAAGGAATGCAACATTAACCATGGGCTTCATACAGTGCAACTCAGGACAGGTATGGGTGGCATGACCGATGACATCACACAAAGCGCAAGGCTTTGGAGGCGGAGGAGGAGCAGGGTGATTCGGGGTAGCCTTGTCTTTTGATGCTCGCTTGCGAGCTTTGCCATTCTTACCTGAAGTGGTCGCAACAGGAGATGGTTCTTGTTGAGGTGGCTGAGGCACTGTAGCAATGGGAGAAGTCATAGGGACCGGTTGAACTAGGGTCAAAGAAAGATAAGGTTTGGGTTGACCAGGCAAGGTAGTGGTTGGGGGATCAAATTACCAGATAGGAATCCCCAGGGTCAGGTTAGGAAGAGAGAGGGTAGCCATGACAGGTACTGTGTACACTCCACGAGGGGGAGCTAGAAACGGTATTTGACCAAAGGGGTAATAGCCAGGCGGGACGGATCCAAGATGGTTAAGGCCTGGAGGAACCGTTCTAGGAGGGTAGAGAGGCTCATGGATACCAGCTGTAGGTGAAGGGCCAAGAGGAGGGGGTCTAGAAGGTTGAATCAAAGGGCTAGTTAAAGGATTGACAGTTTTTTTATTGGCCATCGAAGAGATAATGGACTCAGGGTAGGTTTGAGACTTTGGTTCGTAATATGTCATCTGGTCTATGGTGACTATCTTTCCATTATGAGGGAAGGACATATTGCGGTGAACCGCAGATGGGACAACATACATCTCATAGGTGTAGCTACGACCCAATAGAATGTTGTAATCTAAGGGGGTATAAATGACTTCTAAGTCAACGCAAACAGTATTTCTTGCAAGAGTAATAGGACAATTTCGGAATAGGCCAATGGGCTGGGAGGCGTGGCCATCCCACGCTCGAAGAGTGATCGTGGAAGGAGCCAAGTCAGGTGATCCGAGTTGCTTCCAAACCGAAGCAGACATCACACAGGTGGATGCCCCCTCATCAATGATACACTGGGGAAACGTTGGTGTTCTGGATTTTGACTGGGATTTGGAAGGCGATGGAGGCAGGAAGAGGAGGATGTTTTGATCGGTCAACATCAAATATAATTAAGAAATCATCGGTAGGATCTACAGTGCCCATGGTAGATAGTAGAGCTTTTCACTGTGAAGGGCATGACTGGAGGAGTTCTAGCATTGAGATCGTAGCAGGAGATTGTGCCAAATCATCTACTATAGTATACAAATGGGAAGATTTTCCAGAAGCAGTGTTTCGGCGTAGTGGTCTTTTAGGGATCTTGGTATGAACCTCTCCCTTAGGCTGAGGGATCTGCAAAGGACCATTAGGTGTCGAAAGAGGCTCTGTAGAACCTAAAGAAGGTGGCTTTGGGACAGACATAGCGAGAGGCTTGTTGTATTGATGGGACTGATTTTGAAGGTTGAGGTCTACGGTTATAGGTTGGTCAGAGTCATCATGAGAATCTGGTAATCGGGGGTACTAGATGGAGGAAGTTGAGTGGCCACCTGACCTTCAGGTGGTTGGGTAGCCACAAATCCTTGCTGAGGGAAAGGATTAGTAAACACATCCGGTTGACTAGGTGTAGTATTGGGAGGGACAGAAGGGGAGGCTTTTTGTCCTCGCAAAGTTGCTTGAGACTCCCACATATGCTTCATCTGTGGTAAAAGAGGACAATCGTGCGTGTAATGACCATAAACACCACAACAAGAACAAGGCTTGTTCATGCAAACGGGCCTGTCCTACTTGGGCTGAGTGCCCTGTTGTTGGTTAGTAGTGTTAGGTGCATTATTTTTTGGATTAGGTTCAGGATTACGGGAGGCAGATTGATTTTGAGTGCATTTCCTAAACTTTTTGGAAGGAGGAGGATTAATCGTGCCCTGCTGTGCATACACCTGCCCCTAAGGGGGCAGTGGCTGCTGTTGCAGGGGTTGAGAAGGAAAGGGAGGTAGAGGTGATAATGTTGGAGGAGCTGGAGCACTAGGCTGTGGGTACAGAGAATAAGGAGTTTGGATAACATTGTGGTAAACAGGAGGTTGGGAAAAAGGAGGAGGCATGCCGTATCCTAGATACATGCTACCAGGAGGGGGAAAAGTGCAGGAGGTGCTGGCCCCCCCAGAGGAAAACCATAGCCCATGGAAGGTTGAGCGTATGGATGAGAGAGAGCTACAACGATACCGTCGGTGCCATGAGATGCCCCCGGTGCGTTGGCACCATCGGGTCTAGGAAGATCAGGCAGAATGGTATAAACATAACCTGACAAAGCGTAGATCAGGTCATATTTTAACGCAATTTGGAGAGCGACTTCTTCGTTTTGAGGGAAATGCAATGCGACATCTTTTTTTATAGAAAGAAAGAGAGATCTAAGGAACCAGTCCATGTAGACACGGTCTTCGAAGGCAGGGGCTCTACATAGGCTCTTTCTTCTCCGCCATTCCTAGACATGATCGGATAGGTGGGTCGCAGATGATTGAGAGAAAGAAGTCAAAAGTTCAGTACCAGTTTCATAATGAAGGGGAAGCTGGAAATAAGATAGAAAATCCTGGGCAAGAGTCGCAAAGATGGTATGAGAGGATGAGGCCTGATCAATATACCACTTAGAAGCTTCACCAGTAAGCGTACGTTGGAACAACCGAAGACGGACAGAGTCATCGGTAATGGAGTTAGATGAACACCGCATGTGGAAAGATCGAACATGGTTAGTAGGATCTTCTCCAGCAAGACCTTAAAACTTGTGGATGTAGAAAGGGAGCTTGGTTGGCATAGCAGGCCAACCAACATCATGGTGTATAGGTTCATTTATCAACTGGTTAAAATTGGGAAGACTGAGGCCTACCATATAAGGGAGCAAGGGAGCAGCTGGGCTAGTTCCTGTTGCGGTCCCACTAGTAGTATAGGTATTGAACCATACATGGTGAAGGTGATAAGGGGAGAACCAGGGGTGGAACCGGAAGGAGAACCCAATGAACCAAAAGAAGAGTCAGAGTGTAGACTTGGTGGAGGACTAACTCGAATCCTACGTGGAGGAGTAAGTCTTTCTACCAGAAACTGAGGATGAAGGCTAAGAAGTATCTGGGATAAACGCCTTGGTGGCACAATGATGACGACACAAACACGACACAAAGGGAAGAGAGACCAACAAGGGTGGAGAGGTGCAGGATCAACTAAATAGAATGTCGAAACAAGGGCAGAGAGGTGCAGGATCAATTGATTTCAATGTTTTAAAGTCTTTTCTTGGCAGTGTTAATCAAGCTCTTCTTCGCTTAGGGTGTGTGTGTAAAGTGTGTAAATTTTAATTTTTAAACCTAGACGTTTGTAGAGAAAAAAAATTGTGATGTATAACTGTAAATAAACCTACAAATAACAGTATATGAAACTGAAATAACAGAAAATAAACAGCTAATTATGCAATAATCTAAAAAAAAATTTAGGCACTATTGTTCAAACACAAGTGAGGTGGGAGTGGCCTTTTGATTTTTTTAGCACGCTCAGAGAGATGAAAAAATATCACTCATGGAATCATCTACTTGACTAGTTATATTGGAAAAGGGAGTTCACCAAATGAATAGATATCATATGTAAGTTATATTAGGATAGATAGGAGCGCAAATAAGCTCAGCACTATGAGCATCTTTCTAGTTTTTAGTTGTAGAATGTTGAAAAAAAAAAAAAAGAGGGAAGAAGAAAAGAATAGGTACAGCCCCATACCAATAAAGAGTATTGTTGAAAGTGTGCAAGCCTAAATGCCACTACTTGTTGAAAAAGAAGAATCTTGTTCAGTCATCTAGCCTAATCATGACTGAACATGTTTTAATTTTTTGTTGATAGGTTAGTGAAAGAAGACTTGTCAAACCATTTAAGCTCGGCTTGTCAAGTATATTAGATTAGGAAAAGATGTTGGTTCCCAAAGCACAAATCTGAACCATAGAAAAATGAGAGGGATGCATAACAAATTCTGAATCACAGCCCTCACATTTTCTAGTTTTTTATTGTACAAAAATAATGTCTGTGTGTAGCTTTTCCAAATGCCAAACCCATGGAAAATCAGATTTATTAATCCTGGTTTGGTCATATTTTGATTTTCATGTCAGTGGGTTAGAGAGTAAAATCTTTCAAACAGCTTAATCTTGACAGATGATTAGACTAGGTAGAGAATAAGAGAGTTCATTAGCCTAATATGAACTCTTGGAAGTGATAAGGGTACAAGTAGATAGTTGTTTGTGCTTTCAAAAGGAAAGAATGGCAAGGGTTTGCCAATCCAAGTGCACCCAGAAGAAGAAAAAATGTTAGGCAAAGTAGGATGGGTAGGTAGAAATGAGGTTGAAGAAAACATGTCTTTTCATATTTTGAGATCATAACTTCATGAGAACATCAAGAAATAAAGGAAGAAGGATCTTCCAAGTGAAAATAAAGTATTGTTCTTCAAAACTCAAAGATTTGAGCTCTGAGGTCCTTGACACCTCCTGAAAAGGAGTTGCCCTCCCCAAGTGGAGCCACTGTTAGTCATCAATAAAAAAAAATTATCTGTATATGACTAACTATTGGTTCTAGATCTCTAAAAACAAGATTCCCTGAATATTCTGAGTTTTATAAATCTCACTACCTTCATTATCCTTATACAAATTTTTTCACTATTCTACCATTTTTCCATTTCATGGTCACCCTGCCACTCCTAAAGACTCCTTATGGGCTTGTGTTACCCATCTCCATCCTTTTTCCTGCATATAACCTCACCACTCTTTTTTTCCCTTGCGCATCACTCCACTTCCCATCTAGGGTTACCAATCAGCCTATTCATTCCCATGTTCACCAGGCTCCTTAAGCATTGATATCTCAAAACTATCTCTGTAGGCTCTTTAGATAAATCAAGTACATTGGATTTTGGATCTTCAATACACCACTTTTTCAATACTTTGTTATTACACTTGAGGACCCCAAACCAAATTTCAGTCAAATACCAAGTCGAAGCAACCCTCCCACTAGGTCATTTGGGTTTCACGGGTTGTAAGGTCATCATTGATGTTTTAAGCACTGATTTTCTTGTGATAGAAGTTGGCTCAGATGTAATATAAGATCAACACATGGTTATCCAAGAAAGATGTCATCATTGATGTTTTAAGCATTGATTTTCCTGTGATAGAAATTGGCTCAGATGTAATAGAAGATCAACACATGGTTATCCAAGAAAGATCAGAAAATATCCAAAGAGGACTACTTTATCAAGTTCAAGTTCTGCAAAGGGTAAATGTGAACTTTGACACTTCTGCAGGAGTGTTAAAATGACTATCAGCAGAAAGTTAGTAAGGTAAGAGGTTTGCTCTTCAATAAATACATTCATAGCAAGGATAGGAGAAGCAATTTGGTTTCAAGGAGAATCAGGGCTTTTGAGCTTCATTGGGCCAACAAGTGCCAAACAGTGAAACAAATGGCAGAAATGACCATGGAGGAGGTACACCCAGAAACCAAACATGAAGAGAAATTTTTCAGAAATTATTGATAAAGAAGGGAAAAAGGTGAGGTGAACTAGACAGAAATGACTGAACTTAAAAGGGCTATAGAGAACTTAGAAGACAACAATAATAATTGTTTTCAAGCACTCCAGACACCTAGGGTTTTGGGAATATGATCAAATAAGGTGAAAGGGTAAGTTGAAATCCATGATGACAGCAAAGGGATTCTTAAGATGTCACTATTTGCAAAGATTCCAAACTTATCCCAAGACGTTTGTCATGCCAAAAATGATCAAAATATGATTTAAGCTCCAAGGTGGAAGTAAAAAATATTTTTGAGTTGTTTATGTGTCAAGATAAACATATCAATGTCTCCAAGTTCAAAAGGAAACACAGATTTCATAACTCCAACAAATTGCCAGCCAAGGAGAAAGGATAAGTTGGGTATTCTAATGAAAAACAAAAGAGGTCTTTGGAGAGGCTGCTACTATGAAAACATCCTAAAGTTTCCCAATTGAACCGGTTACACCTCAAGGAGCAAAAGGAGGTTCAAATTCATCATCTCAAATCACCTGCAAGCAAACAAATGTACAAATTGTCAGTGAAAGAAGGTAAAGAGGCTTAACACATCAAAAATTGGGTTACAAAGATAAAACCAATGCCACATGCCTAAAGAGCTCTTTCACACTTCATATGAATCATTGTTCACTTGCAAGGCATTATAATTTCAAAAAGATGAAAATTTGGAAGTTTTTAAGGAAAAATTGGAAAATTTTTCCTAACTCTCCGCCCCTGGCTTGGCGCTGCGCGTCTGGAAATCGACGTTGCGCACCTGGCATTTTTTCCTTTGTTTTTTCTTAAAGCGTTGCGCGCCTGGAAGTAGGTGCTACACCCTTGCCCGATCTTCGCTCGAACTAACCCACAGTTTGCCTAGGCGTTGCGCGCTTGGCCAAGGGAGCCTCCTCAAACCTACAAACACTCGATTCACTTCAAAATATCTCTCAAGCCTCCTCCAAATTTCTCCAAGCACTAGCAAAGGTAAGTGTAGGTCATTAACTCCTCTCCAAAAATTTTTCATCATTTGATAAATAAAATGAAACCCCAAGAAGAAGCCCTAAGCTACAAATCTATAAATCATTGTTTTCCCTTTACTTCATCTGCCTATAAAGGAAATCAGTGATAAAAAAAGGGGATCACACTGTTTGAAGTTTGCTCATCCACCCAAAATATCCATAGAACTAGCTCATTCATAGCCCTCGGTCCCCTCACTTACTCATTTCTTCATTAAACCTAAAAAATTCCATCTCATTTACCTTCTCTCCACCTCAATGCACATCAATCCTAGGGTTGGCAAAGCAGAGTTTTTTTTAAATGTCAAGAGGAAGAGATAGTGGCAGTGAAGAAGAAGACAATGAGAGGGCTGATGCGAATAAGGAATAAAGAAGTGAATAATATTCCAATGAACCTGAAAACAATGAGGCACAGAGCAGTGAACAAAATGACAGTGGCTCAAAAAAACCTTGATGACACTGATGATGACAGCACACAAGTCAGTGAAGAAGGTGAGGGCAATGCAGAAGGAAGTGAAGATGCAGAAACCAATGATGAAAAAATAAGCAAGAAGGATGAGGCTAATGATAGTGATAAAACAAAGAGCATTGAATCTCACGACAATAGTGTAGAGGATAGTGATGATGTTGGCATTAGGTAAAAAAAGCAGTGAGGATGATGGCATGTCAAAGAGCCATGAAAAAGTAGTAAGGCTCCTAACCAAGAGGCTTATGAAGAATATGGTGGAACCAAGGAAGCTAAAGATAAATATAACTTTGAAAACCTGGTTGATCCATCCCCTACAAAGCATCCCAAACATAATCAGCAGAACAAAATCCAACTTTGGGCACATTTCTGCACTTATGAATTTTTTACTGTTTTAAAAGGCCAAGGGTGCAACGCCCCTGGTGCTGCGCTTTTTCTTGAGGAATTCATTGGAGGAAAATTTGAAATTTTTGGAATCCTTAGGCCAAGGAAATCACCCTCACAAAGTTTCAGCTCATTTGGAGCAAAACTGGTCCTCCAAAAGGGTCAAAAACATGCAAAAATTCACAATTATGCCCTATTTTCAGAGATGGTGTCGCGCCCTTAGCAGTATTGGGAGATTTGGTTTTTGAATAGGTAAATGAAATCCAATCATAAAACCAAGGGCTGTTTTGGAAATTATACTTGACAAGATTTCCAACGAGCTATCACGAAGCTCATTTCGACATCAGGAAGGCCTTCAAAACTCAGCTGCAAGTTGACCTATTTTTCAGGTGCAGGTGTTACGCCCTTGGACCTTTGTGCTTCACCCTTGCCAAAAAGTCAAAAAAAGACACAAATTTATGGAAAATAGATATTTTGAGGTTTTTTGGGCAAATCACTCCAAAGTTAGGTGTTAGAAGTTATTTTGCATTTATTTCATTAGATATTTTGTGCCTTGGGCCTTCCATGGTCTCTTTGCACATAAATGACATTTATGAGTAATTGATAGTTGCTAAAACCCTAGTTAGGGTTTTGACCCTCTGATGCAAGATAAATAGAGCATGGAGACCTCATTGTAAATTTTTTATGATTATTGAGAGTAATACATAGACTTTGAGATTGAAGAGAAATTGGTTTTGGTTTTTGTGGATGGCTTGACTTGCTTGACAATGGAGAAGACTTACTTGCAGGATTCATGAGCATAATTAATAGTGATGTGTTCCTTATTTAGTTATTTTTCTCTTATGTTATCATTTTTTCACATCTTTCTATTGTAGTAGGACAGAAAATTTAGGCTAATAAATGTTGTTTAGAGGCACCCTAGCTCTGTTTGTTCTCTACTGCTTCTATGTTTTCCTCTGCTAGGTCAATTTAGAGAATTATTAGTTGCTCTCTAAACCCACTTATGTTTGTTTATCTTAAGAATGATTCAATGAAGCAAATGTCAAAGTAGTTTAATGGTTAGCCCTGCTCTTTGCTATTACTTAAACATTGTTTTTAAGGTCTTTTACTTTGATGTATTGCTTATTAGGTTTAGCTAAAGAGGTCTATGATTTGCCATGTCCTTTTTTTATCCTAAATAGTTGATTTGGAGGTATTTATAGCTTGATTAATGAATTTAGGAGTTCCTTATTCTTTGATATTTGTATGTGTCTATCTTAAATGTTTTCTTAGCTTGAAGGTGAAATCACGAGAATATTTACAAGTTTCTTTCCTTCTATAGTTCACTGGATTGTTGTCTTAATGCTTACTTCCTAGGGTTTAGTCAAAGAAGTTATTGGTATGCCCTGTCTTTGATTATTTCTTCATGCTTAGTAGTCTTAAAGGCCATTATTGTTAAGGTATTTGTTGAAGGATTCTTAACTGCCCTTTTTCACCTACTATGTTCACAAATTTGATGTTCATTTCATTCACATAAGCTTTTACATCCATTTGACCATGTTAGGCTTGCCCTGTAATACACCCTTGACCCATTGTTAAACTTTTCAAGACCTTTTGTAGACTCCATAGCCCAATGGCTTAAAACTCTCTCACTCTATCTATTCTGCTTGAGAACCTACCCAACCAAAAAAACAAACAAACCCTAAACCTAATAACTAGCCTAAAATCAACCAAGTTCACATCCTTTACACAAACATAGAGAGAGCCCTCTCTGAGTCCAAGAAGGCTAGGTCCTAGGACTCCAAAGAATGGTTTGATGTTACCCCTATATATTTGGTCTTTCCAGTCTAACAAATTACGAGGACCTAACACTGATCACAATGCTACTTTCAGTTCGGAGAACGAACCTTCTAATCTTTCGTTATGGTCCTCCAAAGTTTTTGAAAAGGGTGATATATAGGTGAATATGGATCTAATTCAATTCATTTGTACTTTTTGAGTTTTTGAGAGGTCAGAGGCTTTTGTAGAGAAGTTATTTCCATTGTGGTCAGCCTGAGTACCAGGGATTAGCGATGTCATGCCAAGATAACCTCCATGACGTCCTACATTTTAGTTTTTTCAGTCTGAGGGTGTCAGGGTCCGTACAAAATTGGTTTGTATGGATTCTGAGTAATTTTTACCCTATATTGCATGGGCGATCAAGGTAAGAGCGTGCCCTCTGTCCGCATTTTCTGGTGTTTTTCACGCCTTATGCGCGCCTGTGAGAGATACAGGCACACAAAAGGCCGAGGCAAAAAAAATTGGATTTTTTTCCTATTTTTGATGTTTTTTCGGTTGATGATGGGTTCTCGTTTGGATGAAAGGTTGTTGTGGAGGGAGCGGGATTGGCCCGAGATCCGTACTGCATTAGCTGCCGATGGTGAGGTGCACTGACAGCTGGCACAATGGGGGCTCTTGAAGTTCGGGGAGAACAAGCTTCTTCAGTCATAGGACCAACTACTGTGTTACTTGATCCAACATCAACACAGGAGGCACAACAAGTTTGTGTTGTGTGGGACTAACCTTGATATCCGTCCTGAGATGGATGTATACTTTCTGATTGGGCTACTACCTCATGGTGAGGCATGGTGGCATCCACTCCCTTCTGGGAGGGTGGATTTGGAGAGGTTCTGAGCGTGTCATTGTGGCAGGGTGCCCCTTACGAAGGGGTGCATTAGCATTGCCTCAGTGACAGAATTGGCCAAGTGGTGCACTTTGGCAGCTATTGTGCGACTTTTAGGGTCGTTGGCTCTAGTACATCAGGCATCGGGCCCGTAGGTTGGATTCTTGCACCGGCTGAGGTCCGGGCACTTTTTTCGATTTTTCCTGCTTTGTTATGAAGGGATCGTGTCGCAGCTCAACAAGGTCTAGAATGGATCAAAGTTGTTTGCATACGCCAGTATTCTATGCAGCATCATGTATGAGAGGGTGTTATTGTTGAGACCGATGGTGGCAGTGCCTCCTGGGGGGCCACGGGAGCCTCACATGAGGAGGTGGGCTCCTGTGATGCCGTGAGGGGGTGGGGGTATAGTGGGGCGTTACTGAAACGCCACGACAGAGGCCTAGTTTGAGGTAAACCCCCAGATGTTTCTACCATTCCCATATGTAGGGATGGACTTCCAGGGGGATCCAGAGATGGGTCTCCCTCTTGGTTATGCTTGGGGTCTAGCAGGTATGTTTTTAGGTTTTCTGCATTTATTTGAGTATATATGTGTTTATGTGTTTTTATGGTGACACTGACATAGTTTTGGTTACTCTTGCAGATGTTGGCAAGGTAGGTCACCCTGTGGCTCGATTGTTTGGCCACAGTCCTCTTCGGAGACCTCGGGGTGGTCGTGGGGGCCGGGAGGAGATGTTGAACAACCTCAGGGTGGTGGACTTGGTGGTGGTGTTGTTCTTTCAGGAGAGGGCAGTAGCTCCGCTGTGATCGAGCGAGCTCGTGCCGATGCGGAGGCGGTGCGTGCTGATGCAGCGGAGGCTCGCATTGTTGAGCTGACTACTTGGCTGTCAATTTTGGAGGATGCCTGGGGTCAAGTGGACTGCTTCACCCATGGGATGCCTTCTCGAGGCTTTTTGTATGATCTCGAGGAGGTATAGCGTTGATGGCCCGAGAGAGGGACTATCAACCTATTTTACGTTGGGTGGCAGTCTCAGTTTAGACGACGACTCTAGTAGTGGTACCATGAGCAGCTGTAGGTCTAGGTGCCCCACCCGAGGGAGCACCGCCCTAGAGTTCACTTGTCCACGGGGAAAGCGCCCATTATGAGGATGCTTCCCCTATTTTTGATGACTTTTTGTGTATCTTTGGGTTGGTCGATGGGTCAGCGACACTATTTTTTGTACTCATACATATACATTATGATATATATATGAAAGATATTTTTTGCAGCTCTACATGGTGTGCCCCCTATTTCTACTTATGGATTATGTTATGTTGATGGATGTCTATGTTTTTTGTTTTTTATGTATGATGGTTTATTTGAGATGCATTCTAGTTTAGAATATTGTTAGTTATGCGATCAACTGTTTGGTTTTGACTACTTGGTACATGTGTGAATGTAATGTACTCAAATTGTCTACTTAATCTTTTGCATGCAAATATTTTTGAAATAGATGTGAATCTCTTGTCTGAAATGTTTGGCTTAACTGCGACACTACTAACTAGGAATCGAGGTAGACATGCATATGGCATATGCCATGATGGAGGGCATCACACATAAGTCTAATGACGGTGTCATATTCTGCTTGATTATTTTTTGTTGAACTGATGCACACACCGTTGGTGCAGATTGGTGATTGGTCAGGGTGATAGATGACCCAAGCAATTGCTGCTAAACTTTGAGACCATTTTGATTCTCCATCAGCAAATCCAGAGTAAGGTTCGGGTTGGTAATCCATTACAGCACTCAAGCACATTTTGTAATAAGTCTTTTGGTCAAAAATTTAAAGTGGTTGGGTTTTTTTACATTAACTCTAGGGTAGGGCCTGCTTGGCCCTTATGGGTACAACTTCTTGAGGTAAAGGTCGTTGACGGGGTTGCTGAGGTATGCCCCGTCTGGTTCCGTTAATATGTATGCCCCCTAGCGGAGGCAATGTTTTACGATGTAGGTTCCTTTCCGCAAGGTTTCAAACTTTCCTAGCCCTAGGACATCTTTTGTGACATCATAGTGGAGGACTAGTTCTCCCTCGATGAATGAGCGAGGGTTGATGTGGTAGTCGAATGATGCCTTTACCCTTTTCTTATGGGCCTCGTTGTGTTGCAGCGACTGTCATCGGCTCCATCAAAAATCTCTAGTTGTGCTAGGCATTGCTCTAGAGGCTAGGTTTCATCGAGGAGTTCGATGGTGGCATGAAAATTTGGGATCTTGTGGAAATCAATGTAAAATCGCAAGGTATTGTTGATCAACGGTTGTCATTGATGTCAACCCAAGCAGCACCAGGGGCTATTCCAATATTGCATGGGAATTTTGACCTACCAAATTACTATATTCTAGTTCAATAATTATTTTTATGGTTTCTACTTGTCGAGATGTTTCTGTTGATATATAGTACGCCACATAATTCTTTGTGATTTGAGAGGTATTCATGTTTGAAGTTTGTAGCCCCAGTTAGTGGGCTAAAACCCCATGGGTTTGTGGCATGGGCCATTGAAAAGTCATAATTAATATTTTTTAAGCTTTTAAAATCCCTCCCACGTTCACTTGTTGAAGCCCCTCTCAACCTAAGTATTTATATAAATTGTGATCCTCATATCCTCCTTATGTAGGGATTTCGCTATCTGAAACAGGCGATCGTGGAATTGTTGCTCTAAATTTTTTTCTACGAAGGTTCACAAGTTGAAATTTGTATGAGGTGAAGCCGAAATCCTGAGGAAGCTCCTGTAGAAATTTCAAATCAAGGTGCAAGATAATTTTGGAGATATGATCTGTGGAAGTTAGTGTTTTTGCAAGCTCTTGAAATTCATCTCAAAGAAGTGACCTTCGAAAAATCGTCATATCTCTCTCTGTGAGTATCGGATTGGAAATATATAAAAAGTGGCAGATAGGGCAGGGGCTTTATTTTTCTCTATATCAATTTCATAGCCAAATGAAGAAATAGTGACACGTGGCACACCGTACAAGTTTGATCTACTGAAACAGTCCATAATTAGGGCATTGTGAGAGATTGGGCATAACTCTCTCTTGAAGAATCCAAATTGGGTCAAAACTATGGAGTTGGAAAGAAGACTCAGAGGAATACCACAAGGCTAAAAATCACATATTTGAGATTTGTAATAATAGAGATACACCAGATTCAATATCAAGATCCTAAAAGGCAAGAAAAATCTAGATCATGTGTTGTCAAGGGTTGCAAAGGACCAGACTTTCTAGGGCAGCAAAGAAAAGCAAGGTGCAACAGAGGGTAGCATGAAAAGAGCATAAATCATCACATGAAGTCTTCAAGTGGGCAGCAATCATCACATGAAGTCTTCAAGTGGGCAGCACTGCATACAGTCACTGTAAAGGTATCATTGTACTAAGCCATTGTAAATACAATATTGTAAAAAAATGTACTAGTGTCTATCTGCCAAGACTTGAAGAGGCAGTGTCGTGAGGTCTAGGATCATCATTAGGTGGTTGTGTCATAGTTGGGGTTATGGTCTAGTGTGTCTTCTTCTTCTACATCATTCTATATCATTGTAAAGTGGACCATTTTCCCTTATACAAGAGTTCATTCTTCTTTTATTCTTCTATAAGGTGGTAGGGTGGTGCTAGGCTGGTGCATGAAGTCACCAACAAGTTCAAGCCTGTGAAAAATTCAAGGTGGTGGGGTGGTGCTAGGGTGCATTTTAGCTCATTGGGTGTTGGGGCATCTGTTCAGTTGACTACTAAATAATCTCGGGCGTTGGAGCGTCCATCCAGTGGGAGCTGGAGAAGAATTATTTTCTAGATTATAGGAAGTTGGAGCTTTATTTTCAATTGGAGTTGAATATTAAAGAATTATTAGAAAATCATTAGGTGGTTTTTGTTGAAAACCTAATCCTTCATGGGTAGGTTTGGAAGGCAAAGAGTCACAAAGGAGTCCAAGTTACCTTGGAAGATGAATCCAAGAGTCACAATATTGTATTATAAATGTACATCTATGTGTAATAAAGATGCAACGAATGCCTATATTTCTATTGTGTGTGTTGTGTGTGTTTATCCTTCCTCATACACCATGTGTGTGTTTAACATGGTATCAGAGCTGATACGTTCATAACCAACTCAACCTTGAGTGAGCCATTTGTTTTTGTGGCCTGTGTATATCTGCAAAAATTCTGGTCTTTTTTGCAGCATTCAGATATTTTCTGCAGCAGTGATTTTTGCAGCATTCATCAATCTTTTGCAGCGTTCAGAAATTTGTTTTGTGAAGAGCAGCGTTGTGCATCTTAAACTCTGCAGGTTTTCTCATTACTCATTCCAATTCTGAATTT
The DNA here is from genome assembly GCA_034641835.2 of Pinus albicaulis. NCBI lineage: Eukaryota > Viridiplantae > Streptophyta > Pinopsida > Pinales > Pinaceae > Pinus > Pinus albicaulis. The sequence continues at coordinate 1,965,369,410 of CM076575.1, forward strand.
TCCTACAATTTCTTCTGCCTAATTTTATTTCTGCACATTGGAGAGTTGTTGGAAAAATATTATTTAAAGCGGGTTTCTAAAAAGAAAAAAATTCTTGTGTTTTTTTTACTAAAAAAATTTCTGCAAATTTCTGCACATTCTGCCTAAGTTGTACATTTGTGAAATTCTGCAATTGCCCTCTACAATTCTCTGCTGCTGGTTTCTGAGTTTTTTACTGACAGTTTCCTGCAAATTTCTAATTCTACAATTTCTGAAATTCTCTATTGTATATTCAACACCACTCCCTTAGAAAATTCTACTGCTCTGTTGTATATCTCTGTGAATTCCTATTATTCTCACCCTCTCTCAGTTATATTTTATTGTTTCAAAAAAAAAAATATGAGCTGCCTCACGGCCTTCGGCCCTCCCCTTACCTCCCCCATGGCCCCCCCTCTACCCATGCCCCCTCGGCTCACAAACCCCACCTGACCTGCATCTATCCGTACTCCCACACTCAACCCACACTCCCATTCCCTTCGCCCTTTTGGCTCACCCCGCCCCACCCCTGCACTTACCTGCCTACGCTCACCCTCTCATCGCCCATCCCACCCTGCCCCCTTGCCCCCTCGCTTCACACAGATCTTGGCCCACTCAAGCCCTCCCTCACCTCACAATCTATCCTCCACCACACATCTCCCCCTCATGGTTGTTCCCCCTCACCTCACACCCTCCCCCTCACTACTCCCCAGCCCCAACTACAATCCACCCCTTACCCTGCTCTCCCTACGCTCTACCCCACGCCCTTCTCAACCCCCTCCCCCGCTCGCTCTACCCGCTCCCCTTCGGCCCCCCTCTCAGCCGACCCTCCCCCCCCCGCATCACTCAACCCGTACCCCCTCCCCCTCACATATGCTCCTCCACCCCCTCAACCCTTCTACCCACCCCCTCGATCACTCAACGCCCTCACGACACCTTAACCCATGGCCTTTCGACCCCCCATCCCCTGCACTCACCCTCGGCACTCATCTCAAACCTCTCAAAAATTGACCCCTCTCAACACTACACTCCCCTACCCCCTCTCCCATGACCCTCGTTACATAGTTAAATTCCCCACCTCCCCCCACCTTTTTTTTTTAAATTATTTCCCTTCCTTTTTAATCTGCAAAAGAGAAAAAATTAATTTTAAATATTTTTTTTACAGATTGGCCTCCCCCAAATATACCTTCTCTAGATTTACCTTCCCCATTAAAACCTTCCCTAGATAAACCCTCCCCCAGTAAAAACCTTCCCTAGTTAAAACCTCCTCCAGTAAATACCTCCCCCAGTTAATACCTCTGTTTTCCCTATTTTAAAAAAAAAAAAAATCAAAAAAAAAAAAAGAGAGAGAAAGAGGAAAAGGAATATGAGTAAATGGATTGTATACATAGTGGAAAGTGAGGTTTGTGATTTGTGGCATATATAGAAGGGTGACTTTCTGAAAGAGTTTGACAATCTGAAGACAAATATTGTAAATTGGTTATCATTTTCAAAACAGCAATGGCATTCACTCATAGTTTTGCCACACAGAGTTTCTGATTTTTGGTGTTTCTCTTAATCTCTATTGTGAAGCAGTACAGCAAGGTCAAACATCAAAGTGTTTGAATCTCCTCATTTTGTTGAGTTGAGTTGTTGTTGGTCTAAAACAGCTCTTTGAAGAAGAGAGAAACCAGCTGCCTTAGAGGGTTATTGCACAGTATTTTTTGTTGCACATTTACAAAAATATTTGTAGTGACGAACTAAAATTGTGAGTGGATATTTCTTCTTCATTCATAGTTGTAATGAAGTGTAAATTTGAGTTGTTGAGAAATTGTTGATGTAAGTCATTTTTTATTGCCAATTAGACAGCCAAGTATATACCTTGAGGTCCTCCATAATTTGAGTAGCAGAGTTTTTTCTTTAAATACATTTGTATTTTTGAAAGTAATTTGAATCACATTGTAAACGGGTGCATTATCGGTTGAAGTCGACACCCTTTATTTCTTGAGCCTGAATTGTTGAGTCTCTATTTTTGAGACAATGGCCAAAATAAATGATGCATTAGAGTTGTTGAATAACCTAATTCATTCCAGTGTTCATGATATGGTAAAAATGAGCAAGAATTCTCTTTGTAATATTCAAAGTTGTTTGCAAGATGCACAAGACAAGATTGAGTTTTTGCAGTTGGAGTTTCAGCTTCAGCAAGATGAACTTCACTAAAAGGTTCACCATTCTAAACCTGTTTCTATTCAGAAGATTGAGAAGGACTCCCATCAGTGGCAAAAAGATAAAGTTGCAGTTGGTTCCCATTCAGTTCCTTGTACAAGAGCAGATTTACATGCAAATGCAGCAGTTCGGCCTGCACTTCCCAAGCCCATCATCAAACCTTTGGAAGAGCTTGTCCACAATAAGCACAAAAATGGTCTTGGATATGACAAGGATGTGTCCTTTCATATTGCGGACTACTCCAAGCCCATCAAATTTCAGAGTGTCGGATTCCTGTATGACAGATCACCTGCAGTTGTTCTAGATCCTGCTCCACTTCCACAACAACAGATTGTAAAATGTCAACACTGTGATCGAGTTGGACATATGAAATATCATTGTTTTGATCTTCATCCATGCAAGCACTATGGTCGACACACTCATTCTTCACACATATGCTTCAGAAACAAGCCTCCTGCAAGAAAAAAGATTCATCTTGGATGGATCGCTTCTTGGCAATGGGCATCAGCAGCCAAGAAGATATTTAAGTCACATGTCAAAAATTGTTCTTGAATATTGAACAATCTTGCAGTTTATTTTTCACCATCATCTCACCTTGTACCTGACAGGGGGGGAAATGGTGGTCATCTACAAGCTTTGACGTCAGATCAAGCGAGCTTGAGCCATAATCTCTCATTCCATATTCAGAGTTGTATCTAGAGACACAGCAGTTCAAGCAAGCCTGAGCCACAATTCATCATTCCAAATTCAGAGTTGTAGCCAAAGACACAGATGCCCATGAGCATGCCTTTGGTTGATGGACAACCTTAAACCATCCATGTGAGGTTGATATTCTTCCTCTTTTAGAACACTTCCTCTAACAGAAGACTTCAGCTTCTTACCAGTTTTGGTTGAGTTCCAAGATTGCATCAAGAATTCCAGTGTTGGTGGTCATCCTTAAACCATCACAGGTTATAGACTTCCCTTCTTTTAGTTTTAAGGTCTCCCTTTAATATAAGGGACAATTCCTCTAGTAGAAGCTCTCAGTTTCTTGCTAGTTTTGGAAGAGTTTCGAGAACTACAATAAGAATTGTGTTCTAGTGTTGGTGGTCATCCTTAAACCACCTCTTTTTGACAACATTTCAAAGAGCTGACTCGGACTAAGTTCTACATGCATACTTTTCAGATTTGTAGTACAACTCTCTTCTTGGACTCACACATACCCCTTCGGATTAATGGGGGGAATGTTGAACACCTAATCCTTCATGGGTAGGTGTGGAAGGTGAAGAGTCACAAAGGAGTCCAAGTGACCTTGGAAGATGAATCCAAGAGTCACAATATTGTATTATAAATGTACATCTATGTGTAATAAAGATGCAACGAATGCCTATCTTTCTATTGTGTGTTTTGTGTGTTTTTATCCTTCCTCATACACCATGTGTGTGTTTAACAATTTTTGTCCCAAAGTGGGTTTCCACCTTAAAAACTTTGTGCATTTGTGTTCCTTTTATTTACTGTTATCATGGTACAAACACTGATAATAATTGAATATTAGCTAATGCTCTAATTGAAAGGAATATTGATTCACCCCCCCCCCCTTCTTAGTATTTCCAACAATTGGTATCAGAGCTTGGTTCCTTCAATAGCAATTTAACAGCTGGAAGGAGGTCATGGAGCATACCAAGAATGGTGTACCTCTGTTCAATGAAAATAATTATGCACTCTGGAAAGGAAGAATGGAGGTCTATCTCTTGGAGCAAGGTTACGAAGTATGGGACACTGTTCAAAATGTATTTACACCAACCTCGAATGAACAAGGAAAGAATATTTTGGTAAATGATGCAAAAGCAAAGAATATTATTATCAGTGGACTTATTGAATCTGCTTATCATAAGGTTTTGGGTTGTAAAACTGCCAAACTTGTATGGGACAAGCTTGAGAATATATATGTAGGTGATTCAAATGTCAAAGAGGCAAAGCTTAAAATCTATAGAGAAAAATTTGAGCAACTCAGAATGAAAGAAGATGGCAACATTACTGCATACTTCTAATACGTTGATGAAATAACCAACACTCTGGAAGGATTGGGAGAGCCAGTTGACGAGAAGACTATTGTACGAAAGATTCTTAGAACGTTACCAGGGAAATTCAACCCAAAGGTATCGGTCTTAGAATACAGTGCAAATCTGGACAAACTCAGCAAAGAGGAATTACATGGAGTTCTCATAGCATATGAAATGAGACTTGATGAAGAAGAGGGTGCTTCGCATCTAAAAACTGTGTTCATTGCATCTAAGAGAACCAATTAGGACAAACAACCTTTGTACTGAAAAGACGTGCACATGCAAGTGTGAAGAAAAGGGAGATGATGAAGAAGGTCTTTCAGATGAAGAATATGCTTACTTTATGAGAAAGCTAAAAATTGGAAAGGGAAAATTCAAAGGTAAACTTCCATTGATATGTTTCGGTTGTGGTGAGGTTGGGCATTTAATAGCAAAATGTCCAAAAAGAAGTGATGAAAACTCAAAAGGAAAGAAAGGCTTTAATAAATTCAACAAGGAAGGCAAAAAGAAAGGATCCAAAAGGAACTTTCTCTCTAAAGAAGATAGTTCATCATCCAATGAAGACAGTGAAAGCAAAGAAGAAGCCAATGAGAAAGTATTTTTTATGGCCAAGCACAATAAAAAAGAGGTATCAAAGAACGAAGAATAAGGGTTGACCATAAAACAATTTTCTGAGGAGGCAATCAGCCTTATAAAAGAGCTCAAGGCTGAGAAGATTCGTTCCAATACTCTTGAAGAACAAGTTCAAGGTCTCAAAATTGAATTTGAAGAACACAAATGTATTGAAGATTCAATTCAAAAGAAGTTGGAAGAAAGCAACCAAGAAAGGGAAGCATTAGAAGCCAGAGTAGTCTCGTTGCGTAAGGAAGTGAAGAAGGGACAAACTGTCCAAAACTATGCCAACATCTCAAGGGAATTGGAAGAAATCATCAACAATCAATGATCTTACAACGATAGAACTGGCCTCAGTTACAAAGAAGAAGAAGTAGGTCCTTCTACAACAAAATACAATGAACCTATGAGATCTGACATGCATGTAGACTTCATTGGACAAGATTTGCAAGAACATCCTTGGAATACAATTCCTCTATGAATATTTCCATCTAGGTACCAACATATTTTTCATGGCTATTGTTATTTATGTGGAAAATTTCGTCATAAAGTTGTAGAATGTCGCATGTACCCTAGGAGCCAATACAATTCTAGGATATCCTTCAAATATGAACCTCCCAGGGCTCAACGAAACATCAATAGATTTGAACATTTAAGAAATAATATGGAATGTTACAAATGTCATAACTTTGGACACATAGCCAAAGACTGCAGACTTGAAAATCCTCTAGAAGAATCTTTGAAAAAACAAACATGGAAGAAGAAGAAGACTGATAATTGTGCTCTCGCTCTCAAGGCTCAAAACAACAAAGATGTGTGGTATGTTGATAGTGGTTGCCCAATGCATATGACTGGAGATAGAAGGAAATTTGTATCCCTAAAAGAGAAGAAGGATGGAACCGTATCCTTTGGAAATGATGGATCTTCAAATGTTATAGGATCAGGTACTATCACTCTCGGAAGAAAATATGTTATAGCCAATAATGTTCTATTAGTTGAAAACATGAATCAGAATCTGCTCAGTGTTGGACAAATGTGTGATCAAGAACACACAATGCTATTCAACTCCACAAAATTTGAAATCAGGAAAGGCAAGTATGGTAAAATTGTGGCTACAGCAAGTCGAGCTCCAAATGACATATATGTTCTAGATGAAGCAACTAAAGCATGTCTACTAGCTGAAGAAGATGAAAGTTAGTTATGGCACAAGCGAATGGGTCACATAAACTTTAACAATCTTGTCAAGATAAGAAAAAAGGAAGTAGTACGAGAAATGCCGAAAATCTCAAAACCTTCCAACACACTATGTGAGTCCTATTGGCACAGCAAGCAGACAAAATTCCAATTTAAAAAAAAATAACACTTTACATCACATCCATTGGAATTGATACATACTGATCTATGTGGTCCTGTGAGAACAAAAGGCTTAGATGGAGAATTATATTTCATGTTAATGATAGATGACTATACCAGGATGACAGCCATCAATTTCCTAAATAAAAAATCTGAAGCATTTGAGTGCTTTAAGACCTACAAGGAGTTGGTCAAAAATGAAACTGATTTGAAAATAAAGTGTCTAAGATCAGATAATGGTGGAGAATTCACTTCCAAATTATTTCAACAATACTGTGACGAAAATGGAATAAAAAGACAATTTTCAACAACACGAACACCTCAGCAAAATGCAGTTGCTGAAAGAAAGAATAGAACCATACAAGAAATGGGTAGAACAATGTTGAAGGACTCAAAATTGGATAAAAAATTTCGGGTTCAAGCAATTGATATGACAGTCTTCATTATCAACCGAAGTCTTCTCAGAAATAATTGCAACAGGACCCCATATGAATTATGGAAAGGAAAACTAGCTAATGTAAAATATTTCAGAATCTTCGGAAGAAAATGTTATATCAAAAGAGAAGATCAAAATTTGGGTAAGTTTGAATCACGTATTGATGAAGGTATCTTTGTTGGTTACTCACGCAAAATAAAGGCCTATAAATGTTATAATCTAAGACGAAAACAGACAATGGAGAGCATAAATGTTACATTTGACGAAGATGGTGTTCTAACGAATAATGATGAGGATATAGAATCTTTGAAACTTGAGACAAGGCTAAAAAAGACGCACGGAAATTCTAGAACAAGAAGCAACTATCAACCAGGAAGAAGTAAATAATGATCATCAAGATATACCAGAACAACAACAAGAAGCTCCTCCAAAGAGAACAAAAGAATGGATTCAAAAGAACCATCCATCAAATCAAATCATTGGTGACATAAATGAAGGTCGACAACTTTGTTCATCGCAAAAAGCTCACATTTCTTTTCTAGCAACCTTTGAACCTAGTAATTTTGAGGAAGCCAGCTAGAATGAATGTTGGGTAGCAGCTATGAATGAAGAATTGGATCAAATCGAGAAGAATAACACCTGGGAATTAGTTCCACGACCAAAATATAAAAATGTCATTGGGAAAAAATGGGTTTTCAGGAACAAATTGAATGAAGATGGATAGGTTACCAGAAAAAAATAAAGATTGCTTTGCAAAGGCTATACACAAGTGGAAGGAATTGATTTCGACGAAACATTTTCACTAGTTGCCAGAATGGAAGCCATCTGAATGTTTATCGTCTATGCATGTTCAAGAAAAATCGAAGTCTACCAAATGGATGTTAAGTCAGCATTTTTGAATGGAGAATTAGAAGAAGAAGTTTACATCGAACAACCTGAAGGTTTTCTACTATCAGAAAAAGAAGACTATGTTTTCAGGTTAAATAAGGCTCTATATGGTCTCAAGCAGTCTCCCAGAGCATGGTATGCTCGTCTTGATGGATATCTACGTCAACAAGGGTTCAAGAAAGGTACCTTTGATAGCAATCTTTATGTACAAATAGATAAAGATAATTTAACAATCGTTGAGGTATATGTGGATGATATAATATTTGGTAGCAATGATGATTGACTAAGTAAGAAATTTTCTACAAAGATGCAAAGTGAGTTCGAGATGTATTTACTTGGTGAGCTGACATACTTCTTAGGGCTTCAAATATCTCAGCAAGAGAAAGGAATATTTGTATGTCAAGCCAAGTACATCAAGGAAATGCTCAAGAAATTCAAAATGGAAGATTGCAAACCCGTCATTACTCTGATGGTAACAGGCTGCAACTTGAGCATAGATGACTCATCTAAGAATTTGGATCAGAGATTGTACAAATCTATGATTGGTATTCTTCTATATGTAACAACCTCTCGGCCAGATGTTATGCAAAAATTTGGACAAGTAGCAAGATTCCAAGCAGCACCAAAAGAATCACATATTATTGCAGTCAAAAGAATTCTTCGATATCTAAAGGGCACAAAAGAATATGGCTTCTGGTATTCCAAGGGTAACAGTCTCATTATTCAAGCCTTTACAGATGCAGATTGGGCAAGAAGCGTTGATGATCGTAAGAGTACTAGTGGAGCAGCATTATATCTAGGTGGTTGTCTCGTATCATGGTTGAGCAAAAATCAAACCTCAATCTCGTTATCTACAGCATAATCAGAATACATTGTAGCGGCATCATGTTGTACTTAAGTCCTTTGGATGAAACAAACTTTGCAAGATATTCAAATATAATTCAGTGAGCCTATTCCCATATTTTGTGACAACACCAGTTCCATCAACATCTCCAAGAATCCTGTCATGCATTCAAAAACAAAACAAATTCCGATCAAATATAATTTTGTTAGAGAACAAGTTGTTGAAAAGAATATAAAACTTGAGTATGTTGGTACAAAAGAACAAATTGCTGATATCTTCACTAAACCTTTACCTTGTGAATCATTTGAATATCTTTGCCAGAAGCTTGGGATTCTCCCAAGTTCTCATTAGATTTTCCTTATTCATAATATAAAGGGGTAGTGGAAGTGTGTACAGGTCTGCAGGATGGTTGTGTGTCAGGGGGAGTTACCCTTTGCCATTGATGTCAAAGGGGGAGAGAATGTTGTAGGAAGAGCTTTCATGATCCCAGGGGGAGTACCTGTACTTCCATCAATGCCAAAGGGGGAGACTGTTCATCAACGGTTGTCATTGATGTCAACCCAAGAAGCACCAAGGGCTACCCCAATATTGCATGGGAATTTTTACCTACCAAATTGCTATATTATGGGTCAAGAATGATTTTTATGGTTTCTACTTGTCGAGATGTTTTTGTTGCTATATGGTACGCCACATAATTCTTCACAGTTTGAGAGATATTCATGTTTGAAGTTTGTAACCCCAGTTAATGGGCTAAAACCCCATGGGGTTGTGGCATGGGTCATTTAAAAGTCATGATTAATATTTTTAAGCTCCTAAAATCCCTCCCACATTCACTTGTTGAAGCCCCTCTCAACCTAAGAATTTATATAAATTGTGATCCTCATATCCTCCTTATGTAGGGATTTCGCTATCTGAAACAGGTGATCGTGGAATTTTTGCTCTAACTTTTTTTATATGAAGGTTCAAAAGCTGAAATTTGTATGAGGTGAATCTGAAATCCTGAGGAGATCCTGTAGAAATTTTAGATCAAAGTGCATGATAATTTCGGAGATATGATCTGTGGAAGTCAGTGTTTTTGCAAGCTCCTGAAATTCATCTCAAAGAAGTGACCTTGGTAAAATCATAATAACTCTCTCTCTAAGTATCAGATTGGAATTATTTAAAAAATGGCAGATAGAGCACAAGCTATAGTTTTCTCTATATAAATTTTAGAGCCAAATGAAGAAGTAATAACATGCGGCATGCCATACAAGTTTGCTCTACTGAAACAGTCCATAATTAGGACATTTCGAGAGATTGGGCATAACTCTCCCTTGAAGAATCCAAATTGGGTCATACCTATGGCATTGGAAATAAGACTGAGAGGAATAATATAGGGATGAAAATCACATATTGGGGATATGAAATAATAGAGATACACCAGATTCAATATCAAGCTCCTAGAAAGCAAGAAAAAGCTAGGTCATGTGTTGTCAAGGGCTACAAAGGACTATACTTTCTAGGGCAGCAAAGCAAAGTAAGGTGCAACAAAGGGTAGCATGAAAAGAGCAGTAATCAAGGTGTAGAATAGTAGCAATGATTTCATCACATGAATTCTTCAAGGGGGCAGCACTGCATACAGTCACTATAAAGGTATCATTGTACTAAGTCATTGTAAATATATTATTGTAAAAAATTGTACTAGTGTCTATCTGCTAGGAGTTGAAGAGGCAGTGTCGGAAGGTCTAGGATCATCATTAGGTGGTTGTTTCATAGTTGGGGTTATGGTATATTGTTTCTTCTTCTTCTACATCATTTTATATCATTGTAAAGTGGACCATTTTACCTAGTACGGGAGTCCATTCTTCTTTTATTCTTCTATAGGGTGGTAGGGTGGTGCTAGGCTAGTGCATGAAGTCACCAACAAGTTCAAGCCTGTGAAAAATTCAGGGTGGTAGGGTGGTGCTAGGGTGAGTTGTAGCTCATTGGGTGTTGGGGCATCCGTTCAGTTGACTACTGAAGAATCTCGGGCGTTGGAGCGTCCATCTAGTGGGAGCTGGAGAAGAATCATTTTCTAAATTCTAGGAAGTTGGAGCTTTATTTTCAATTGGAGTTTAATATTAAAGAATTATTAGAAAAGAATTAGGTGTTTTTTGTCCCAGAGTGGGTTTCCACCTTAAAAATTGTGTGCATTTTTGTTCCTTTTATTTACTACTATCATGGTAAAAACATTGATAATAATTGAAGATTAACTAATGCTCTAATTTAAAGGAATACTGATTCCCCCCCCCCCCCCCCCTCTCAATATTTACAACAGGTACCTTGAGCTTTTGCGACAGGAATAATGTGGAAATACTGGGACGTGGGGGCAGCTGCAATCCTATTTCCAATAAGCAATGATACAAATCGTACATGTTGTATCGTGTCGTCGGCATTCGGTGGGAGAAGAATCTCTGTGATGGGAGTTTGCATAAGCGCAAGGTTGGGTTCCCTGCTAGGATGGTCAATTTCCTGTGGGTGGAAATTGTGCTTGGTGTAGAGGTGCCTGAATGTTTCCATTAGCGAGCATACCTCTGGCTCATGGTTTTGGCTAGTGAAAATGGTGCATGGTACCAATGTGCCTACTAAGTAGATTGTATGGGAATCAACACTACTCGTCATCCCAAATGTGGACACTTGGAAAGGATCTGTTGTAGAAGAGGTGGTCTTTTGCTTCCACTTCCGTGTTGTTGGCTTGGGTGTGTCTAAGTCTTTTGGGGAGTGTATACTTAATGCTACTCTTGCTGCTCTTAGATTGGGGAGATGCTCATATTTAATTGTATGATGAAATTGTGAAAAAATACGGCAATAGGTATGCATGATATTCTCTTGGTTAGAGAGAAGTCTTTGTAGAAGAGAAGAGACTATGTGAAATTTGCTTGCGAGGGGATTTAGTTCTTTGCACTAATTTACCCGGTGATCATTCAGGTCGCATAGGCCACATGTTATCCCAGGTTTTTCCTAGGTCATGCTAGGTTGGTGAGTTGTCCCAGTTCGCCCATCGCGGCCATGTGGGTGGGGGGTTGTTGGCCTAGGGGTGATTTAATTTCTATATCGTTTGAGCTCATCGTCTCATTTCTTCTCTATTATATGAATCATATCAATGAGGGGACAAACTCATGGAATATAGGTACAGCGATGTCCATAGTGATTTCCCTAACATACAAGGAAAAATAGCCTATATATGGGGCTCACATCGTGCTCAGTTTGTGGTCTGGTAGGGTACCAACATTGTAACGCTGCTAAATCAGGGAAAATGGCGACCACGTGAATGGGAGTTTTACATAACGCACATGATAGTCTTCTCTATGGAGAGCGACTGGGGGTAACTAAGGGTTCCATGATTGGTCACTTTTCAGTTGACAAGAAGAGGATGGATCTACTCGTCACATATTCTTGGGTTGTCGAGTTGTTCATGGATTATGAGTCTATGCCATCTTCTTGGGAGAGCGGACTATAGTTGAGTGCATACAGGCTAGTGTTGCACGAAATCTAGGTATGTAGTGACAACGGCATACTGAGTGGTTGTCACCACATATCTAACATGAATAATGGATGTCCATGTTGTCGCGATATACTATATGAACGGGGTACCATCGCTGGAACATTTCTAGAGCTAGGCAATCAATGATGAAATGATTAAGCTCATTGCAAAGTACACAACTCTCGGTGCGAGGAGGGGGCATGACTAGGAGTATTTCTGGTGCCCGACGTTCCTCCTATAGGTACAGGATGGTGTGAGGTTCATCTTCAACTAACTGGGTGGAGGGATTCTCTTGACAGGATCACTCGATGGCATGTAAGGCGTCCCTATATCACAGGATTTCTAGGTAATGATGGGTATAGTGCCCATTATTGCTACAGATAGCGCATGCATGATTGGTACGCAATGCTTTGCCTTTACCTTTGGTGGCAGGTTCCTTACGGGAATCTGGCATTGCAATGTCTGCCTTAGAGCCAAGGAGTGTTTTTAATTCATCCAGTTCTGGGCAGGTATGGGTAGGGTGACCTATTACATCACATATGGCACAAACTGGTAATTTCCATTGTATGGCAGGAGTTTCCAGCTTCCTTCCTCTCTTCTCGGTTTTATTAGCCATAATCATCGGTTTTGCACTGGGAATTTCCTTTGCAGGGATGTTTTCGACCGTTTCTTGAACAGGTGGTGCCTCCTCAGGACTAAGGGGCTTTAACCATGTGGCAGTGATGTGTGTGGCTCCTATCCCAGTAGGGGGAATGAGATACCAAACTAGTATTGCAAATGATATTTTTGGTAACACCACTGTTGCCAAAACCTGTTGGGAGACGAAACCAGCGTGGGGGTATAGGAAAGGGGTTTGGGAAGTGGTGTAGGCTAGAGAGGCTACCGTGGTCGAGGAATTGGTGTCATTATTGCTTGTATCCATGTCCTGGCTAGATTTGACGCTTGATGTGGACATCATGCACACCAGAGCTCCTATGAAATCAGGTGATGACTCAGGTATAATGGGGGTCCTCCTAGGACGGACGACAGTTTGAACTGGCCAGGGCCATATTCTTGGTACCATGAAAGTGCATCCGTGGATGTATCTACATAGGGTAGAATTACATCGGTGTTTGTTAGGGGTCGTTTCTCGCTATGCGTTTATTGGTCGACAGTAATGATGTGGTCCTCGTGGGGAACATCATAATGTAGAAGATGGAGGAGGCTATGGCTGACATGGCATACATAAAAATCTGACCAAGGAGTATATTATAGTCCAAGTGAGCATCCAAGACTTCAATGTCTATGAGGACCATCTTTCCAGATAAGAAGACCGATACATTTTGGTAGAGACCAACGAGGGTTGAAGGACGACCACCATATGCTCTAAGTGTGATTACCGATGGTTTTACTTCAGGAGGCCCTAACTTCTGCCAAATATTTTTTGGCATGATGCACGTGGATGCACCCTCATCAATGACAAATCGGTGATATTTTGGACCAATACTGGTATCTGAAAGGTGACCATCAAAGGAAGCCTAGGGGTGGCTTTGTCTAAATCAAAAGAAATTAGGCATGTATCGGCAAGGTTGATAGTGCCTAACACAGAAAGTAAGGTTTTTCGTTGTTTTGGGCATGACTGCAATACTTCCAAAGCTGACATTGCAATGAGATATTTGGCTAGATCTTCCTTGATGCTATAATTATGGGCTGCTTTGGAATAGTTTCATGCTTGCCTAGTTGGTCCCTTAGCCATCTTTGGCAAAGGTTCAATAGGCATCTTTGATATGGTCAAAGGTGATGTTGGTGCACTGGTACTAGCCCCTAACATGTTAGTGTCTAGTGGGGTTTCATAATTTTGATTCCGTGTTTGAAAAAACATCTCTTCGTTAGTCATGTATATTTCATGGATGTTTTTTCCGAAGTCATCGAGATTTTTTTGCTGAGTGCTAACTGTCCCTTGATGGGGGAAAGGTTCTTGCATCAGAGTTGTCTACTGGGAAGATCCTCCTTTTCCTCGGTTACTCTGTAGCTTCTTCAGCTCAGGGAGATCAGGACAGTGGTGAGTGTAATTTCCGTACTCACCACAGATCGAACAAGAGTGGTTTGTTCAAAGAGGTGGGCTTTTCCTCTGCCTTTAGGCATTGCTTGGCTCCTAGTTTTGATTTCGGTTGGAGTTGCCTCTAGCCTCAAATCGTGGAGGGAATTGCTGGTTGTTTCCCCCTTGTCCAGGATTCCCTTTGGGCTTGTTTTTTCCTTTTTTCTTAACCACGTTAAAAGGATATTTCTCCTGGTTATATGGTTGGCATGGTTGGTTTTGGGAAGGCTACACAAAGTTCACCTGTGCATTATTCTGCATACGCGAGTCTTGTGCTAGGGACTAAGCATAAAGCGGTCCTTGGTTTGCAACTGGCTATTGGGGGGGAGCTCTTTCGTCAGTATGTCTATCTGCGTACTGGGTCCCCTGAGCCAGAGGATAGGGTCCTCCATGGTGATATGACGACGCCCTACTGGTCAAATTTCGCGGAGGCATGTGATGACTTTGATAACCAAGTTGTGGTATGTTCTGGGTAGAATCATACATGTAACCGGGATTTTGAATGTTGTTGCCTGGGTAAATTTGGATTAATGGCCCAATTAAACCATCTGCAAAGTTCAACGTGCCTAGAAATTATTTGTAAGTTTGCAGGCACAGGGCATTTGGCAGGATATTGTAAATATACCCTAACTACGTATAAATCAGCTCGAGTTGTTGGGCCTTGCTGATGGCATCCTCTTTCAATATGGGCCTTTGTTGCGCCACATCCTTCAAAATATCTATAGTGATAGTTTTCAAGAACAGGTCTAATAGTACTCGATCATCGATTTTGGCTTTACACAAACTATGACGTCGCCGCCATTCGTGGAGATGGTCCGAGATATGGATGGTGAGGGTTTGCCTAAATTGTGTCAATAATTCCATTTTGGAATCATGGTAAATGGGTAACTGAAAATAGGTTAGGAACACATTAGCGAGGGCGCTAAAGGTTCCATGTGAAGCAGAGGGTTTCTCCACATACAATTTTGTTGCTACTCCTATGAGAGTGCGTTGAAAAAGTCTCAATCGAATAGTATCATATATGATGTTGTTCTAGGAGAAACACAGGTGGAAATTCATGACATGATTTCCTGGGTCGTCTACTTGCTTTCCTTCAAACTTTGGAATGTCTGAAGGGAGCTTCGTGGGCATAGAAGGCCATATGGGGTTGTTTGCAATGGGGTCGTTCATCAACTTGGTTAAATATGGTAGATTTAACGAAGCTAGAAAAGGTGAGTGTGTGTTTGTAGCCATTGCGACTTGTGAAAACACAATATTCTGGTTAGGAAGAGGATTTATCTGCGATGTACCCTGTTGTGTATTTGACTAGCTTCCCAAATGGTTAGCACTCCTCTGCCCTATAGGGGTTTTAGGAGGAGTGGTATGTTTTGTGGCATTGAGAGACTAACCAGGGTTCCCAAATAAGCATGCCCCAATAAAGGACGAACCAATAATGGTGGTAGTGTTTCGTCTTTGACACCTAAATGGCGAAAGACCTGGAACCCCTCCTGATAATGGGGGGAGGTCCAAAATATGTCTAGATCGACGAGGTCCTGTTAGGTTTGTTCTGGTGTCGACTAGGTATATTTTTGGAAATATTTGAGAGGATAAATATTATTATCAAATAAAAATTATGATCAAATACATAAAACAAAGCGAAAAAATAAAATAAATTTTCCCTTTAAATTAATCCTATGTGATCAGTCAATTAAAAAAATGGTTTTTGTTTGTTTGCATATGATACTCAAATCCTAGAAGACCTAATTGTCCTCACACACTCAAATGTAACTAGGCCTTGAGAATATATCTTGTGAGTGTTGGCACAATGTCCCGTAAGAGCTGGCGACGCCCCTAGTCAGCTGAAGAAAATCCACCAAGGTAAGGGTAGAGGATCTAGTGCTTGCCTGCACCGTCACCTATAGGGAAAGGATGCCCTAATTTTGGCCACTACGTACCACCATCCCACGTGAGCATTCAAGTCTTGGGCTTCTTGGTATTTTAGCTAACAGTACCAAGTATCAGCTGGGTCAGGTAGCCCCAATTGATATCGCACGCACTGCGCCTAAGCCTAACCCCCTCTAAATCGGGTCTCTGTTGCGCTCGGGTTTTATTTTCCGTGGGCTGATAGGTGGATTTGAAAGCTCCCTAAACAGTCAAATTATATGTTTCAAGATGAATAATTATCAAGGTGGCATATTGCATGCCTACCCCCTTGATCCTAACTTATAGCATAAATTCTTTTGTGACCCCTGTGGGCAGAATTTAGTGAGTTTTGTTAAGTTAGTTTTAGGTGTCTTTGCTTTGCTTAGTGTGTGGATGTGTGTGAGAAAAAAGTGAAAAAACATGTTATAAGTCAATTTGGGCACCATTCCTAATGACCTAGTTAACTAGGCATCATCTCCAGAACCAATGATTAAGGGTCTATAATTCCCTGTCATTTCAAGTTGCTACATGCCCTAAGACAAGAACAAGACAAATCAAGCATGAATTTCATCAAGCAAAGGTTTCCAAGGTTTGAAGTTTATTATATAGCATATGAGAGCTCACCAAAAATGCCTCTAAAGGGTCTAAGTGTGTTTCATATGCAGGTAGCCCCATGCAAGGCTGTTTTGCAAAGCACTTCCCGACATTCACAGGTGCGTTGGTCACATTGGGAGTGAAATTCTCATTGTTTCGGAATCTCCACTTGGCCAGTGCCTTCTAGAAGAGTTCACATGTGTCAAGCTTTGAATCCAAGTGTCCATTTGACATCTACAAGATTCGGAACATGTCTTTCCTATTATTGCAAAGTCATTGATTGTAAAACTATCTTTAGCTGCTCTATAAATTGAGCACAGATCTGAGTGTCTGGTAAGGAAGAATTTGAGTAGAGAAATGCTGGTGAATTTTCAATTGAGAAAAAGATTTGTGTAACAGCTGCTAGAGATATTTATACTGTGATGAGGCTGAGTAATGTTGCTGGAAGGGTCACTTCAAATTAGCCACTAGTTTGTAACATCTCCTTCTATCATTAATAAAGACTATAGCTTATTTTTCCCTATATGCATTTGTATTGGCTTTGATTTTTAATATTGCAAGATCTTGGTTGATGTATGTGGTTTATTCTTTACTGATTTATAAAACTAACTTGAATATACATCTATATTATTGTTATCTTCTGTTGTTTTTTGTTCATTCTTACAGGAAGCATTTCACACAAACCGCTGGAATTTGAAGTTGCAATGGAAGCAACAGAAGGAACCATTTAGAAGCGCTTGGATCCCAAGTAAGCCTCTAATCCATTCTATGTGTTAGTTCTTAGTTAGGAGAAATAGTTTTATAGTCTTTAATATGTTGTTCTAGACTAGCACCTGTCTAGGGAAGCGTGTTTTATCCATAAATCACAATTCTGTCCAATAAATTAGCGACTCCACTAGGGAGAATTTCTCTTAGTTCTAGGGGTCTTAGCCTCTAATTTTCTTTGTTTATACACCCAGTAGTTGTTACTCATAAATATTAAACTTTTTAAAAGCCAAATTTGCAAAAAGAGTATGTTGAACAGTAGTATTTTTCCTTATACACTGTGCCCAACGCACCCTTGGACAGGACACAATGCTTTGCATAGCACTGTCTCCCTTTCAGGCCTATGTTGCAGAGCACTGTCTCCCCTTGGAGACTGCGTTGCCTCCTGAAACCATCCAGGGTCCTTTGAATTTTCCATTCCAATTTGATTCAGTTTTTTTCTGCTGTGTTTTGAAAAGTTTGATCCTCATATTCACCAGTGAATCTATATACTTCTTCCTCAATTGAATGAAAAATTGTTCAATGTTTGTTTAAAATGTTTTTCTTTATCAATGACAAGTTGATTTCAAAGTATTTTTTGTGGTCGCATTAAGAATCATTTGCTTTTGAAAAAGGAAATTGTCGTAAATTATTCATTTCCTTGATAGGAGAAATTGTTGTTAAAATCCTCATTTTTCCTTCAAAAGAGAAATTTTTTCTTGTATTCTTCATTTCTCAAAAGTAAAAGGCATTTGAATTGTTGATCTAGTTCACTTAGTTTCTTTTATGCATTCATAACATTAAGGAAACTGAAAAGAAAAACTTGCATTTTCATGTAGAATTTTGTGTGTTTTGCAAAAGGAACAATTAGGAAATTTGCATTTAGTTTTTGCTCATTGATTTGTTTGCTCACAAATTGTTTGCTCTTTCCCCTTAGTAGCTAGGTTTTTCATTGAAGAAACTGAAAGTGAAAGATTGTTTATCATTCTTAGTTTGAATTTTAGGATTTTCCTACACATCATCACGGTGAACCTTTGAAAGGAAAATTGTTAATCAAGATCATCATAAAATTAATCTCAATTTACCTAACAAAGCATTGGAACCATAACGATAACATTTAGAAGGTGTAGGCTAGAGATGTGTTTTGGCATCGTAAAACATAGCAGCTTTCGTTAACTTGCCTGCGATACATTTCGAGTGTGATACCTCACTCCACCGACGTAAGTATATCGTAGCACATCCACATACTCTCGGGTATATCGGGTGATGTTACAATACGATAAGTATAAAGGGGTGCCCTCACTATGCGGTTTTTCATCAAACAGCGCTAATACAGACTTGGGCCTCCACGTACCTTCAGGTATATTTGGGAGGACAAATTATAGGTGCTATCCATCCATAGTGAACCAAGCCAGCCACCTTTTAAATTGTGATACACCGAGCACAACATTCAGGGAGATTGCCTGCCCGTACTTCTTGGTTTGCCAGGAGGTATTCTGCAGTTTACAGTTTCTTGGTAAAGTCTTTTGCCTAACATTACCCTTTTATTTTGTTTATTTTTTTTTGGTTAAAATAAATCAGTAATCATGGAAGAACAAAATCCTTTTCCCCGTCGTTCACGTAGATTATCTTTAAAACCATCTTTACCATCAGAAGTTACTTCTGGTAGGCGAAGGCGATCATGATCTACCGAATCAAGTACAATCCGTACCTCTAGTGAAACATCATTTTCCAATAAACCAGAGTTAGCTCAAATTGTTTCTACACATCCCGATTCGTCTACTGTTGTCAAAACGGAGTCTTCACAGCTACCTGTGGTCACAATCCATCCAATCAGTGAGACCATACCTCTTAGACCCGATGTTGTTCAAACACAAATTGATCCAGATCCTATCGCTTCTTTTCCATAACATATGAATCTAGAAGTCGAACAACCGGAATTTGTTCCTACCTTGGTCATCCCACAAATTTATTTAGCCATTGAAACTCTTATATCACACAGTCAACCACCTGAAATATACTTTGGGCCTGATGGTGAAATACTTCCACCTGGTTTAATTGTGATTGAATAAATTCCACAAGACGATACACCTTTAACTCCAACCCATTTTGGGGGGGGGACTTTTACCTGTACAAGTCTTTTCCTCAATCATTTCCATCTGCTTTTGTTGATCCTATTCCCATTCATTCTCCTGTTGATTTTAAAGGGTATACATATATTAAAGAAACCATGCCTGAACCAACATCTTCGGTTGGGACAGTTGTTCCAATTACGTCATCTCCAACCCTCACTACTCCGTCGATGTTCACAACTTCACCAGATTCATATCTTCATGGTGGCCCTATGGTCCCATGAGGTTACAAATCATTATCTGGCACTTTCTCTAGTGCATCTTCAAGACCATGGTCTTTACCAATGTCATCGTCTGGTATTTTAACTGGTAATCCTATCGTTAGTACTGAATGGCTTGATTCATTATACACATCATCAGGGCAATATCAAGCCGGTCCTTCTGGGTCAATTCCTTCAAGTACCATATCAACTGGACTCCCAGCATTTGGAGAGAAATATTTTCCGTCTTATTATTCTCTTCATGTTGGGGGGCAACCTTTGGTCACCCAATATGACAGTACTTAGTCACATTTTGGTCAACCTAATGTTGAAATGAATGTTTGTCAATGGCAACCCACTCTACCTATCCAACCACATATGATTGTACATTTGTGTCAACCAGTTCAACCTGTTACACCCATCTCATTACCACTTGTCAATACATCTTTACCCCTATTACAGAATCAAAATGTTGTACATCAACCTTATCAAGCGGGTCCTTCAACTCAATACCATCAAATGTTGGGTCCACAGACTCCAAATCCTTTGGTTAATTTACAACAACCTGTATCTGGAATCATTTATTCACAAGCTGGTCTACCATTTTATGGGATGTCACAACCGCAACCTGGTTATACATATCAACCGTATCCAAGTTATCCTAACCTGGGTTATAACATTGGTGGACAAACCCCTTGGCAACCTCAGGCGCAAATGCCTCAAACTTCTTTTCAACAAGTATCATATCTAGGTTTTGGTCAACAAAATCCTCAAGCATTTACTATGAAAAACAACCCTTATCTGGGTTACCAGCAGCAAATTCCTTATGTTGGTGCTCAAAGGCCTGTTGCTCAAGAGATTCCATCTTACCCTGGTTATGCTCAACCTGAACTTAATAGACAGTTGCCTTTTGTCGCAACTTTAGAACTACCAAATTTAAATTGGTTAACCAGTGATCCTATCAACTATGCTCCTTGGTGGCCGATGATACCTCATAAATTACCCTCAGATATTCCTAAGTTCAATGGAAACTCTGGAGAAGATTTGTTGACTCATGTCATGACTTATCATTTATGGTGTTCATCAAACTCCCTAAATGATGATTCTGTTCGACTACATCTTTTCCAGTGTACGCTCACAGATCCGACTGCCAAATGGTACATTGAGTTACCTAGAGCTTCTTTTGAAAATTTCACTTCCCTAGCTACTGTCTTTTTGACCCATTTCTAGTTACCTATAAGATATGAAATTGGAACAGAACTCTTGACCAATTTCAAACAAACTAATGCTACTCACATCTCCGATCATATTCATGAGTGGCGTCGACATCAACGAATGGTTAAGACATTTGTTTCGGATAAGCTACTTGTTTAATGGTTCATTAAGTCTCTATAACTATCTATAACTGAGGATGTAGCTAAGGGTGGCGTCATTATAGAAGAGCAAGTTATTACTCATGCCCAATATTTAGACTTGATTTACACTCAATTTGGCACTCTCTATGAAAAAATTCATAATGCGTCGAGATCTAATTTCAATGTTCCTCCTCAATTAAAGGACTCTCATGCCGAAGACGACTTGATAGGCACTGCAAACACACACCACACTACTGCATCTGATCTTGCTCCTACTTCCGAAATTAATGTCGTGTCATTTGAAAAAGGAAAAGGTGACAAGCAACCAGGAAGTAAGAAAAAGGGGAAATCAAAGAAAAACCAAACTTCTAAACCACAAGAAAGATCATCTGATCAACCATCTGGACCTCGGAAACCTCATTATCCATGCATAATCTGTAACAAGGAACACTTTGTTAGGGATTTTCCTCACCGTGCTTAAGTCTAAAAAATTATCAAGACTTCCCATGAGTCAGTTGTGTTGACAGACCCATTTCCAAATCCGGACACTAATTTGGTTGCTACGGATCCAGCTCCTAGTTCCCAAGTGTTAATCATTATCCGTCACAAAACCTTCAACAGATATTTTTGTGTCAACGCATAATAAATATTATGGTAGTCAGGCCACTGATCAACCTACTACCTTGACTACGAATCTGTCTACAGAATCAATAGCACGTACTGTTATTCCTGAATTGACAATCAAGCCACCAAAGGGAGTAATTCATAAATCGACATATAATTCTCGAGCAAGAACTGCACAAAATTATAGTATAGTTGAAGATTTGGCTCAATCCCCTTTAGCTATGTCTACTCTTAAGGTATTACAAAATTGTCCCTCCCAGAAACAGGCATTATTGTCGGCCATTGGTGGAATTGATCCGACTAATTCTAATCTTG
The DNA here is from genome assembly GCA_034641835.2 of Pinus albicaulis. Lineage (NCBI taxonomy): Eukaryota > Viridiplantae > Streptophyta > Pinopsida > Pinales > Pinaceae > Pinus > Pinus albicaulis. The sequence continues at coordinate 1,965,391,250 of CM076575.1, forward strand.
TCGTCTTTAATCATACGGGCTATGTGCCACAACTACCAACAGAATTAGCATTCTCCATACAAGTAAATGTTCTCAATCATCTTGTTCATCGCACTATTATTGATGAGGGAGAATCTACATGTATTATGTCTTTAAATTGCTGGAAGTCACTTGGCTTGCCGCACTTATCACAATCATCAATGACGTTGAAGGCTTTTGATGGAAGAACATATAAACCTTGTGGTATTATCAATAACCTGCATGTTGAACTAGGGGGAAAAACAGTAAATATTGATGTCAAGGTCGTTGACGGACCCCTTGACTATAATATTTTACTTGGAAGGCCATGGGTATATGCGATGACTGTAATTTTTTCTACATACTTTAGAATGATTTCCTTTCCACATAAAGGTACTATCACATCCATTAATCAACTATCCTTCTTTTCCTTCGCTTCGCAGGTAACTGGAAGTGTTCCGTTTATTCACATACCCCAACTAGAAATTCAGAACATTGATGTAGGACTCTTAAAATATTCCACTCTTATGGGAACCTTTGCATTACCACCGCCTGCGACGTCGGCATAAATTGCAAGTATAGAGACCTGCTACATTATCTCTTCCACTCTATCTGGCTTAAGGGAGAGTATGGGTGATTCTGATATTTCTACGTTGGATGAATTTTTACCGCCCAACCCTATTGAGCTGGCATAGCAATCAATCTATCTAGCTTGGGTAGAAAATCTGAAATCAGTGTCATCGAGTGTTTGGGTTGATCGTTCCCTAGATTTTGGTACTCCATCTGATCCATTTTCCTCAATGTTTTTGACAGATGAAAATATTTTGGAAGCTATGATGTCATAAGGAGAACCATGGGAAGATTATCATCATCATTCGTATCTTCCTAATATTGAAGAAAACTATCTTAGTGAACTATATCACCCATCAATCAAAAATTTCTTTTCAAATTCTTTACCAATTAATGCAATCGATTCCGAGCGAAATTTTTCAAATATTGAAGAGACAATTTCTATAGATATTTTGACCAAACCTGGCATTGTAGAAAATATTCATGTTGGTGTATCTTGTTCTCCATCAGAACTTGATTCATATCGCTCTTTATTTCTTGATTTTCGTGATGTATTTGCTTGGTCTTATGAGGAAATTCTAGGCATAGATACTAGTATAGTTGCACACACAATTAATATGTATCCTGATGTCAAACCGATGCACCAATGGCTTCATCCTGTACATCCAAAGAAAGTTGTTTCCATCAAAGCAGAAGTTGAAAAAATTTTGCGTGCTGGTTTCATTTACCCTGTTCCACTGACTAAGTGCATTTCCAATATCGTTCCTGTCATGAAAAAACAAGCAACCAATATTAGAGTGTGCATCGGTTATTGGGATGTCAATATGGCTTGTCCAAAAGACATTTATCCTACTCCCTTTATCGACCAGATTATTGACGATTTTGATGGATACGAAATATTTTCATTCATGGATGGATTTTCCGGCTATAATCAAATTAATATCCGCTCGGATGATCAACATAAGACAACATTCATTTGTCCCTGGGGCACATTCACTTATAGGAAACTTCCGTTTGGTTTAAGGAATGTTGGGGAAACTTTTCAGAGAGAAATGGATTATGCTTTCAATGACATCAAGCACATTGTTCAACCATATCTAGATGATTTACTGGCGCATTCACGAAATCGGACTGATCACCCGATGCATTTGAGATCCATTTTCTTACGTTACCGACACTACAAAATACACCTCAATCCACATAAATGTGTGTTTTGTGTTGGTTTTATTCGATTGCTTGGATTTGTAGTCTCATAAGAAGGAATTCGAATAGACCCATTGAAGGTTCAGGAAATTCTTGATTTACCTGTGCCCTCAAATTTACTTCAGATACAAAAACTTCAAGGAAAGACTAACTTCCTAAGAAGGTTCATTCCAAACTATGCCGAAATGGCTAAAGGATTTACTCGACTATTGAAAAAGGGGGTTCCCTTCCATTGGGACAAAGTTGCGCAAGCTTCTTTTGATGTTGTCAAGGACACTCTTGTCCAAGCATCATTAATGTATCCTCCTAATTATCAAAATGATTATTTCCTATATATTGCGACAGCTGAAATGACCATTGCTATGGTATTGGTCCAAGTAGAAGATGGAATCGAACATCTGATCTATTATTTGAGTCGTAATCTCAATGATACGGAATTTAAGTACTCATATGTAGAAAAGCTAGCCTTGGCGGCCGTTCAAGTTGTCCAGAGATTTCGCCATTATATCTTGCTCCGAAAAGCAACTATCATTTCGGATTGCAACCCCATGACTTATATCTTATCACGTCAATTGTTGGGGGGGGAATATTCAAAATGGATTTTCATTTTGTAGGAATTTGATTTGGAATTCATCAAATCCAAGTCAAAGAAGTTTTTAGTTTTGGTCGAGCTTCTCCATGACCTTCCCTCTGATAGTCCTACAACTACGTCGGAACCATCAATTCTAGATGAGTCTTTGTTTCTGATCGAATCATCTGATCCTTGGTATGGGGATTTCATCATTTATATCCAAAATCAAACTTTTCGACCTGATACCTCTTGCTCTGAACAGTGACGTATTCGATACCAAGGCAAATATTATTTGATCATTAGCAATACACTTTATCATCGTGGTGTCAATACCATTTTAAGGAGGTGCCTCACCCATGAGGAGGCCGAAAAAGTGTTAAATGATTGTCATGTTGGGGCTTGTGCTGGACATTTATTCGGACATGCTACCATGCAGAATGTACTCCGCGCCGGTTACTTTAGGCCTACTATTTTTTGAGATTGCATCCTCGCAGTCAGAAGTTGTCATGCATGCCGTATTTTTTATCGTAAGATCCACAAACCGCCAGCGCCAATGCATCCTGTCGTCTTTGCGGGACCATTTACGAAATGGGGTATTGACTTCATGACCTATAACCCTCGTTCGTCTGGGGGGCATGGTTATATTATTGTCGCAATCGACTATTTTACGAAATGGGTCGAAGCGATGCCCACATTCAACAACACAGGATAGACAACTGCATTGTTTTTCTTTAATCATGTTATTGCATGGTTTGGGGTCCCACAGGCTATAGTTACAGATCATGGGAAGCATTTTTGCAACAAAATGATGTCTGAATTAACTGCCAAGCTAGGATTCTCACATGATAATTCTACTCCTTATTATCCACAATCAAATGGACAAGTTGAGGTTATCAATAAAATTCTTAAACGAATGCTTCAACGAATGATAGGAGTTTGTAAAAGAAACTGGCATTTGATCATGTACTCTGCCTTGTGGGCATATCGAACCTCGATGAGAAACATAATCAGATTTACTCCTTTTCAATTGGTGTATGGTCTGGAAGATATCTTACCAATCCAATGTGAAATATCATTGTTAAAACTCGCAATAGACTTGTTACCTGACACCTCATAAGAATAAGTGTGTCTCCTTAACCTCATCCATCTTGATGAAACGCGTCGTGAAGCCCAATTGGCCAAAAAAGCGCATAAGAGACGTATAAAGGCGCAATACGACAAAAATGTCCAGCCTCGCATCTACTCAGAGGGCGACTTGGTCTTTCTTTACGATCAAGAAGCTGATGTAATAGGTATAGGGAAATTTGAGACATTATGGCATGGCCCCTATATTATCAAAATAATTCTTGCTAAGGGTGCCTATGAGTTAGTTGATTACGATGGAATTCCATTGGCACAGCCTAGAAATGGGTTGTATCTCAAACGTTACTATGCTTAATCATGAGCGTAGTAATTTTTTGTATTATATTGTATATATGTTGTTGATTTGCATTCACTATCTTAATTTTTTTTAGATTTTTCTTGAAGTTAGTAATTCGCTTTAAATTTCATCACGGATGTTTGAATCTTTGAAACCATTTGTTGGATATGATGATGGTGCTAGTCATAGTATGCAGAATCTATCCTCTACAACGTGGGCCATTTTCGCTTTGAACGGTGAGTTAGTGAGTTTTCAAGGGATTTTTATTTGTAGATCGACGAACAATATCGATGAGTATAGCGCATTGATCAAACTTCTCTCTGATGCCATTTCATTTGGTATTAACCGCATAATCACAAGGTTAGACTCACAACTTGTGGTATTAAAACTTACTAGCGTTTATACTGTTAGAAATCCAACACTTCTTAGATTGTTCCTAAGAGTTCGACTTTTGGAAATACATTTTGATTTTATTCAATATCAACACATTTCCATAAATTTGAACACATTGACTGATTCATTAGCTAATCGAGTTTTAGACAGAAATCTGCAACATATGTAAAAAAAACATTCACATCATTGAATAGGATTGCACAATAAACATAGGAAAAACTCTGAAACCATATAGATAGATAGTTATAGGTTTTTACAAAATTTGTGCCCAAGACACATTGGTCATCTAACCTCAAAATGTATGCAAAATGTCACAAGTAAAATAATGGTTCTCATGGTAACATGCTATAGATCTAGCAATCCTACGGAGTAACCGCATCCAGTGGTTAGGAACCCCAATAATGTGTCGCTTCAGTCACATGGGTAACTCTTCGATCCGACAATCCGGAATTCCAAAGGTCAACCCCTCTATGTGTTGTCAAAGCTCAACCAGAGTCTCAGCCATACCAAGGTCCTGAAGGACTACTCTCCTGACAGCCCTCTTTGCTGGCGCATCTGCTGCGCGCTCTGGTTCCTTTACCAGTTGAACACAAACAACATCTGCATTACATCAAACATTTAGTTTAGTCTTGGGAAAACATCAAAATACAAAATCATTGTATAAACCTTAGGAAAATAAAAAAACATGGTCAAAACATTCTTACCCATTGCACCCCACTGAGAACCTTCTGGTAATGCTAATCTGGATCTCCTCGAAAATCAATGCCTGTGTATTCATACTCATCGATGGAAACGATCTATCGCTGGAACTAGGCAAAGAATGCAGTAGAGAACACAACAGTCAATTGGCCTGCGTGCTGACCCATGAGTTCTACCCATCTCTGCATCCGAGGATCTGGAGGACTAGCTATATCCAGTGTCACATGTTGTGGCTGCATCAGTGGAATCCGTTCCCAAGCGAAGGATATAAGGATTGAACCATAACTGAAATTCTTCTTCCTTCCTCCCTTTGCTTTGTTTAGTTGTTCCTTTATCTAAGAAAGAATAGCTTCAAACCAGTTGAATACTGTTGGCTCTAAGCACTCTAGCGCATACTGCATATATGATCTGTTTGCTACATGTAGTGTAACGGTGCCAGCAAGTTTAGCGATCGTGAAAAGGATAGTTCTCAAAGGCAAATCCTTGACATCTCAAATGTTTATTTTTCCATCTTTTCTAGGCTCAGCCCCTGAATAGCAATGCTGCAGAATATAATCCCTCACTATCTCTCCTCCAATAGTAGACCCTGAGAGTGAAATGGGCAAACCTCTCCTCGACAAACTTGTGATAAAATACACATCCTCAACTATTATGGGAACCACTTGGTTCTTAATCTGAAATGTCTCTATCGTCGGATCCCATGCTCGAAATAAGAACTCTAAAAGTTCTATTTGTTGCCTCATTCCTGAAAATTTAAAGTACTTAAGCAGTCCACAATCTCTTAGATCTCAGATCATTTAAGGAAATCATATTTTTTTCTTCATGTTCTCTTTCCCTCCATGCAATCGTCATTGTAATCTGATGGAAACCTGAAATACAAACATAAGATCCATTAGATTCCATTCATTGCAAAAAACTAGGCAAATTTTGGGCATAACATGAAAATCAAAAACTTGAACTGCACCCAACGCACTCCCTAGCAAGAGGCAGTGCATTGCACATGCAAGTAACCTTCACTATGCTTGCTATGCAATGCAGGTTTCGACATTCAAGGGTTAGGTTCCCTCAATTTGGGCAGAATTTACAATAGGGGCCTTAAAACCCTAAAAATTTGCATAAATTGGAGATGAAATGAATACCAAAGGAAAGAGGAGGTTCATGGTACTAACCTAGATCAAACAGCGATGAAATTCGTAAACGACCGCAATCAACGACTGAAGTTCGGGGGCAAAATCAGGTTCAGAGCTCCAAAATGCAAATGGTAACTATGGAATGGTAAAAATGAATAGTGAAACTACTTTTAATAATCATTTAATTATTTGCAAGGTAAATGAATTGCTATGACTATAGTTTTATTATGTTTTTTATCATGAAATAGGTATTTTTAATCCATTTGATGTTGTTCTGAATAGGGAATACAATTGATGAACCGATGAGTCGTGCATATTTATTCAAAGAATGAATTGACCAGAAAGCATACTTTTTCTCCTTATTTTTCAAGCTCTGTTAAAAATGAAAAAGGATTTGAAGTGCACTTTTATCTCTTTTTTGAGCTTCGATAACAACAAAAAAGGAACCCCTGGAGTCTTCTTTCAGCTCTTTTCAGACTTCGATAATGTGAAAAGATTTCCGAGCACTTGTCTTTTCGAGTTCGTAAAAGTAAATGAATTGATATCTACTCAGTATAAGTTTAACCCTTTTCCAGACTGAGATAGATTATTTACGAAAAAGGAATACCTTGGTTAAACATGACCAAAGAGGTTCTCTCAAATATTATTTTACACTTTTTCGGGTCTGAGTGACAAATTTATGAAAAAGTACTTATGGAGTTTTTTTTCGTCCTCTTTTTCAAACTCTCTAAAATGAAAAAGGATCGAGCTATCACTGTCATTAAGCTCATTAAAACATAAAATAGCGATGGGCTTGTCGATCATGGAAATAATCGAGTTTCATTCATCGCTAGACTCGTTAAATTATTAAATAGTGATACTTTATTCGCCCAAAGGGTTGAATTATAGATCAAGCAAATGTTATCCTCCTCGAGATTGTTAAAAAATAAAGAGGTACTGATCGACAAATGACCAGGGAAAATTTGGGAAAAGTAAGCAAGAATTATTTATGGTAGCAAGTCGCTCTTGAACATGACACTTCCTTCACTCCATGTCTATGATTGTTTGGGTTGGGTAATCTTCTTGATGGTTCATTCATACCTATGGTTCATCATACCTTCACTTCGGTTTTGGGTCAATGTTGCCAACTCATCACAATGTCACCGATATGTTCAAGAGAAGTCATCTAGTGAATACTTCATCCTTATGCAATACTCATAAACCTTCATTCTCATGACCGTCATCCCTAAAAATTTCTATATCAGGTCATACTTTTGTCTCTGAAATTAGTAACTCTTGTTTCACAATAATGTGACTTCCTGTCGAAGACAAATCAATATCCAGGAAGTTCACTTAGAAACATCAGATTCCAGTAGCATGAGGCTTGTTACACCATCGACAAGATCCTCGCTTCTGGACCTTTGACCGAAAGATTTTGTTTGGCGTTCGACATCAAATCATCTATTCACACCTTATGAAATGTATTACAGTACCTTGAGGGCCATTGACATTAATGGTGTTTCGCTCGCGTTTGTTAACATCTCACATCATTGGCTGGTAATCAAATGATGTCTTTCCATTTTTTACTACAAATCATATATTCGCATGGCTAGACTTGTACCTGAATGATCGATTGAACGAGATAAGAAGACCCCAGATCTAGTTTCAGCCATCCAGGCTGCAATTTCAGGATTGTTCTACACATCATATGTACGGTGACCTTACATATAGATTGTCATCCAAACATGGGCCTATATCTGTAGGCATGTCTACATTGGGCAACATTCCAATGAAGACAACTTTCTGAATTGTGTACATGTTATTAGATTGTTTTATGTGTTGAACATGGGAATGCCTACCCTCAGCAAATTATGATCAAAGAGGATATATCATGATGTAATGTATTGTAAGATTGATGCAGGTGACCACTCTGCCTCATCTCCAGCCCATCACAGTGTAAAGCATCTCAATAAAAAGTTATTATTATTATTTCGACTTCATGCTTTAGGGGGGGATTTTTTATAGGTCAATTTGGGCACCATTCCCAATGACCCAGTTAACTGGGCATGATATCTAGGACCAATGATAAAGGATCTATAATTCCCTATCATTCAAAGTTGCTACATGCCCTAATACAAGAACAAGACAAATCAAGCATGACTTTCATCAAGCAAAGGTTTCCAAGGTTTGAAGTTTATTATATAGCATATGAGAGCTCACCAACGCTGCCTCTAAAGGGGTTAAGTGTGTTGCATATGCAAGTAGCCCCATGCAAGGTTGCTCTGCAAATCACTTCCCGACATTCACAGGTGTGTTGGTCACATTGGAAGCGAAATTCTTGTTGTTCCGGAATCTCCACTTGGCCAGTGCCTTCTAGAAGTTGTTCACATGTGTCAAGCTTCGAATCCAAGTGTCTGTTTGACATATACAAGATTGGGAACATGTCTTGCCTATTATTGGAAATTCATTGATTGTAAAACTATCTTCAGCTCCTCTATAAATTGAGCACAAATCTGAGTGCTTGGTAAGGAAGAATTTAAGTAGAGAAATGCTGGTGAATTTTCAATTGAGAACAAGATTTGTGTAACAGCTGTTGGAGAGATTTATGTTGTGATGAGGCTGAGGAATTTTGTTGGAAGGGCCACTTCAAATCAGTCACTAGGTTGTAACCTCTCCTTCTATCATTAATAAAGAGTACAGCTTATTTTTCCCTATATGCATCTGTATTGGCTTTTATTTTCCATATTGCAAGATCTTGGTTGATGTATATGGTTTATGCTTTACTGATTTAGCAAACTAACTTGAATAGACATATGTATTATTTCTATCTTCTGCTATTTAGTGTTCATTCTTGCAGGAAGAATTTCACACAAACCGTTGGAATTTGAAGTTGCAATGGAAGCGACAGAAGGAGCCATTTAGAAGCGCTTGGATCCCAAGTAAGCCTCTGATCCATTGTGTGTTTGTTCTTAGTTAGGATAAATAGTCGTATAGTCTTTAATTTGTTGTTCTAGACTAGCACCTGTCTAGGGAAGCGTGTTTTATCAGTAATTCACAATTATGTCCAACAAAGAACATAGTTTGAACGTGTGGATATGCAATGATCCTTTTCAAAATCCCCTATTAAACTATGTTCTATTGTTCCTTGCTCACAAGAAAAACATGTGCGGATATGGACCGCTTTCTATTTTTCCTAGTAAATCTATGTGATCAACTATAGGGAGATGGTGAGTTGTGAATAGAGAGCATTCATATGCTTGCCTAGGATCATCGAAGGGTACAAAGGTAGCAGAGATTACTTTCTCTTCTATCGACACTTCAATCCTGGTCCCGAAATCCTAGGGAAAAAATTGAACTAAACTAATAACTTTTACACTAGAAAAAGGGACTAACTAAGCATGTGTGGTCTTGGGCCACTTACTTTGGCTAATTATCTAGGTGTGTTGATACCTAAATTTTCAAAACATAAAATTTTTCGGAATGCAAGTTAATTTCCCCCCCTACTTAAAATATGTGTGAACTTCACAAAAATCAACTTGAAATAAAACTAACACCAAGCCTACCAAAAGTAGCTAAAAGTGAGCTTTAGTAAGTTGCAGTGTACCTCAACCAGTGTTGGAAGATGTATTATGGGCTGCTAGGCACTTTACAAGCAGGAAAAGATATAAATATGGGAGAAATTTCGCATTCTGTCTTTTGTGCGTGAAAGGTTGCAACAGGCGCAATGTCTGCGCACAGGTCAGCTCTAAACGCACGCACTAGGTGCGCCTGTTTGAGAAAAAAGCACGCAAATTCCTGCGAGAGTAATTTTTTTGAGTTTTTTGCTTCAGTCTGTCACTTGGGATGAACTAAGGACTAAAGGAGAAAAAGGGGGCAATTTCAGCCCAACTCCACAGCACAGATGGAGGTCTTTTCAAAAAGGCACAACCACATAAACTTGGAAATAAAGTTAGTGGAATCGCTAATCTTGTGTTAGTGTTTTTGGTGCATGCATGTACGAAATCACACCAACTTAAGGGGTGTGGTTTACCCTCTTAAGATATTGGTCACAGGTAGAAAAGATATGGATTCAAGCAAGTTAGTGGAACATACTAGAACATAAACATACTAGATAGAGAAATAGCATGCATATTCAAACATAAAAATTAAACTAAAACTAAAACAAATAAGACCAAAGCTCTAAATAGAGTCACACAACTTCAATAATCCAAACGGCGGTGCTTACGTCCCCTCTTATTGAGTGATGGTAATAAATGAGGATGAAACTTTAACCCACTTGCCAAGGGGCCCTTAGAACTTGGGGTTCTAAGTCCCGATGAAAGGATTTCTTTACTTCCAAGCTTGCCTTGGTGCAAAGTCTCCCTCTCTCTACTATGGTGGACTGAAGTTGTTGGATTTCCAACAATTGAGTCCCCTCTATCTCTGCTATGGATCACACACTGCTAGTATTGCTTAGGGAAATTCTAGCCAGCATAACAATGTGCTCTCAAGTTGTTCATCTCTTGATGGCCTTTTATAGGAGATGTCAAATCCTCCTTCCCTCTCTTGGTACATTGTGGATGGTGACCCAAGAGAGGGGGATGATTCCAATGTGTGCCACATTTATTCCATTGTGTGCTCCCTTGATGTCCTAAGGAGGCTTGGGTGGTTGTCCTTAGGCAGCTTCAAGTGTGCAATCAATGTCTTGGAGTGTGATTTTTGTGGTCTCGGAAAGTGACTTCCGCCACTCCCAGGATTGCATGCTTTTCGGGTCAAAAGGAATGCAAAGGCACTCTTATCGAAGGATTTTGTGTGCTAAAGCATTTATGACTAGTTCAAATTTGATTTTTCCTCGGACCTTAGATATTTTTAAATACTTTCCAGATTCTCTAATGTCTCTCAACCCTGTAAATCCTTCTGCCTGACATTACATAATGTCATCTTTGCTTGTACAATTTTCCAGTGTTAACAACTACCATCTCCAAGATGGGTTACTCTATAAGATGGATAAGTTATGTGTTCCTAAAGGTGAGAAATTTTAGCTGATTAGAGAGGCTCACTCCTCTAAGGTTGTAGGGAAATTGGTTCAAGGAAGAGAGTGGCCAACTTGTAGAGAGATGTGTATTGGCCGAAGATGAAAGAAAAAGTACCTAGGTTCACAAGAGTATGCATGCTTTGTTGTAATAACAATAGGAAACAAGTTCTATATCATCTCTTACATGTACCCACATTTCCTTGGGAATGCATTTCCATGGACTTTGTGGGGGGTTTACCAACAACCAGGAAGAGACATGATTACATGTTTGTGATAGTATATAGGTTCAACAAGATGTGTGTTCTGATGCCCCATAAAAATACCATAAGGGGGAAACAAGCAACAAATGTGTTCTTTGGATAGGTATAGGTACACTTTGTGATACCAAGGAGCAACATTTCAGACACGGAAACAATATTTCTTAGCACATTGTGGACTACACTATGGGAGAATATGGACATGAAGTTAAAGATATCTACAAAATTACATCTACAGACAAAATGGCAGACATAAGTAGTTAACAAGACTTTGGTGCAACTTTTGAGGGGTTAAAATCAGAAGCATCCGAAGACCTAGGATGAAAATATAGTATATATGAAACACTCTTATAACAAAGCAGTTCACACTTCTACTGGTATTTCCCCATTTGAAACTTGTTTTGGATATTATATATGAGCAGAAAGGAGAAGTGAGGGAGGATATTACAATGGATTCCTTAATGCTAGAAATACTTATATACAAGTTCAGGAAAAGACATATACAGGTACATGAGACAATGCAGAAGTCATAGGGAAAATATAACGCCATGCATGATCAACATAAAATAAATAATCCATTCAAGGTGAGAGATAAAGTATGGTTGTAATTGAACAAGGAGAGGCTACAGGGTCTTGGTAAGAAAATAAAGGCTTTGTGGTTTGGTACCTTTGAGATACTAAAAAATGTGGGAGATAACACCTATAGACTCAGTCTACCCACATACATCCACATTTAATCAGTTGTGAATGTAGAAAATCTAATACTTTATGAGCCTTCCATGTTAGATATGGAAGAGGACTTATGTAGAGGATTTGGAACTTATGCTTAGGCTGAGTTTACAAAAGATACATTCTTTCATAAGAGGTTTTGAACTACAAGACAGGGCAACATGACCTATGGCAGATTGGGTTGCAAGGACAACTTCTAGGCAAGGATAAATGGTACACCCGAGAGAAGGTGGAGGAAAGATTTCCTCACCTCATTCAGTAGAATATTTTGGGGTAAAATCCTCCAAAAATGGGTAGGTTTGATCTATAATGGATTATTATATTATTTTTCATCCATGTTAATTCTTTTATAGTGAAAAAAGTGGAGGAATTAGTGCACATGACCATTTTTACCAGTGTTACCGGTTTGGAAATTTTTGGGTCAAAAAATTCAAGAGCCATTTTTAGGCCTTAAATGAACATTTTTTTTGTCATTTCCTTTCTCTATACCTATATTCCCTTATCTACACATCGTTTCCTTTACAATGGTGCAATAATTTCCTCAATCGGAGCTTGTATGAGAAAGTTATGCCTCTTGTAAGTTGACCTATTGAAACTAACCACCATAATTTGAGAGGATGCCTCATCATCCTCTGTTATTAGTGGAAAAGGGGATATAAATGTAATAATGATGAATAATAATATATAATATTCAATTTTTTAACTCTAGTTAAGGCTTGAAGGAGTCAAACCTAACCACTAGTAGGTTATCGGGTTGTGTTAAAATTGGTCCAGTAGGAGGAAAAGGGGTTTCATTCTTTTCAAGTGCATTTTGTTCCATAGATGAATAGAGTATATGAGAGGGATAGGGAGAGAGAAAAAACGGAAAGTTTTTTCATTTTAGTATCCCACAGGCTATATTACTTACTTCTTTGTATTCACAAGAATTTTTTATGCAGAGAAAGAGAGCATAGCGACCTTACCTTCTAGTTGGGTTTTCTTTTGAAAGGGTTTCCCAAGTTATATCTTATGTAAATAATGATTTTTTAGTTTTATTTTCTATTATCTACTTTTTTTCATAATTATAAAGTACATTAATATACTATAAAGAGTAATTTACATATCCAATAATCTAAAGAGAAATAAACCCTAATAGTGTAGATTTCAGATTTTTAAGTATACTTTTATCATATTTGTTGTGACAAACTATCTCATGGAATATCCATGGTATTTTACGAAACAATTGATTGAAATTATGAAAGAATAGGTGGTGGTGTTTATGTATTTCTTTCATAAAGACAAGAGCGGAGGGCCCAATGGTTGGACAATTGAATTTTATAGAGTATTTTTTGATATGTTAGCAGATTATATTCTATGACTAGAAGAAGAATTCCAACAGAATTGGAAGGTACTTAGGTAATTTAATACCTCATTTATTGAACTCATCAAAAAAATTGATAAAATAAACCCAATTGAAATATTTAAGCCAATATCATAATACAATTATATTTACAAGATCTTTCTAGAAGTTTCCTTCATTCATGAGGCCCTGTATTTTACGTAGGAAACTCTACATACAACTAAACAAAGGAAGTGAGTTTCTATGGTGTTGAAAATCAACCTTTTCAAGGTGTACGATCACTCATGTTGTTATATTTGAGGTTACTTTTGATTCATATTGGACTAAATATTCAAGTGGTGAATTGGATTATAAGATGTATAATATCAATCTCATTCTTCATCTTAATTAACAGAGTAACTTCTCTGTTTTTCAAGCTAACATGGGGTATACATCAAGGGTGTCCATTTTCCCCTTACTTATTCCTTCTTATTGCCGAGGGTTTGAGCAAGGTAATCCATCCAATCAAGAGAGAGGGTAACATGGTGGGTATTAGGGTTGAAAATTTATAGTGTATTACCCATCTATTATTTATTGATGATGTGCTATTATTTGGTGATGGGTTAATTTGAGAAGCCTAAATGTATAAATAAGTTTTGGAATTATTTTGCAAGGGGACAAGTATGGAGGTAAACTTAATAAAATCATCCTTAAGCTTCAAAAAAGTTCAATCTAAAGCTTTGAAAATGGTTTAACACTTTTTGAAATTTGGAGTAGTGAAATTGCAAGAAGATCTAAATTATTTAGGATTTATCCTAAATCCTTGTGGATATGGAATTAAGAATTAGATATTGTTAATAAGAAAAATTGAAGGCAAGACATAATTCTAGTGTCACAAAAGGTTTTCAAGGGGTAGACAGTTAGCCTTAGTGAAATCAATGCTAGAAGAAATCCCAATGTATTGGATGCTTCTTGCACATATTCCAAAAGGATATTTAGATAAAATATTAGGTTTATGTTTTGAGTTCTTATGGAAACACAACATGGAAAAACTAGGATATCATTTACCTCGTTGGAAACTAATTTAAAGGACAAAGGAGAAAGGAGTTTGGAGCTTAAAATAACTAGTTCCTTTTATTTAATACTTGTTGCAATTAGGTTTTGGAATATTATCATTACGGATGAGTTATGGAACTGCATAATTACACAAAATTATATGGCCCTTTGACAATTATAGAGTGGATTAGATCTCCTCAAACGCAATATAAAATATTTCCAACCAATGGAAATAAGTATTCTTAGATTTCCATTAATTCAAGCACACCTAGTATAGGAAGTAGGTGAAAAAACACATATTTGGATAGGGGAATGTGCCATTATGGCTTGTGGTAATAATGATCTAGGATGGCGTAAAATTCAAAGTCCCAAATTTTTTTCTAAAATAGTGCCAAGTTGAAGAGCTCGATGAGGCAATTCCAACACAACTTGAATTGCGTTGAAAAAACTATGCATGAGAAAGATATCATGTTCTAAAGTTTTGAGACAACATGAAAAAATGAAAGATGGAGTAACACATGGAAACCACTAAAGGTGACAAGTGGAAAGATGTACAAATGACACTTGGTAGATGAAGGTGTTGTTCCACTGATTGAAATGTGACACACAGTAGTACTTGATCTCGACACATAACATTATGTGGTTAGATTGACACATAGTAGTACTTGATCTCGACACATAACATTACGTGGTTAGATGGCTAGGCACATAAGTGGAAGACAAATGGACCGATTCGGTGGTGACACATGACCCAATCAAAGGGTGCCATGTTGCACTGTCGAACACCAAAATTTGGGTTGGTTCAAAAATCTAGAACCAATGACATTTGAACTTATAACCTCTGGTGCACTAGCTAAGCACTCCACCAATTAGCCACAAGCATCCATTGAAAAAGTAGGCGGGATATACTATACTTAAGAATTAATTGTCACCAATAGCCTAAAAGGGGGGTTGGGGGGAAGTTGCGGGCTTGACCCACAACCTCCCAAGTTAACTGAAATCTCTGCATAAAACAACATGATGAATTATCAAATTGCACGGCCTTTGGGATATGGTAGAGACAAAGGTTTTAAATATATAACACGTTGGTTTTATATGGTTTGTGGTTATGCACCCAAGTGTAAATATACCATATGTTTAATACATTGATAACAACGAGAGCATGTGGGCCGGGGTGTATTGAACCATAGGTTGATATGGTTTTGTGGTTATAATATGCCAATGTCATTTTATTTATGTTGTGGGTTCAACAATATAGTTATAACAAGGTATTGGACCACATGTTGATATGGTTTTGTGGTTATAATCTGCCAATGTCATTCTATTTATGTTGTGGGTTCAACAATATAGTTATAACAAGGTTTTAATGTATTGTTTGTTTAAACATATATGATATTTATGCGGATAAGCGTTTTATTATATGGTTATTTTTTTTGTAACACTGTTGAAATTCGTCGTCCTCAACCGCTGTCCAAAATCTGAATAGTGTCACCCATTCAACTCTTTCCTCCTCTCTCGATCAACGTCTTCATATCTTCGAGACCATGGAAAATGGTGAAGCCTCATGGAGCTCCAACTTCCACTACCCATTTCATGGAGCTCCAACTTCCTCGGGTTCTAGTCAACAACTTCTTGGTTTTCTATGATTTGCATCTTTCATTAATACTCTCTCACCTTAAATATTTATCCCTTTAAATGCTTGAAGATATTGTTGGTGTTGTGTAATTTATGCTCAGGCTGCGAATCTAATTCATCTGGTTTAAGGGATAAACCTGCATGAGAATTTGAGGGTTTTGAATTGGCCTGCATGAACATTTTCCTTTGGGCTCTTGCAACAGAAACAAAAGTAGATTCAGCTTCTTCTCGCGTGGGGAAGATTCCAAGCCAATAATTTTTGTTGCTTATTCGATCCATGATTATTGCAGAGGACTTTTGCTTGCGTCTGTCATCCATGCGTTCATAATTAGTCCGGTCTCTGAATTTGGCCGTAAGCAGGGAGGGCTCTGCAACTCTTCTATAGCACTAGCTGAAGGATTTGGCAGTTCTAAATTGACTTGAGTGCGCCTTTCCCATTTGTCCCTTGCAGCAAAAACAAATATATATTTTGCTTCTTCTGGTGTGTTGAAGGTGCCAAGCCAACGATTTTCCTCATGTATTAGATTATTTTAACATTAGAGTTAACAGACACACATTTCATAGCTAGACATCTGTGGATTTATTTTATCATCGGAGCTTCTTTCTTTAATGAATAATGTGAACTGATAATTGTAGGCAACCTTCAATTTTTATTTCCAGACGGCCGGGAAAAGGGATGGCTTTCACCAAAGTTGTAACTTTACACGTTTCAGTAGATCCAACTAAAATTCAGAGTCCTGATAAAGTTTCTTTGGAGGATTTCAGTAAGATAGCGGTAATTGGACAGTTAGATGAAATGATGAACAATGCTCTAAATGGATCATTGGGTCAGACTCCAAGTGTATCAATTTACATTCCAGCAAGTGGTGGAAGAAGATCTCTAAGTAGTATATTGTTGGCAGTAACACGACCTATGGCCAATGATAATATTGATCTAGAAGGCGGTGATGTGGAGAAAGATGTTGAAAGAACTATACGGGAACATGGTTTCATTAAAATACAGAATCAATCTCTTCTGTCATGAATAGCATATTTCCTTTCATCATGCAGAATGATTTTGTTGAATAAATTTATACTATCGAGTTATAATTTTGATGCTAGAATATCACTAATGTTATATCAAAACCTTGTGTCTGTGGTAATTTTCAGTGCTCTGGGTTTATTTGGAGTCATAATTGACAAAACCACTTTCTTGGAAGCTTATTCGTGTTTGGTTTCATGTCAATGTTATATTTGTCTGGATGCTTGTTACAAGCATATATAGTTTGAAGTACATAAACATGGATATGGTGACGATTTTGAAGAATGCCACAAACATTATAACCACTATGGGAGAGATTTATCTTTTTAGTAAGCATCACAACAACAAAGTCTGGGTTGCTCCCTTCTTGATGATTATATCTGCAATTTGTGGAGGAGTTACAAATCTTTACTTTCATGCAGTGGTTTATGCTTGGAAAATTCTGAATTGTTTTCTTACAACATCTTATTCGCTTACATTACGAAAACTTATGGATGTAGCAAATCATTCCACAAAATTTGGAAACTTGAATGAGTTTTCTATGGTTCTGCTCAACAATTTCCTGTCATTACCATTGGGAATTCTACCTATATTTATTTTCAATGAATGAAAGTACCTTTATACTACACCAATAATCAGTTCACCTATGTTTTGGATAGTTTCAACATCGAGTGGGTTCTTGGGCCTTGCCATAAGTTTCACATCAATGTGGTTCTTGTATCTGACTAGTCCTACAACATATAGTTTGGTGGAATCATTGAACAAGATTCCTCTCTCTGTAGCTGGAATCTCGTTGTTCAGAGTACCGACCAGCCTTGAGAATCTAATAAGCATACTTTTAGGTCTCTTTGTAGGGGTGTTTTTTGCAAAATAAAAAATGTCTAGATGGTCGGCCTTGAAAACATGAATTATTGTAATGTCAATCGCTTATGATTTCAGTAAAGTTTTTAATCTTATTAGCGTATCCATTTATTTATTATTTGTTTCTTGATGGAACCACTGCTACTCCAGAAAATTGGAAACAGTGCTCCATATCAACGGATGGATCTGTCAAGGTTTCCAAGCGCATATTCAGAGTGGCTCTGCAAATATCGGCTGTTGGTCAGTTGGATTACCACAGACCCGATAAGTGCGGGAACTGGGCCCATATTTCTAGGGATGAGAATTCCAGACTGCAAGTGAGGCATCTTCGATTAAAAAAAAAAAATCACCAAATTCGACCCCACAAACTCGTATTATCTGGTATGACTTCGCTCCTTCTTCGCCTATATGTTCCTTCCACTTTTCTCTGCTATATCCAAAACTGGAAAATGATGCTATAAATCTTGTTAGGGGAGAATGGTTTCTTTGTAATTTTTTATTTACACTGCAGAAGATAGAGAATGGTTTCTTTGTAATTTTTTATTTACACTGCAGAAGATAAAAAGCAAGTCTTACAATAAGGAAAATTGAGATGATAAGATTAATTTTATTTTTGATCTGAAGTAGTAGGTGGAGTGTTTTTGCAACTATGTCTTTTTATTTTGTAAACAAACATTACCTTCATCAAGACATTTTCGTAACCCACCATAAAGACATAGTTTATAATCAAAAGCAATTTCAGGATGCTCAAATTTTCTACTTTTGGATATCCATGTGCATCATAGTGGAATTAATATCCTCTTCCAAAGAGTTCCAAAGTGAAGAGAAATATGTTCAGTGTTGTGTTCTTCTACATCGTAGTTCCACATACTTCTGAAACAAAAAAAAGAAATGTTGGAAGAGGAGGTATGAAATCCTTGATACATGTAATGGGAAGTGCATAATCTACAAATTCATCCTTGAGGAAATATTTGTTATGCATGCTCCCAAATTCCAAAAGGAATCAAGTTTTCAAAATTTCCATGTTCTTTTTAAAACAAAATGTTGTCCTTCTCAACCTGTCTAGTCCTCCAAGATTCATTTTCTAAACTTTGAAACAAGAATGAGAACATGTAATCCACTTGTTTCCCATACAAAATCACAACATGATAAAACTACTCGGGGATTTCTTAAATTGTAGGAGAGAAGGACATGAATTCAATTCATTTAGGATTTTGAGCACCCCATGAAATGAGTGTTTCTCAATTGCTTTTGTTTCTCCCCTATCCAAGAAACTTCTCATTTTAATCTCCAGGATGTTGTTCAGAGAAAATGGTTGAATATCACAGTGATGCCTCCTCAAATATTGAAATAATTTAGCCTTTGGTTCCTCATGCCTTCCACGTCCACATCTTTGTTTCCTTCAGTGCTACCTTTGCATCGCTCTACATCCATCTACATTTCTATCTACATGTCTTTGCACTCTTTTGGTGCAAATTCTAGTTATATATATTGTTGCAAAAATGAGATGCAACCTTCGTGGGCTTGACCCTGGGGTTGCAAACCCCTAGCACTATATATACAAAAAATAATTACCATTATTCCATACAAGTGTGGTTGTTTTATTTATGTTGAGCTTCTTTGATTTTGTCGATAATCATAGAATGTTTTCCCTTTTGGAGAGTTTTGAAAGGAAATTTTTTGCAAGGAGTTCTTAGAGTATTTTTGCGGAGCTTCAGAGTAAAGATAAATCTTTAGATATTGGGTAATTTATGTAATTGGAATTATTTTCATTATAGTTGAAGAGGCCACTCCATCGGAATCAGACCTGGAGACGTATCCCACACTAGGTGAACTCCACTATCAATCGTGTTTGTGTTCTTTTATGTTATCTACAATTTCTTATTTCTATTATCATATTTTTTATAGCTTTTTTTCAAGCTTGGTATTTTTCATTCTATTTAAGCCCAATAAATCATAGGCTCACAATAAAAGATCCTGATCAAGTTTAGTATCAAAGCATGTTGAGCTAGCTTGATTTTAGTTTTTGAGTGTGAGTGATTACCAGGTCTAAGATTAATAAGGGAGAGGGTGAACTTGAAGCCTATAATCCTGAAGTGGGTTTGAAAAGCTTCACTCAAAGAGGAGATATGGCTTCACCCAAGCCACATAATTCTTTAAAATATGAATTGCATTTTCTAGAGGTATTCATTACATTGCAATCAAAGGTGGAATATCTTTATAAAGAAAGAGGGGTTCATAAAGGAGAAGGCACCAGTCAAGTAAAGAATGAGGGTGATCAACCCCCTCTTCCTCCATTTTCTCCTCCTCCTTATAGACCTTTGTCTCCTCCTCATTATTTTCCTCCTTCTTCTTCATCTAATTCACCACCGCCATCTCCTCATAAGAAGATTGATTTGAAGAAGTCGTTGTTGAAGTTACATGTTAAGTTCGACTTACCACTATATAATGGTGAGCTTAATGCAAAAATATTTGATAAATAGATTCAAAAAAGAGAATTTTATTAGCATATTCAATATATTGATGAAGAATATGTAAGGATACAATTGGATTCTCTTCACCTTGAAGGTACAGTGCTAGTTGGTTGGAAAGTAAACTTCGACAAAGTGGCAAAAAGAATGGTAAACTCCTTTCTTCATGGTCATAATTTAGTAATGCATTAAAAAATAAGTTTTATTTGTTAGCTTATACTCAAAAAAGAAATTATGGAATGGAAAAGCATGCAAAGTTTTACTAAAGAATTTAGGAAGAAAGCATTAGCTTTGAATATTCTATTAGATTCTCCATAGATTTTTTTGAGATTTGTTGGTGCATTGCATATTTATCTTCACCATACTCTTCTTTTATTTAATCCCACCAATTTGGATGAAGTATGTGTCCAAGCTACTCATCTTGATTCCAAGAGAAAGAGTGTGCAAAATAATTTTTTGAAGAAGCAACCATCCAAGTTCGCTAAAGGAAAATCTAAAGGAAAGAGGAAAAGCATGAAGGTTGTGACAGTGAAGAAAGATGAGGCAAAGCTGACATGCTCGCATTATAAGAAGGGATGGAATGACGATGTTCACTATTAGAAGTTGCATTCTAAAAAAATGCCTAAGAGGTTTGTAGAAAAAGGAAAGCAAAAGACTATGTGATAGCGCAACAAGATTTTGGATATGTTTCAGGAGATGAAACTCAAGTCAGAGTTGTTGGAGTGCAATGTAAAGCATCTACTCATCCTAGTTCTAGCTCTTCTATTAGGTCTCTTATTATTGAAAGTAGAAGAAGCGAGTTTTTTCGTGTAAGGGTGATCATTAAGCATACAAAATTAGATACTCTTTTTTATATTGGTTCCCAATTTAATTTGATATCTGAGGCAATTCTCAAGAAGTTGGGACTAGAAACAACACCTCACAAGAAATTTTATCCTCTCGGTTGGGTTTTTGAAAATAAAAAGTTGCAAGTGACGAAGTAGTGTGAACTTAGATTTGATATCACTTCGAAATTTGTTCATGAGGTTGAGCTATGATGTGGCTCCTCTTGATATTTGCATAATTGTTTTGAAAGCCCTTATTTGTATGATAGTAAAGTTGTATTAATAGATAGGATAACAAATATCACCTCACCAAGGATGGGGTTGAGTATATTGTAAGAGCACACGACATGAAGACTAATTAATCACTTGTTAGTGTGGGGAAAATGAAGAGACTCATAAAGGCTAGCACTAATTTTGTACTTTTGGTTGTGAAAGCAATGATATCGAACAATTTGATGCTTTTGAGGGATGTCATTTGTCTCATAAGAATGAATTAGTTAAACTCATTTCTAGTTATGATGAGATTTTTCAGGAGCCTGAAGGATTTTTTCCTAAGAGGGAGATTCAACATGAGATTCAGCTGCAATAAGGTGCCCCTTTTCCTAATATTGGAATGTCTAGGATGTTTGTGATTGAGAATGCAAATATTAAGAAGCAAGTTCAAGAGTTTCTTGAAAATGGAGTCATCAAACCTAGTACTCTCCATGTGGATCTCTTATTGTGACAGTACCAAAGAAGGATGGTATGTAATATTCCAAAATTAGCATGCAGCTAATTGGAATATTAATTTTGCTTTTGTCCTTTAGATAGGAGAATAAGAGGGTAGGGATACCCATAAATCTCCTTAGTAGGAATAATATCACTCCTAATGTGAATGGAGGATATCAAAGTAGCTGGATAAAGAACCCTTATGTGTGAATAGGGGAGGAATCATATGGACTGGGTCAACTTTGACCAAATCAATAGTGCTGGTATGGAGGGAGTGGACGTTCATTGAGAGACGACGTTGTTTTGGAGGGAGATTCCTTGCATGGAAGTAGTGGCTTTAATGGGTGGGGCCCAAGGTGACATGGCTCACAAATAATATAAGGAAGAGGATGGAAGCCATGGAAAGCATGTTTTTATTATTATTTTGATTATGGTCCGTTATGACTTGTTGATCTCTTCAGTTCAGTTGTTTAGCGGAGACTGTAGTGCTCTTTAGCACAAGGGTGTTCCCGAGCAGGAATCCCACCTTCATCCTCGGGGGACTTTGAGTTCCCACTCAGGAGAATAAATTGAACATTATTTCCACATTCTAGCATTAGGCCAAGCTACAGCTTTCTTCTACAGCGTAGTTTCTTTTTAGAGTTGTGTTATGTTGTAGGGTGCAACAGTGGAGGGTTTCATTGGGCCATTTCTGAGCTTGTCTTCAGTGTGGGAAGCATTCTTTCCATTATGAGATCAATAAATAAGGTCCCTGGGCTTCATATCATATTTTGGCATCATTCCAATTCATCATCATCTCCTACAGCGTAGTTTCACTCTCAAACTGCGTTATTTTAGTGAGCAGATTCAAAGGAGGGTTTGGTGCACCACTTGGGGTGTTATATCTTCAATGAAGGGATCAGCCTTTCATTGAGAGAGTCTATTGGAGGAGTGTCATTCAGTTTTACATCAGCTTCAGCCACCTCCTTCTATGTTCTTCAATTGCAGTGATTCTTCAGCCCTAGGGCTTTAGATCACCATCCTATATTTTGTATATTTCCAGAAACCCTTTCTGGGTTGTCTAGGAAAAGTGTTTGGGAGCACAGATCTCCATTTTTGGCCTTGTTTGAGCATTGTATTATCAGATCCATTTATTTATATTTTCCAGATGCAATGTTAGTCACTAAAATTGCGATGTATGGGCTTCAGTGTTTTTTGTAGCAGTTGTATCACATGTTTGGGTGCTTTTAGGCATTAGAGGCTTCTCTTGCCTAGCTTGAGGGACTTGATCCCTAAGATATTGTACTTATTTGCTATTGTTATACTTAATACCGTGGATCTATCTTTGGCTCATATGTGGTGTATTGATATTTACTGTTGTTTTCCACTTTTATGTGCTATATTGTTGCTCTCCCAATTTTGGGATATTACATGGTATGTGGAGAATGTGCATTGACTTTCGTGTGCTAAATAAGATCACAATAAAAAATTGATACCCTTTTCTTCACATCAATGATTTGTTAAATTGGTTGAAAGATGTGGTTTAATTTACTTAGATAAACTTGTGAAGTGGTTATCATCATATTCAAATTATAGAAGGTGATGTTTGGAAAACCACTTTCAAAACAAGCAAGGTTTTTTTGAATGGTTAGTGATGCCTTTTGGGCTTTGCAATGCCCAAGCAACTTTTATGTGTGTGATGAACGAAGTTTTTTGGCCATATATTGATGAATTTGTGATTATCTATCTAGATGATATTATGGTATTTAGCAGAACTTTGGATGAGAGTTTCAAGCATGCTAGTGTAAAATAGGTCTTTCAATGGAGAGGCAAGCAATAGAAATCCTTTGATACATTGAAAGAAAATATCAGTACTATTAGCACTCCACTAGATCTCTAAGGTTGAAGAATAAATCCTAACAGAGGTAACCACAAACCAATATTTTGGCTTGGTAGTTATCCCTACCAAACCGAATAGGGATCTCTCCACAAGGTTACAACCAAGAGGGCTGGATAAATTAGGGTTTTAGGCTAGGTATGAGTTCAAGGGTTTTGACTTGATTTGATTGGGTTGTTGGATGAGGATATTAGGTCAAAGAGTCTAGGTCAAGGCAAATAAGATTAGGGTTACAGTCCATTCAATGGGGCAAGGTAGGTAGGAACGCTAGCACATTAGGGTTCTTAGGATGGAATGATTCAAACAGGTGAGGAGCTAGGAAGAGCATGAAAATGAATTCTTCATCAACTGAAAGAAAGATGAACAGACTATGAAAACTTTCCCAAAACAGAGCATGTGAGATGAATTATGTTTCTCTAACTTGAAAGTGATAATACAATTGACATGAAATTGAAAATGGACCAACAATACATTCATACAAATAAAACTAGAGAAGAAACAATTCTAGACAACCATACCACGGATATCCCAGAGAAATAGCTGCAACACTTTTATTAAGCTCCTGCCAAAATGATTACAATATAGTCTCTGGTCAATATGCTAACATCCAATTGATTCCCAACCTGTGAAATGATTAAAAAATTACATGATATAGGCTTCAAACAAACTCCTCCCAGCCTTAGGGGTCCAATCCATGAGAGGAGGAGCAGTTCCACCAAAAACTGAGCTGAATACCTAGAATGTAGGATGGTCAAACTGACTCATCCCTCACTTTTTGCAAACTGATTCATTACACCTCATCATGAGTTTTCATCTAATGTATTTACCCTAGGTAACAGTAAAAACATGAAAATTACATTTACATCATCAATTACAGAAGTGAAATATTGATTTCCCAAGATGAAAATCAAATTTTCAGAAAAAAAACATAAAAGGTCAGGTGCGCCCTCAAAATGCTAGGTGTCCCCTCCCAGTGCCAGGTGCACCCTCCAACTTGCAGCTGAGTTTTGGATGGGCTTTTGGTGTCCAAACTGAGCTCAGAATATCTCATTGGAAAGCTTATCCTGTCTGATTTCCATATCTATGCTTTTTTTGCATAATGGACTTGATTGGACCCCTCAAAACTTCATTCTCCTGATACTGCTCAATGCACAGCACCAAGGTGAAAAGGAGGAAGAACTATGATTTTTAGGGTATTTTTTCACTTTTTCACCTGCTAGTTGTCCAAAAAATATTAGAATTTTTTTTTTTCTTGTATTTATTCATCATCATGAATCTAATGGTGGTCTCCTTTTGGCCAAAAAACACCTCAATTAAAAGCGCAGCGCCTAGGGCATTGCACACATGGCTTTCCAGCTATCACAAAACTGTCTTGGAATGCACAAAATTGGCAAAAATTTCCCAAAACCTATAAAAAAATTCTGAATGATGACTGATGATAAAGGTTATTCATGGAGTGAGGCTTCAACAATAATATCAAGCTTCCCTTCCTTTTTTTGCATGGTTAGGGTTTCAATTTTTGCAATTTCTCTCTTACGTTTTGACCTTGAAATCATGTTTATTTTTCCATAATGTTTTTCCATCCTTCTCTGAATATAATTTTATTTCCTTGCCTTGTTCAAGAGCTTCTTAAGATGTTGCTTGGACCTTTCAATCCAATTCTCTCGGTCTTTATTGATCATGATGGCAAGTTGTTCATTCAATGTCAATTGATCTGCAAGTTCAGCTTCTCTTTTCTTCTCTAGTTCTAGAGTTGTTTTAAGCCCTCTAGTCCTAGGCCTTTGTCTTGGTACTTGTTATTTTGTTTCATCTATCACACCATATGTTTCTAGTGTCTCTTCAAGCAAGACTTTAGCTTTTTCTGCCTCTCTTTGAGCATTGATGAATTTCACTTCATTAATGAGAAGTTTAGTCTTTAGCTATTGATTCTCCTGCTCAAGAAAGGTAATGACAAATTTATTTCTCCCAAGATTAGTTTGTAGTTTTGTAATATTGGCTTCTTTTTCTTTGATGGTTGTGCTAGTGAAAGGCGTCTTAAGCGGTAGCCGGACCCACACCCCGAACGGGATCCCTACTCCAAACGGTTTAAGGTCTAATTGGGACTTTCTACCGGGGAGATCCCCTACTGTTGGCAGGACAAATTTTCCCGTCAACATGATCTCAGTATCATCTTGCTGACTCAAATCAACAAGGTCAAAGTCCATGTCTATCTCATGAAGATTTTCCTTCTCATGCTTGATCTCTTCTTGAATATCTACCTCTATCATATTTTGTTTTCCTTTGTCTACCTGCTTTGTCGATGAAGAAGAAAATTCCCCTCCCACAAACTGTGGGGAAAACACTTGCTTATGACCTCTCTGGTATGTTTTTTCCAATATGCTCAAATCAGCCCCCTTAGGCTTGCTAATCTCAACTCTGCTTGGTGACCCAATGTGCACATGAAATGTTGATGGTGGTGGTGAAATGGGTGGGGTAGTTTGATATGATGATGAAGTAGGTATTGTGAGATGAGATGGAGGAATGGATATGGAAGGATGAGATGGTGGAGGCACATCTTGAGCATGTTGAACTGGTGGAGCAGTGAAGTTGTCATTTGCTATGAAATTACTCCATGAGATGTTCAATTGATCAAGGTGATGGAGGACTATAATCTTGATGAGGGAGTGGCGAAAAATGATTTTTATTTGGTGGTCATAATCTCTCTTTTAAACAAGGTAAGACATTTTTTCAATGCTCCTGAAGAGAAAATAGGTATGTTGAGCATTTTGACCCTTGTGAAGTGCATTAATAACCGGACATGATAGGTGTAGAGTCTCAAGAACCTTCCTTCACAGGTAAATTACTTCATGATGATTTTCATCATGGGAGCATACCTATCCAGGAGGTATGAGAAAGGAAAGACCCTCTTTCCTTCATTTTTGTTCCCTGGCTTAATGTAGGGCTCATATTAATGATCCTCCAAGTATTTATTTATTTTTTGTACCATTTTTCACCAACATTCGGAATTCCAGTGGCAGCTGCTATCATGGTTGTGGACACTGTGAATGTGACACTAGCAATAGTTACTTGGTTTCCATGTATATTAGAAATGAACGGCCTAGTCAAAACAAGGTGATATTGGACCCTTTCTATTTTTTCACAGTATTCAAATCATCCTACATGCTTTAAACATGTCACATTCATGGGAGAGGCCATGAGTTCTTTGGTGTTTGGAGGTTCAATTATGAGAATCATCCCTCCTTTGTGTGGCCTCCTCTCTTCCCTTTCTTCTTCCTCACTAATTTATCTATTTTATTCATCCATAGTTTTTGGCTAAAAACCCTAGGGAGATGATGGGAGTGAAATGTAGCTTTAGGGAGTGGGGAATAGGATGAGAAAATTTAAAGAGATAGGGGAAGGAGTTTATGAAATGAGGGAGGTGACAGGGAGTAGAAATGATAAGGGAATTGTGAATGGGAATTTAATTACAGGTTTAGGGATTTTGGGAGCTTAGGAAATTAAAGCACCTAGGTATTAGGGTTTTCAAAAAAAGGGCTTTGGAAAATGGAGATAGTGATATAGGGGGTAGGGATAGGGTCAATTGCAATACAGGAAAGGAATGTGAGGTGGTAGGTAATGGAAATTGGGGATTTGACAGTGGTACTAGGGTTTTAATCTTAAGAAAACATCAAATATTGCATAAAATATAAAACATCACAAAAATTGATTTGAAGAGAAGAGGAATGGTGTAACTATGGCTTACTTGCATGATGGAGAGCATGGCAATAATTTTCTAAAGTTTGAGAGCAATGCAATCGATTTGGAGGCTCACTGAGAATTTTTGGGTAGTTGTGCAGTGCCTGCTACATGTGCACCCTCCCTTTTCCAGGTGTGTAGCGCCTGAACGCAATGCGCAACACGAGCTACAAGTGCGCCCTCCAGGTGCGCAACGTAACACAAAAAACTCAATTTTTTTCCCTTCAAACTGGAATTCTGTGATGTGGAGGTGGTGACTCAATGTTGCAAGGGAGAAATGAAGATGAATTTGATGTCTTGAGGGCCTTTATACTTGTTGCATTGATGATTTGGGCCTTGGGACCCACTTTCTTCCTCTATCACTCACTTAATCTTTGAAACATTGTCCTTTCACTTGACTCTTTATTTTTGAAAATTTGATCATTTGATGTGCTTTGAGAACTCTAGGATTTGATTTCTTGGTGCTTTGGCATGCTTGGAACACTGTGTTAGCATCTTGGGAACTTTGTATTTATTATATATAAATGACATAAAATTACAAAATTAAAATTAAAAATTACATTTTTTAGAATAAGAATTACAATTTAGGATAAAAATCACAACTTTGAAATGATAATTACATCTTTTCAAATCATCTCTTTACATAGTAAAGAGATATTCATTTTGTTCACTCTTTCACTTGCTGACCTTATGCAATGGAATGGAGTTTTTATTGAGACCTTGGAAACCCTAATGGACCTAACGGGACCTTGAAATACCCTAAAAGACCTAATGAGACCTTGAAGGACTGAATTTTCAAGATGGCATGATGACCTCATGACTGAATGGTATAATAAAATTGAATTTATGGATTATGTACAGTCGTCAAGGTATGAAAGTATGTCAGAAAGTAACCAAATTTTTAGGAAGAGTGATGTTTTTGGACTAGGACAACCGTCAGTGACTAATTTTTTGCATGACCTAATGGAATGATAAAAAAATTCTGAGTGGGGCCCTTAAAATGATATAAAAAGAGGATTTTTGATCACTGATGATAGGATGAAAATATTGACACTAACAAGTACTACACTTGTGTTAGCATTACCATATTTGCAGTAATCGTTTGAGATAGAGACCGATGCAAGTGAATATGCCATGGGATCAATTTTTGTTGAGATTCAACAATAAAATTTCAGCACCCACGCCTAGTGCATTAAGCACCAACACTAGGGTGGGGCCCACAGTGCTATTTTTCGTGCATGTCTATTTTTAGTTATCCCTTAATTAGAGATGGAAAATAAACTGTAGTCAAAATCTCAAAATAACTTGTAATAGTTAACTAAGTGTGATAAACTCAGTTAGCTAGTAGATTTCGAGTTAGAGGTAGTCGGTGATGCATGCAGAGTAATTCTAGTTGTAACAGAGTTTGAAGTCCAATGGTGTATTAGTTAATGCATGTTGTAATCAGTTTAACTCAGTTAAGTGAGTTAAACTCAGTTATGCTAGTTGTAACTGAAAATACAAGTAGTGGAAGATCAAGTGAATTAAATATTAATTAATTCACAATCAGTGATCTCACATGCAACTGAGGATTTACTATTATTAGTTCCATGCATGTCAGATCCAGTGGATACCCAATTGAGATCTAGGTGAAAGGGAAGTTGACTATCAGTTGTGACATTATTGGCTTGCACCCATGCAGCCAACCACCCATTGGAGTGCCCATGATACTTGCACAGTCAAGGAAGGCCTTAATTCATATCTTTTAGGGATCTATTCCATCAGGGATTTCACAAGCAAGGCATGTTGTCAAGAGGCTAAAAATTGACTAAGTATTGGTCTGATTTCTGTGAGGAAAATGTGAGACAGATAGCTTAGTGTTGGAGAATCTTGTGAGAAGAGTAGACATTGTATTTTTTTCATGATCCATGCTAAATATACAATAAAATATAGTGGGGTTTTGAGCAGCAAGCTTTCCCTGGGAAATTATCTGTGTTGTGTGTGATTCGATTCTTCTTTGATTTATGTGATTATCGATTGTGTTTTTAATTCCGCAAAATATTTGTAGAAGTGATTTAGTATTTAACTTTAATACATTGCTAGATCGGTTGAATCCAAGATATACATGCTTGTTGTATAATTTCTATAGTTTTGATGCAACAACGTAAGCCAATGTGTTATCACTTTGAGACCTTTTCTCAAGTTGTTGTTAATCAACCTACATATGATAAAGAGTTGTGTGCCTTAGTGAAAAATTTTAAGAAATAGAAGCATTACTTAGTGGGAAACAAAATTATAATACATACATATCATCAACCATTATAGTATTTGCAGTTGTAGAATAAGCTACAACAATCAAGCCATTTCAAGTGGATGACTTTTCTACAACAGTTTCATTTGGTCATTAAGTATAAGAAGGGTGTAAGTAACAGGGTGTTCGATATGCTATCTAGACCTATGATTAATGCATCCATTGTCTTGTATAATGATTCTTTATCTCTTGAAATTTATGTTGAGCAGTATGTTAGGGATGTGGAATTCAAGGAGTGTACGAGAGGTTAACTCATGGTTCACATGAAGAGAGTTAAAATTTTCAAGGCAAGTTACTCTATCATGTTAATAAATTATGTATTCTGAATATAACATAATCCATGCCACTAGAGAAGCCCATACTTCTAGTATTGCAGGGAATTTTGGTGTAGGAAATATTATAGCTCATTTGCAAATATTTTGTTATTGGCCTCAAATGAGAGAAAAAATATCCAAATATGTTAAAGGGTGGTATTTTGTGCCACTAGTAAACCCACTAATAGAAAATTAGGTTTGTATACACCTCTTCCAATTCCTTCTCATCCATGGGAAAGCATCTCCATGTATTTTTTAAAAGGTTTACCTATGTCTAAAATAGGTCATGATTACTTGTATGTATTCTTGTATAGATTCAACAAAATGTTTTTTTTTATGCCTTCTACGAAGCAAGTGATAGCTAAACAGACTACACAAATTTTCTTCCAACATGTTTGGGTTCACTTTGGATTTCCCACTTCTATTATATCTGATTGGGATTCCTTTTTTCTAAGATATTTTTGGTCCAGCTTGTGGGGATTGATGGACACCAAGTTGAAGAGAATTACTACTTTGCATCCACAGACCAACGGACAGACAAAGGTGGTCAACATAATCATGGTACATTTACTCCAAGGATATTTCAGCAAGCATACCAAGCTTTCAAATGAAAAGCTATGTTATGTGAATCATGCCTACAACCAAGCATTACATTCATACACACAAAGTTCTCCATTTGAAGTTTGTTTTGGGTACCTTCTGAATTCTCCCTTCGATTTGGTTTTTGGGAAAGGTGTTGATTCTGATTAGAAGAGATGTGAATATAAGGCCTAAAAATTGATTCTTAAGATCTATATGGTGCATCAAGCAGTGCAAGAATAGTTGGAGGAGAGCCAAGCCTAATACAAGGTGAGGAATAATAAACAAAGGATGGATCATCATTTGAAAATTGGTGATTGAATTTGGTTTCACATCAACAAGGATAGGTTAACAAGGGAAGGTAAGAACCTCAAGCCATTTCATCTATGATTATAACTTCACAACCTTTACCTTCAGGTCCTATTGATGAGCCTTAATATTGTAACAAGAATGTTGCAACTCCCAAGGCTACCAACCTAAATTATCAACCCGGGGTTCGTACAAACTTAAGAGGTATCGAAACTATATGTGCAACTTACAATGTGTCCTTCTTTCATTGATTTGATGTAATGGAGTGAATGTCATTAAATCAAAGCCTAAACTAATTGTAGAAATGGAAATGCCACTTGCTCAAATGTAAACACTAATCCGAATTGCAAGAAGGTAAAGGTTATGATATTTATAGGAATGAAAAGTACTTTTATATTTGCAAAATGTAAACCTTGTGCTAGTTACAAGAATGTGAATCATTAGACTAATTTCATAATGTGAAAAGTTTCCTTGAAAAGAATTAATCCTATGCAAGAACAACAATTTGTAATTGAAATCCTAACAGCATGAATTCAAGCAAATAGGTCTAATATAATTTGTAAAAAGGAATGTCCTAAGTGGTGTTTATTATTTCCTAATCATGGATTTATAGCCTAGGGGTAATTATTCAAGCCTAAGAGACAAAAATGAAGCTTTTGGAGAAAATATGGTCAAGTTTACACGTGCTACAACAGGTCATGTTTTGCTACAGGAGGAGATAACTTGTCAAATTCCCAAGTAAATAAAATGAAAATGATATGGTAAAAAAATTGCTATTAAGTAGGATTTATTAGGCCTCCATTCCAAGTGGAATCACTCCAAAATTCTCTTGTTAACACGTGCTAAAAAATAGTAGAAAATTACCACTCTAAAAACTGGAAATTCAAGAACTAGTGAGCTAGTTAACCTACCAAATGCTTAACCCAATCAAGTGAAAATGCTATGGGGTAATTTTTTTTATTAACTTGAATTTTTTGATGACCCAATACAATTTGAATCAACTCAGATGAAGCTCATTAAAATTTTCTAAAACATAGCAGAAAATTACTACTATTTTGCTACAAGGGACTTCCAGAAATTCTAGATTTGTGAACTAGTAGACCAATCCAAGTAGCTCAATGATGAATATGACTTTTCAAAGTTGTTATAAGGATGAATCATTCTTTTGAATCTGTAATTAACTTGTAAAACAAATCACTTCAATTATTTAACCAATGTAACCTACAACAAAAGAAGCATGAATAATAAATGTAGAGATAAGAGATGCAAGTGAAAAAGACATTCAAATGAAATAAATAAATTGTACAAGAGGGATTTGAGGCTCCTAGGATGGCCAAGCCCAAGGAAAATCATAGTAATATGAATGAAACCAGTATTTAGAAGATAAAAATGGCACCAAAATTCATTATTTGATTCAATCCAAGTACATCCCTACTAGAAATGAAAGTGGAATTGCTAAATAACAAGTTTTCTCCACAAGAAGACTAAGAAATGCATGCTACTAGAGGCCAATTAGAATTGGTACTTATACCAAATGATGAGGAACCATTATCCTTGAATGGAGGAATATTTCACCTCCAAAATCCCTCTATTGAAAATGGCACCAAGAAAAATTATAATTTAATTTTCCCTTGAATTAAATTAGAAGAAAAATATAATTCCATGTCACAAGAAAACTTGAACAAGTTAACTAAGTTAGTTTGATTTAGTTGGTTTAGTTAATTCGAGTTGAGGGACTAATGTGAGTCATGTAGAGTGTATCTGACTTTATAGGAGCATAGGTTGAGTTTATTTTGAGTTGCAATTAATTAATTCAGTTTATTTTGGAGGAACTAGAGGGAGGTCAAGTAGTGGGGTTTGTACTTTGTGATCAACCAGTTAATTGATAAATCAGCCATAAATAAGTCATGCATGTGTGATTTACGAGTTACCCAATTGAGATTGGAGTTCAAGGGAAGTGTACTATCATCCATATAATCATCCAAATTGTACTGGTGGTGCATGTAGTCAGAGGAAGGCCTATGATGGATTGAGCAAATATGGATGAGGAATTTCCCTAATTAATATGGTCTAATTCCTAATTGAACAATTCAAAGAAATAGGGACTTGGGAAAGTAGAAAATTGGTTAAGTATTGGCCAAGGCTTGTCTAGGAAGCATTGAAATAGATAGATATAGTACAAAGGTTGCTTGGGCCTGAGCAAAGCATTGTAATCTTATCATATTTTCTAACTAATGCAATATAAAGATAGTAGGGATTTTTAACTATGGCTTTCCCTAGTAAATCATTATGTTATGTGTTGATTTAATTATTTCTCATGTATGCTTTGTGATTTCGTGATAGTTTAATTGTTTTCGCTGATGGGTAGAGTATATTAAAGTCTATTGTTTTAGTAAATTACAATTAGCAATTTGAATCTACAAGGAATTTCTACATTGTATCGGATTTATAATCACAGTAGAGAAGAGTCTTCGAAGTTGTATTTGCAGGAGGAACGTGTTTTGCATATATATTATTCAGAGTTAGCAACAGGATCATGATGGAATTTTATGGTCTAAGGCTCGAGTATGCCCTTGAAGGACTGGATGGAAGCAGTCATGGAAGATAATGGGTTGAAGGAATACAATGATAGCAATGTTCTGAAACCAGCAGCAACTAGCAGAATGGAAGAAGAATGTAGCCAAGGAAAGAAGGATATTGTTGGAAGGAGTTTGAGATCATATTGTCTCGAACCTCCACAAGAAAGAGACTATGTATGCAATGTGTAAAACCTTGAAATATTTTTTTCAGAATAGCAGTGACCACAGGAAGATGGCACTAAAGGGCAAGCTTCAGAAAATCAAGATGGAAAATGGGGGGAATCTAGTGTACTGCACAAGTAATTTGAGTGGATATTCTAGTGGATACCTCATATAATATTTGTTGTTAGTTCTCAAGTGCTTCATTTGAATCTATTGTGCATGAATTAATACATTGCTAGATTAACACACCATCAATAATTGGATTAACATAGTCATCCATACGTGTAGTTACATTATATAGGTTATCAAGATATTTTTTGTTCAACCCATCCCTCTTAGGTTCCACATATTAGTCTCCCTCTATTGGATCTTTTTGTTTCCTGAATTGTACACCCAATGTGGCAATGCTTAGGGAAGGGGTTGTCACTTTGATCCCTATCCTCTTCGTTTAAGCTATCTCCTAAATGTAGGATAAGGGGGGGTAGTCCCTACAGATGGAATAATGAGAAACCCGTTGGAACCAACAAGTTCAGGAGATACAACTAAATTCCCTAGCAACTAAAATTAAATTTATGTGACAAGTAATATCATTAATCACAACCAAATTAGATTCCTTGAGATATAAATGATAGAACAGTGCCTCAATATTAACTACTTGCACAACAAAGATCAATTTATCAAGTCATCGGATGAACAGTTGTTGCAAGATGCAAAATTTATCCTAGATGAAATGCATGATCTAATCTAATGTGAAATGTGGGATCTTGGTTTAATTAAATGCCTAATCTAGGTGAATCATTCCTTTCAATTATTTCAAAGCTAGTCACGAACAAAAGTTGTAGAGAGAAGTTCACGAGGAGGATGATAAGGCCTCATTAACAATACCTCCCCTGGAGTTCTAATGACCCAAATGCCTTCATTCCAACAAGGTATTTCCCACAAGAGAATTGTAAGGTCACCTGTGTTAACTGTGAATAAGGGTCTAGACTTATCAAATTGGGTGAAGAATATGGTCTTATCTCTCTCTTACAACCAATATTATGCTTTGAGATAGATTTTAAAATGCACTTATAACTTAGAATGAAGATGCAAATGATTTTAGATTGCTTCAATGAGATTACAAATATGTAAAATTCTCCCATGTGACAGTGTTAAACCACTTGAATTCAAGATGTTCACAATGTTACACAAGATTACAAAGATGCCAATAACACTTATGGAGCACTTTAAATAACACTTTATAGATTATCCCAATGAAACAATATTAGCAATATTGATTATTCAATTATCTAAGGTGCTTGTTAGAACTCCTCTTATTTATAATGTAACGATTAGGAGTAAGAGAAACTTAGAGCACAATAATGAAAGAAATATCTTCTTACCACTTATATTATGAGACAATTAGAAAAAATAGAGATTTTTAATGTTTCTTTAAGTACAACAACAATAAGAACAAAGAAAGATGAGATTGCTAATAGTGATATGTAATGTCAAGAATGGAACTAACAAATGTAATTAACTAATGATGTAATGCTAAAATGACATTCATGTAATGATGCAAGGGTGTAAGAGTTAGTATGTAAGAGTGTTAGTTTTATCCTCAAAATCAAAGAGAGATTAATGCAATCGCTTAACCAATATTCCTATCATTCAATAATCATTAAGAAGATGCACCATACTTCAATGAATGCTTATGCCAATCAGATTAGCCCACTGTCACTATGAAAATAGTCCCAAAAAATTTACTTGACAACAATGATTAAGCCCTTAGTTAATGTGTGGTGACCTTTTAAGTTTATTAGGCTTATCTAGGACTTAATTTAGGTTTAGATTTTATTTTTATGCCATTGTTATGCTACTTCATATTTGGAAATGCTTATGACAGTTAGGAAAAGAGGGATGAGATGATGAGAGAAAACACTTTAGGCCTTATGGCCTTGCTTCAACTCCAAGTGAGAGAGTTTGAAGAACCAAAGAAGAATGATTTAGCAATATTTAGGTATTCAAACACAAATGATTAGTGTGAAAACAAGGGGTCAAGCCCTCAAACAATCACAACTAGGGAAAATGAGGTCTTTTAGGCCTACGACTCTCTTTATATGGTTGGTAAATAAACTTTCAAGCCCTAAAATGGTGAAATATAGCCATAATTCAAGCACTAAAACTTATTGAAACCTTTACAACCACAAGATTTTATCCAAAGATAAATTACAATGATGAATCAAGCCCTCAAGAGGTGGCGATTAGGCCTAATATGCTTCTTATAGCTTGTGGCCTAGTGAATTAAAGGCCCTCAGGCCCGTGGCCAGGGCTAGAAGAGCTAATGTGATGTAAAAATTAGAGATAATCCCTTGCAAACCTTCCACAAGTAAATGCTAATCCTGGAAAAAAAAAACCAAAAACAAAACAAACAAACAAAAAAACAAAAACAAAAAAAAATTGGCCCACAAAACACAATATTCGAGGCCCTATGATATCAAGAAAGTGCAATGACAAGTCACTTATGAAAAACCATTTCAAAACCCTTGCCAATATGGTATTTAGGCCTGCAAATGATGATTAGTTCAGAGATAAAACCAATATGATCCAACTGAGGCACCTCCAACCCTTGCGACCTTCCCTTGGGGACCTAATTAGGCCCGTGAAGATCCAAAATGGCCTCAAACCTTTTGTGATTACCCTAAACAATAAAAAAAAATTGATATCTAGGCTCCAAAAATACTAATAACTACAAATATCATCCTGCAAAACAACTTTAGATGACAAATCCCATGGAAAAACTAAGGCAATAAAACGAATTAGCCCTTTAGGGCAGCCTCCACAAAAACCTTGAGTTTTGAAAATTGAAGACCTAGGTTTGGTAGATCATGGATTCTAGACCCTAGATCAAACCGTATAGGCTGAACACACTCTTTATTTATGCTCAACGGATCCTCCTCAAGTGAATATGTGCCCAAACTCTAAATTTCTAGGCAAGGTGAGGGCTAGAATCCTCTAACTTCGAAATTCTCTTTGAAATTTTGATCATTGGCACCTGCAAATTATACAAAAAGAGCCATCCACAAGATCTAAAAATAATTTTAAAATAAAACCCCCAACATAAATATTTACAAAGTGAAAAATAAAATATAAGGGTTGGTAAATTTATTTACAAAATATTCACAATATCTACAAGAAAATTCAAACTCTAATTAGCAAATATATCTTTTATAGCCCAAGTAGAAATTTGAAAATAAGTGATAGAAATAACTTTATTTTAATAAAGTGGCCAAACTCCCTGCAAAATAAATCGTTAGATCAAGCCGAGAATCAAAACAATATTATGGTCTCCTCAAAGTCTATGTACTTATGGTTTTCCCAAGTGCTAAATCACCTGGAGATCTCCACACTTTGAAAGATAAATTGTTAGTTTCAAAAGCAGTTTAGATACACATTTAAAACCCTCACGATCTAGAGATGCCAGCTATATCGAGTGAGAAAAAAATGTTTCTCTAGAACCCAACACCTAAATCATGATACATGTGCTAATAGATGATCTAACTATTGGCTATTGAAACAACAATATTCAATATTACACAATTAGAGCATTAAGAGCATTCAACACATACCATAGATCATTGAGAGAGAGAGACTTTGAATTGAAACCACAAAGACTTATGCTTTATTATCAAAAGAAATCAAGCATATTTTAGCTCAGCACATCATCAGTTGTTGTTACAATGAGGAGCTAGAAAGCTTCCTTATATAGAAAATGAGAGGGATAAACCCCTCCAAGTGGAAAATAACGACTAGCAGATCGATCCATGGCTTGATCCTCATAAAACATTTTTGAACCCTTGATTAGTTGGCACAAATATCCAAAATAATTTGATTTTCCTTGTTTAGTGGGATAGAGGGATCAAACTTTGACTTCTGGACCATTGGTGGATCTTCAAAAAATAGAATTATTGTTACTTGTGCAAAATAATTAACTCCTTAGTCCAAAATATTTGAATATCTAGAAAAGATAGTCTTCTAGGCCCAACAAGTTTCCAGATTGGGTCATCTTTCCTTGGAAATGAGGCTTTAATCTTTGACTTAAAATTTTTCCTTTGAAAAATAAACTCAATATTTTTTTGATAATTTTTCCACTTTGAGAGTAATTAATTTTTCCTCTCATTTTCTTTTGTAATCTTTGGCTATTTCTTTTTGTGCCTGAATTTTAATTAATAGACTCAAGAAGGGATTACAAATATATTTCCACCATCTAGGTGGGTCTAAAAAATATTTTGTTGATGATGTTCTAATTATGAGGATCCATTCACCAAAAATATTTCTAGACACACTTTTACATAAAGATATTACAATAATCAACCCTTAGAAAGGGAATTTTACACATAGATACAACCTCTTAGACTCAACCAAATTTTGTGACAAAAGACACATGATTTAGCATGATAAAATTACATAGACTCAATAACACTAAGACCTATCTAAGATCTTATCAATGATTTCCACACTAGCTTTGGGGTATATTTGGGAGAAAAAATCTGCCAATTATTTGTGTTTACAAACGAAAAAAATTGGCGAGGTTAAAAAAATCCCTAGAGTGAAACCCTTTAAAAAGAATCATAGGCTTACCTAGGTGTTGTTACATGGATTAATAGTCATACTAGAATCATTTTATAATAAAATAGTATAATTTGGGATTATAATGATGATAATCTGATCTGAAAATGGTATGGATAACTTTTATGTATTTCAAGAACCTCCCACTCAGTTTAAATTAAAATTTTCTAGCTTGAACTTGACAATTTTGTGGAATTTATGCTTGAAAGTGGTGTATGAAATTTTAACTGTTTATGTGTCTTAATTTTATTTTTCTTGTTGAAAATTATCATGTATAACAGCAACATAAGGCAACAATAAAACATTAAAACACAACAGCAAAATTTATATAGGAGTTCATCTGAAACTCGTGGGCTACGTCTCCTTTGAGCTTTGTCATCATGACTCGACTCCTTGGGATTATGGTAAGGTTTTCTTTACAAGTTCCATACTTAACTCCAATGAATACTAAAATTATCCAAAGGGCTGAAAATACCATATATATCCCTCTAATGGCTGTCCAAACTCGGCAAACATCTTTTGGTTCCCGTTGACATGATTCCTTTTGTCGGTGCTCTAAGATACTCTGAGCTTCTAAATGGAACAAACTTCCTCAGAATTTTGTTTCTGTCACTGAAACCACTAATATTGTATCCAACACACATCAGACACCAAATATCGACTGATAAATTACTCAAATCAAGCACTGCATCCCCAAACTAGGCTATCCTCCACGGTTTGCCCAAGGTTGCCCAAAACTTCACATCAGCTTCTCGACCTCTATAATTTCTCAAAATGTTATGAAATCACTTTCATTGGTTCCAAAATGTCTTAAATAGTAAATATAGAATATTCATTCATCAAAACTGGCCTCTGAATACTCCGGTTTCGCCTCCAACACTTGTCGGTACCCCTTGGCACTAAGGTCACTAAAAACTTCTCTATTGGGTTTTCAACCTCTAGAAGTTCTCAACACTTTATAAAACCTCTGTCATTAGATTTAGAATTATGTTTATAGTCAATAATGACTACTGGTTCGCTGCATATGGTCTCTAGCTGCTCTGGCTAGCCCCTGCACTGTGGCTGGCAAAAGCTGGCACTGATGACCCCTGGAACATTACTGAAGCTTTTCGGCTTTATAAAGTTCTCTACAGACTCTGAAAACCATCTCATCAGATTAAGAAATCTGAAATATCCAATTTTGACTATTAGATCTCTCGATAAGGCCTCTAGCTCCCTTAGCTATGCCTCAAACTGATTCTGCCTCCTGGTGGCCCTGGTGGCCCCTTGAACTTCATTGAAACAAAAACTTGCTTAGAAGCTCTCTGATGGCTTTGAAACATGCTCCATTGAATCCATAAGGTCTGAGATAGTTGAAATTGACTATTGTTGCCCACAATTTCTTTCAATAATGAGGAAGTTATGGCTTCTCCAAGAAAACTACCCAATGTCCCCCAAAAACCCCACTAAAAGTGGAGGAACTCCAGTTAAAATCCCAAAATTGGCAGACAGGACCGAATTGGCGAAACTGTAATAAAATGGTGGAGAAATTTAATGTTGAGGTGGGGAGTGGTCACATGACCCTCCTGCCACAACCGGTGGAACAAACCGCATTAAAATCG
The DNA here is from genome assembly GCA_034641835.2 of Pinus albicaulis. Taxonomy (NCBI): domain Eukaryota; kingdom Viridiplantae; phylum Streptophyta; class Pinopsida; order Pinales; family Pinaceae; genus Pinus; species Pinus albicaulis. The sequence goes on from CM076575.1 coordinate 1,965,431,159, forward strand.
TTAACAAACCATAGCATTAAAGTTTATGAATGTTGGCCACATGGTTTTCGTTAACTGTTTGATAACTGTTATATACTCGTTGGCTAAGACCTTGGTTCCCACAGCAGGATCTCATGAACGGGTCTGGCTAGCCCCTTTATTTTTCCACCATAAACAATGCCAAACAACAAAGCGAAATTGCGCCCAATGAAATTTAAGACTCACCATGGAGGCAGGCCAGTCGGGTCTGTCGGCTGGCCGACTGGCCGCCCACGATCGAATCCTGCAGAGTGACAAAAATTTTACAATGTCATTTCTCCTTCGGCCTGGGGCCACGTGGCGGCCTCCGGGCCTGCCACGTGGCAGCCCATGATAGTTCCTTCAAAACCTTAATTTAAAAATAATTTTGCAATATATATATATTTTTTACAAAAATTTTATAAAAAGTCAAACTCAGTCAAAAGTCATTTTTTGGAGTTTACTAGGAATTTTCAAACCTCAATAACTTCTGCATACGACCTCAGTTTTGAGAACCGTTTGCGGTGCCAAAATCGCAGCGATGAGACCTTTCCGTTTGTTTAGATTGCAACCATTTCTAAGAACTTTCAATTTTGAGCTATCATTTTGGTCCATGATCCAGTTCTGATCACACCTCCCCACTGGGAATCTTTTGGACCCCAAAAGACTGATGTACTGATCTGTATAGTAGATGAGATTACATCACCCTCTTCTCTTCAGCCTCCAAACACTTGCCTTGCATGACTAGTGACTTTGAACCACAACTAAAAAGCACTTGACACTTCTCGTCATGAATGTGTTTGTCCTCCTGTCAAGAATTGTCTTTCTTGCACTCACTCAGAAATTTTTGGCGAGAAATTTGCAGAAGGAAACTGAACATCAATGCCTTGATCAATGATCCAAGGTGGCTCAAACATACATGATATTGCAGCATAAAATACATGCATACAACCGAAATTTTCATATGTACAAAATGAGTATGTCTTACTGTGTTAAGAAGTCCATCCACTTCTTACCAAGCCACTTCCATGGCGAATTTTGCTGCTGAAACTCTTATTAATGTGAAACTTCCGTTTTCACATCAATAATGGAATCATTGGTTCCACCTTCACCAATCTTTCTGTCCTCTTGCTGCATGTGCTTGGCACGACTAGTTGGATGTAAAGTCCAACAATGGGAAACAACATGTCCCCTCTTCTAGCAATATGTGCAAATATTATGCACCTTCTTTGAAAGTTGCCTTTGCCTCATCTGCTTCCTGTATTCTTTCTTCCTCATCCAGCATCTCAAAACATCATGGTTAAATCTACCACAATATGTACAGCAAATCTTTCTTCCATTTAAGCATGCAAAATTATCATGCCTTGCAGAAACACAATCAAATTGATCATGGGGAGATTTATACCTCTTGTGTTGCTTTGCATGTTCATCCTTTTTGCCTTCATGAGGAGATGAGCTAGTAGAGGCTCCAGCTTTCATTTGCAGACTAACATCATCATTCTTGTCTTGAAAAGTATCTGAACTCGCATGCTTTTTGAAAGAACCAACACATCTTTCTAAAGAGGAAACTAAAGACAAATTAGAGTGGATTACCTCTTCCTCACGCATGTTCTTGGTCAAAGCCTCTTGGACTTGATGGAGCTGCATCTCCATATCATGCAATCTTTGAAGAATTTTTTCCTTCTCTTGCTTCATGGCAAACAATTTCTCATGAAGTTCATTGCTTTCTCTTCTATCCTCAAACAGAATCTACACCATGTCCTTCAATATAATAAAGTCACGCTTCATATCTTCATCGAAGAATGTTGTGAAGGAGGAAACCTAACTTGTAGAATTTTTCATTATGATGTCAATGAAAAAATTAACTTCAACAAATTTCTCAAATCTTTCAAAACAAATGACAAAGCTTTTTTAACCAAATGGCTGTAGAGACAAACTCTCATTCAAGCAGCCAACAACAAACAAACTCCAAGAGCTTCTTAACAAACAATCATCAAGAGGGTTTGTGTTCCAAGGGTGACCTTGAGGTCCTTTGGGGTAAGGAAGATGCCTTCAGCCCTTTGTTCCTTTTTTTCCTCTCCAGGACTTAGCTAATCAGTAGCTATCCCTTCACCTCTAGCAAACTCAAACAATCGTCAGTTTGCAAGCAGTAAAACAGTCAATCTTTTGCACTGTTTAAAACACCTTTCAAGCTATACAATCAAACTATTGCTATGTCAATCAAGAAACCAAGTTCTATGATACCAACCTGATCTGATAATGGTCTGGATAAATTTTATGTATTTCAAGAACCTCCCACTCAGTTTAAATTAAAATGATCTAGCTTGAACTTGAAAATTTTGCATAATTTATGCTTGAAAGTGGTGTATGAAATTTTAACTATTTATGTGTCCTAAGTTTATTTTTTCTTGCTGAAACTTATCATGTATAACAACAACATAATGCAACAATAAAACATTAAAACACAATAGCAAAATTAATATAGGAGTTCACCCAAAACTCGTGGGCTACGTCTCCTTTGAGCTTCGTCATCATGACTCGGCTCTTTGGGATTATGGTAAGGTTTTTTTACAAGTTCCACACTTAAATCAAATGAATAATAAAATGATCCAAACGGCTGAAAATACCATATATATCCCTCTAATGGCTATCCAAACTCGGCAAATATATTTTGGTTCCCGTTGACACGGTTCCTTCTGTCAGTGCTCTAAGCTACTCTGAGCTTCTAAATGGCACAAACTCCCTCATAATTATGTTTCTATCACTGAGACCACTATTTTTGTATCCAACACACATCAGACACAAAATATCGACTGATAAATTAATCAAATAGAGCACTGCATCCCCAAAATAAGCTGTCCTCCACGGTTTTCCCAGGGCTACCCAAAACTTCACATCAGCTTCTCGAGCTCTAGAAGTTCTCAAAATGTTGGTTCAAAAATTTCTTAAATAGTCAAGATAAACTATTCATTTGTTATCACCCAAAAAAAAATTTCAAAACATCATTTCAACTCTGTTTTTTATCATGGTCTCAAAAAGGTTTGAAAGTCATTTTAGCATTTGCTTAAGGGTAGGTCATAGTTTTTATAAGTTTAAAGGTCATCATTTGAATTCAAATAAGGTATTTTGAGGTCCAATTCATGATCAAATGCTCACATTTTCCATTTATAAGTCATTCCATTAGGTTTCGGGTTAAATTCCTGCAATTAGCGAAGAATCATGCATTTCGTAGCGCCGCTAGTTCAAAAAAGAGGTTTTGCGCTATGAAAGCACTAATACTTTTGTAGCGCAAACTATGAAAAATACATTGTGGGTGCTACAAAAGCGCGGTTTCATAATCATCATGTCAATCAAGCCAGAATCTGTCAGAAATCCGCTAAGAAATGATAGGATAAGGGTATGGCGAGTCAGTTAGAGCTCAGATTCAATGTACTTACTCATCTCACAGCCATCATCATTAGGATAGAGGCATAATTCAGTCATAAGGTGAGATTTCAAATTCAAAAAATCTTGCCTAATTCAGTCATTCTATTTTTCATTTGCCTACACACAACTATCTAAGCTCTGAAGCAGTTAAGCTAAGCTTGTGGTTGTTCTAAGCCAAGGCTATCTTCAACATAATCAAGCGAGGTTGTTCCATATCATCAAGCGAGGCATTTCATTTATTTCAAGCGAGGTTTTTCATATCTTGATCAAGTGATGTTGTTTTACAGTTTCAAGAGAAGCTAACAAGTTTTTCTAAGAAGTATGGTAGAGGAGAAGAAAGCCCACAGAGGCAGACATTGTTTAAGATATGAGCCTAAAAATGTGAAGGATATAGTTGAGGATCAAATAGTGATGGAGGCTTTTAGCAAAGTAGGTTGTCTTCGGTTTTGTGAAAATCTGCAGGGTTGCCACACTGAGGTGCCTAAAGAGTTTGCCTTACACTTCAGTGGAACAACTACCAAAATTGGCATGTTAAATGTGCCAGTCACACCTGAGATAATTGCTTCTGTAACAGAAATACCAAGGGAACACTAGAATTGGTTTAAAGGTTTTAACTTTAACATGGAACCATGTAAGGAATTCATGAAACCTGAATATCCAGATATGGGCCTAAACAATGCAATACCTAGAAGCTATATCAAATACACCTATGCCAAGCTGATGTTTAACATTTAAAGATACTTTACATGTGAAGGCAGGTACCATAAAGTTTATACTTATCATTTCAAGCTACTTCTGCATTTCACAGGTATGATATCACTAGAATTTCCCTTCTACTTGCATAGAAGCCTTGCCAAAATGTCTGATAAAGTACAAGCTAAGTCTGATGGTTGTGAAGCATCTTTGTTTCACCATGGTTTGATAAAGCTATTGGTTTTGAATGAGCTTCAGAAAATAAGAAGAGATTGGTATTCCTTTTTTTTTATGAATGGATTTGAATTGGAGAACCTAACCCCAGCTATAAACCCTAAACCTAAAGGAACTCCTTCAACACCAGAAGTAGAGACTAGTCAACTTGTGACTGCAAAAGCAAAGAGGTTTGTAAAGTTGAAACCAATGAAACAGGTTGAAGATAGGACAAAGAAGATTAAATTTCTTGTTTCAGCAACTCCATCACCTACAAAACAAAAGTCAAAGGTGTCAAAGAGGCTAAACAAAAACAAGTGGCCAACAAGCAGGAAATCTAGAGAGTGACAAGAAGCCAAGCAGTGGCACCAAAGGGAAAAATAGTTATTTCAAGTACAAAGGACAGCCCAGCGATAAAAGGAAATTTAGATGACATCCTTCATGCAATTGATATAGAGGAATCACCCATTGTGCAAATTGATTTCATTGGAGTAGATGAACACAAACAGAAAAGGGTTAAGTGAGCTAAAAAACTTGAATTTGAGGGTGAGAATGCAACCTTTATCTTTCAAGCAAGGAAGCCTTTGACTAGGCATGCTAAGAAGCTCAAGGAAGGCAGCAAGGAGATCCAAGAAACTGTTGAAACAACCATAGTTCCTGAAGAGGTGGTTAATATCTCATTACCAATAGTGGAGCATGCAGCCAACAAGACAATGAAGGGAAAATAACACATGACAGAGTGTGAACATCTTGAAGAGAGATTGAAGCTAGCAAACCAAGAGATTGCAATGATGAGAAAGAGGGACAGAAAGCATAGCATTGAAAAAATAGAGTTTAAAATAATGAAGGCAGCATGAGAAGGCCAAACTGGTTTTAGATCAGAGATTCCAAACAGTGCAGAACAATTTTTACATGGACAGTTCCAACCATCAAGGAAGCAAAATTTCTCAGAGTGATCAATACTCACTTGAGAGCTAGTAATATAAGACTAAGAGGTCAAGTGGATGATTTTCACCTACAACTGAAACTGTCTCAAGATAAACTAAAAAACTAAGGTGCAGAATGACAAATTCAAAGGCAAAATCAAATAGAAAATGAAGAATAAACCTTATGAAAGTTCTGTTTTTAGTTCATATGGCTGATTGCTTTGATGAAACCTATAGTATTCTAAATTTTTGGAAATTTTTTTGTTTGAATTTTGATGAAATCCGGACAAAAATGCTCACTCAGCAGTTTCGTAGCGCAAACAATGCAAAAAGGGTGAAATGCGCTACGAAACTGTTGTAGCAGCTTTTTTCACCCTTTTCCATCAATTTTTGAAGGGTAAATGTATTTTTTTTTACCTGAAACTGCTAAGGAAGTTGTGTCAAATGAATATGAAGATAAATCTAGAGAAAGGAAACCAAAATTTTGAAGGCAAATGGGTTAAAATACTATACTACGAAAAGCGCTACGAAACTGTGTTGTTTTCATAGCGCAGGTCTGTTTCTGTTGTTTTGGACAATTTGATGGTGTTTTGTACAGCTGGAACTTAAGGATGATTTTGGGCATATGTTATTTCAGTTCCTAATAGAAAATAACCTTGAATTCATGGGTTCATAATGGTCAGAGTGTCTCAAGAACACAAAGGATCATAAGCCTAGAAAACAGGGGACAGTTTCCTAGTTTGCAGGAAATCAACATTGAGGTCATAAAGTGCTAGAGCTTATCATTTGGATTCAACCTTATGGGAATACAGTTGGAAAATGATGAAATCTAGTTTAGATAAGGTTGTTAAGAGTAGATTTAAGGAGTTTGAGTCCTATTTGTAGTAGGACTATTCATTAGGTTTGCAGTTGTCATTTTGTAATAAATACCATGTCTCATTGTTAGGAAAGGTGTCAAAAAGTAGGAATTAGGTGTATCTAGATGAGGATAAGGTTATCCTATGATGTATATGATATATAAAGATGAAGAAGTTGAAATTCTATGGGTTGGAAAATTTTTAGCAAAAAGACTGTGTTTATTGTAAGTGACTGGTTTTCAGCTTAATACAGAGTTTTCTACTTAGCCAACTCAAGATTCATAAAGAATTCTAGTGTGTTGTTGTTCTAATGGCACATTTTTACTATCCTATTGCAGTGGTGTTTGCTTATGTTACTCAGAATTCATCATTGATGCTCTAAATTCCTTCATAGATAAACTAACTGTGTGTTTTACAATTTCACATGTGTTTCTCAGGACTAGAAATTTGATATGCCTTAAATTCCATGCTGAGTAGATTGTTTTGTTTTAATGAAGCTATTTTGACTCCATAAGCCCAATGTTCACTTGCTAATGCGATTTACAACCAATTTCTATCATTTATCTGCTTATTACCCCACATAGAGTTAGCCATCTATATTTCTATCAAAAATCATTAACCCTTGAGAGAGCCCTCTCAGGTTGAGGAGGCTAAGCCTCAATCAAAATATTGGTTTGAAACAGTTACATAAGATTGATTTGATTGGCAGCCTATTAGGTCTGATTTTGTGATAAAATTTTGGTGCATCTGCCAGGAGTCTGAAGATTATACTTTCCCAGATTTTGAAGTTGAACTTCTGAAGGTAGCAGTAGCTCAGAAAAGTTTTTCGAGGCTACATCTACCTTGGTGATTCCATTTAAAGTTTATATGATTAAAGGTGGCTTCGAGAAGGAGATATACGAGGAGTAATCCTGAACCAGATCCACCTACCATCGTGGACAATCCAAACACCATTTCCAGAGGCAGTAAAGGCATTTATGAAATATCAGGTACTCCATCACATTCGAAATCCTTGTCCTTTGAAATTATAAGAAGTCCTAAAGATAAAAGGGTTGATGATAAAATTCAGGAGGTTTTGTTTAGATCATAAAGTGAAAAATAACTAATTGAAATTATCTTATACTTGCATAAGAGAGGAATTGACACATCGGCTCTAGTAACACAAGAAGACAAAGAAGAATTTTGGGAAGCTGTTACTTCTGAGTTGTTGTTGGAAAACGATTCTTTAGATAAATTCAAAGATCTTGGCCCTTTTGAAGTATTGTTGAAAATCAAAGTTGGTTTGCGCCTTCCAAATTGGAGTTTAATTATCAGTGAACCACAAAGACCAAATATTCCTCCTCATAACAGTTTTTCATCCTCTATTTCTGCCATCCCTAAAACTACTACAGTCCCTTTAACCATGGCTGGAAATCCACCTGCTGCACCTGCTAGATACGCACCTCTTGTTCTTCTTATTGTTTTACATGACCTCCCTAGAAAATATGTTGCTAGAATAAAAACCTGGGGAAGTGATGAAGACATTACAGCAGAGGATCATGTGGATCAATTTAATGATATAGACAGGGAGGAGGTTGATGATGAAGATGTTAAGTTGAGGTTTTTTTCTCAGAGTTTTATTGGTGAGGTTAGGAAGTGGTATAAAGCTCTTAATCCTGGAATTATTCATAATTGGAATGAGTTTGAATATTTTTTTTTTATAAAATGGGGAAATAGAACTAATCCAGTACGAGCCCTTACTGAATATAGTACTTTGAAGAGAGTTGTTGATGAATCTGTCCAAAACTTTTCAATAAGATTTAATAAAGTGTTAGAATCTATTCCAGCTCGTTTGAAACCACCAGAAGCCTTAGCTCAAATGAGGTATGTTGAAGCTTTTGACTAGAGTTTTCTATATTGTTGAGAGAAAGAGAATCCCCTACACTTGCTGAAATGAAAATTAATGCAGTGAAGGTGGAGGTTAACTTGATAGCAGCTAAAAAGTCAAAAATGGGTAAGGCTAAGTTGAAAGAAGAAGATAAACCTTCCTCATCTACCTCTCAGGATAAGTTGGATTCAATGATAAAAATAATGGAAAATTTGATGGATAGATTAGCCCTTAGGAATACCTCTGCTCCTCCTGCACTACATGAACCTCAATTTAGAAACCCTTAGTTCAGGAGACCTCAAAATCAGCAAAGACCAAGGGAGAATAGAAATCAGCAGCCTGATCCTCCAGTGAGACCTCCTTTCCACCAAAATTTGGTTGATGAAGAAGATGATCATGAAGTTCCTGGGGATTCTATTCATTTTTTTTATGAAGAAATGTCAGGAATTTTCTTGACTAAAGAAGAGCATGATCAATCAGATCAAAACAATCATCAAGAGGAAACATCAAACTATCTAAAGGGGTATCAACATGCTATTTTTGAGATGCAGAAACAACATAATCTTAGAAATAGGAATGTGCCTATCATTTCAAACAAAACATAGCCTAAGAAGGATACACCTAAGGTTGCTGATGGCAAGAAGGATGCTCCTAAGGTCGCCGAAGGTAAGAAATATGCACAAGCTTTTCCTCCTATCAAAGAAGCTGAAAAACCTGTTTTTGTTTTCAATCTTGAGAATGAAATTTCTAAGATAAAAATATCAGTCCCTTTTGGTGAGATTCTTGTTGAGTCTCAAATCTGCATCTTTTCCATACACTTTTCTATACCTTTTTCACTCACCTAAACCTCCCAAATTGTCAATATCATGTGCAAAAGAGCATCTAACATGGTTTTTAATTATATTTTTGTGTTTTCTATTTGATTTAGATTTTGTTCATTCAGTATGAATTCTGCTACTCTTCTCACAGCTCCTGGCCGCAACTTTTCCGCCAGCCTATTTTGTGAAACTCTCATGTTGCTGTGTCTACAAGGAAAACGAGCCACATGTAAGTGTGTCGAATGACGACATGGTTCGTGTCCTATTGGTTCGAGCAAACTCATCAAAGAAGTCATGTCAAAGGCGTCCACATGGAAGTCAACCATAGAGTTTCATGTTGACAGGGCTCTGTTTCGTGTCACATGAAGGTTCATACGGCCGTTTCTAAGTTGCGGAGGATAAATCGACATATGTACATGGCTCCTTAGTCGAATTCAAGCATCCACTCCTCGTAGATTTACTTTCCAATACGGCCATGATCCTAGATCCGTAGACGTAATGGTCTACGTGTTCTCCACCAGCATCAACTTTAGGAGACAGTTATATTTCTTTTGTTATATATAATGAGTTTGCATACACATATAGAGTTAGTCGATGTTAGTCTATGTTATCTTTTATTAGTCTGCTCTGTAATGTGATTACGATGCACTTGTGCCGTAACATCACTTTTCTGTAATCACTACTTTTTAATATAAGAAGACTCCGTTTTGTTAACCGGAATTCGTATTTGAACATCGTTGCCAAGGCTGGTGTAGAGGGCCCCTGCTCAGCTAAGGTTTTGTGCATTAGTGTAAAATTCTCATTTCGTTTCTCTAAAGTTCATTGTGCCATAATCCATTCATATGTTTATACATTGCATTTGCTTCATTTCTGGTTATAAACTTCCATAGTTTCCATTTCACTTGTGTCTTTCATGTTTTATGTTGTTAATCACTGATCAGTGTTCTTGTTTCAGGTTATAGATAGGCAGCCCAGGCATTTTCATAGCTTTTTAACTAATAACATGGAACTAACATTGTTCTGCTGCTAATTTGCTTTTCATAGTTTCTGTTTAAATTCAGTATTTCTCTGTTTATTTCAGTTTTGCTTATTTGTTTCAAAGAGTTTAGATTAGATATTAAGTCGCTCATGTCATCTTCTTACTATTCGAAAGCCACAAATTGACCGATGGTGTAAGTGGGATTGTATTATGAAATGTATGAGACAGTTTTCCGCAAAATGTAAGATATATTAAATTGTGCATAACACCTTCAGTTGCCTCCGAAAGCCACAGCTGGACTGATGGTGAGGGATTGAATCATGAATGTATGGTTTGATATTAGTTTTCTTTTTGCAAGTTAGATATCAGTTACTCAAGTTATTTATGATTATCTAAAATCATAAATGGGACTAATGATGAAGGATCGTAAGATAAATTGATGTAATCGATTTAGATTTATTTTGTTGCAATTTTGAATTAAATTGTGCATAACATCTTCTGGGCCACTTCCGAAAGCCACAAAATTGGACTGATGGTGAGGGATTGTATTATGAAATGTGTAGTTTAGTATTAGTTTCTTTTCAAAATGTAAGATATATTAAATTGTGCATAACATCTTCAGTTGCCTCTGAAAGCCACAGCTGGACTGATGGTGAGGGATTGAATCATGAATGTATGGTTTGATATTAGTTTTCTTTTTGCAAGTTAGATATCAGTTACTCAAGTTATTTATGATTACTTCCGAAAATAATAGCTGGACTAATGATGAAGGATTAGAAGATAAATTGAGGTAATCTGATTTAGATTTATTTTGTTGCAATTTTGAATTTCCTTAAGCATAGTTTCTTTTGTGTTTAGTCAGCAGCAAGAATAGTTTGGTTTTCATGCTCACTAGTTCACTGTTTTGATTCATTAGATTAGCAGCACCTTTTCATTTCAGCAACACATTTTCATTTCCTTTCAAGTCTTGTCATTGTAAATTTCAAATTGCTTTTTAAAGTTTCAAGTTGGTAAATCATTATAGGGGATATCATTTCCTTGAACAAACATAACCATACTTGTTTTCATCTTAGAATTTCCATTTCACCTTAGAAAACCAAAAATGACAAAAAGTTAATAAATAGGTTATCTTGCACATATAGTGCACCGCACTTCATCAGCTTACGATTCCTGAATTGACAAATTAAATGCAGCAATTTAGGACACACTAAATTGACCAAACATTTTGGCACCGTTGCCGGGGAAGTGTAACTAGGTAGCCAATTTCTTTAAAAAAAAAACAACACACAAAAAAATTCTAAAAGAAGGGAAAACTTGATAACTTCTTGAAGTATGCTCTCCTCTTGCACCTAGTGTGATCTGGAGGATCAGAAAAGAGAGTTATTAGTTCAGTAATTTCTTAAGTATGCTCTCTTCTTGCACCTAGTGTGATCTGGAAGATCAGAAAGAGAATTATTAGCCCAACTTTTAAAAAATAAAAAAAAATAAAAATGACATGCATAGAGCAAGAGATTCTAGGGGAAGGTTTATAGCTAAAGCCAAGAGTTCGATTTTCACAACTCCATCTTCTTCAAGGCATAGACCAGATTCACCACCGTCTACCCCTAGCCTTAAGATTTTTGGAAGTCAAGGAACAAATGAATTAGAAGATTCTCCTGTAGAAGATAAGTTTCCTGATGAATACTTGTTTGCAGTAACTATTAAGACCCCTTGGTATGCAGATATTGCTAACTATTTGTTTACAGGAAAACTACCTTCACATTTATTTCCAAGAGAAAAACGAAAAATTATTCAGGAGAGTTCAAAATATTCATGGATTTCTAACGAATTGTTTAAAACAGGGCCAGATCTTGTGATCAGAAGATGTGTCAGGGAAGATGAAATGCCTGATATTCTTAAGGCATGTCATGATGAACCATGTGGCGGACACTTTGCAGACAAAAGGACGGCCTATAAAATCCTTTCTTTAGGATATTATTGGCCTTCCCTCTTCAAAGATGCAAAACAATATGTCAAAAGGCGCGACAGCTGCCAAAGAGTAGGGAAACCTACCCTTTCAAATGAAATTCCACTGCAAACACAGGTACTCATTGAACCCTTTGAAAAGTGGGCTTTAGATTTCATTGGACCTATTAATCCACCATCCAAGCAAAAGAAGTATATATTGGTTTGTACTGATTATGTTACTAAATGGGTAGAAGCCAAAGCATTAGTATCTGCTACTGAAAATTCAATTGTTCATTTTCTTTATGAGGATATTTTTACTCGCTTTGGTGTTCCAAGAGAAATTGTGACAGATCAGGGGAGCCAATTCACATCTAATTTGGTGGAGAAGTTGATGGAAGAATACAAGATCAAGCACAGAAGATCTACTCCTTACCATCCGCAAGAAAATGGTCAAGTGGAGTCCACAAATAAAGTTCTTGAAAGTATCATCACCAAGACTGTTCATCTACATAGAAGAGATTGGGCAGAAAGGCTTCCTGAAGCCTTGTGGGCCTACAGAACTACATGGAGGAATACAACAGGACATTCTCCCTATGAACTTGTTTATGGGAAAGAAGTCTTGCTCCCCATTGAGTTCCAAGTCAAGACCTTCAAGATAGAAGTTCCGTTGGGGATGGACTTATCAGAAGCCCAAAAGCATAGAATGGAGCAATTGAATGAGCTAGATGAGATCAGACAAGAAGCAATTCTAAGAACTGATCTAGTTCAATATCAAAGAGCTAAATGGAATGACAAGTATATCAAAGAAAAGAAGTTTCAAGAAGGAGATTGGGCATTATTATTTGATTCCAAGTTTAAAGATTTTCAAGGAAAATTTCAGACTCATTGGCTTGGGCCATATGAAATTGACAAGATCTTTAGCAATGGAGCGGTAAGAATCAAGACCATTGATGAGTTTCAAACTCCTCTTATTGTGAATGGCCACAGATTGAAAATTTATCATAAGCCACTCTCAAAAGAGGATTTTGTCAAATTGTTTCAAGAAAGTTCTGCAATCAGGCTGGTACAGAAGAATTCTTCTTCTCCACCAGCCTAGCTTTTGTTCTTTTCAGTTTAAAAAATAAAAAATAAAAAATGGTATAAGCCTGAAAACCAATCATAGATTGGCAGTCTTATACAGAAAATATAGGGTGAAAATCAGGAACACCTGACACTCTATATTTTCCAAAAAAAAAATCTCTCTTTCATTTCACAAGTTTTGTCACCATCCACTTCATTTCATTCCACTTCATTCCATTTCATTTCATTTCATTTCACCCTATTCTACTTCATTTTATCCATTTCATTCCATTCCATCAATAAAAATCTTTTTCATGACGATTTCCATCTGGTCATTTGTCATCTGTTCATTTCCATTCATCCAAGTGATAGCTGTGTCAGTTTCCGCAGCTGACATCTGTTTCCGCAGCCAGAAGCAGATTCCGTAGCTACTACTCTGTTTTCAAAAAGAATGTACAGTCAGACGTTATTATGAAATAAAATGCAGGTGAGAGGATCAAAAAAAATGAAGACATGGAGCATTCAAAACACCAATGGAGATCAATTAGTTAAAGACCAAGGGAAAAGGCAAAGATTCCAAAGGTATGAATAAAATTTATTTCAAATAGCATTGAAAAACACATTTTTATATAGTTCTGAACCATGAGCTCTATCCATTACGTGCAATGATTATATTGACAATTCCGTAACCTTTCACGATCTCCATATTATCCTCTCGCATTCATTCTCAAACAGCTTCATCATTAAACCCCCGATTTTCACTCATGATCCAATATTCCACCGGTGATAATGAGATGTATTTGATTTGACCAAGGACTCTTACAGCCGCATAAATTCATAACCATTGATTGAAACGTGCTCATATTTATTGCGCAGCCACCAAAATTCAAAACGCTGCCGAATGTGTTATACTTTGTTAATCTCTTTGTCGTGTCTCTGCTGTATTTATGAAACCCCACTCTGTTCTGTCTCACTCCATTTCGTTTATTGTGCTCATTCTCACTCTCGGATATCTACCCACAGTCTCACTCCATTCCGTTTATGGTGCTCATTCCCATTTTATGATACATCCCCACAGCCATTGTGCTCGTTCCTGTGCATTCCACCGTTCTACTTCCGCTTGAACCCTCACGCAGGCAAATTTGTGAAGAGCAGAAAAGAGAAATGGGTAAATTGCTAAGAGCAGAACCGGAAGGATCGAAGTTTATGGAGGGTTATCCGCAAATAAGGGAGATATTGAAGAAAGCAAAATGGCTGCGTTTTATCCAGAAATTCAGAGGTTATCACAAAGAAGTTACGAAAGCATTTGCAAGGTCGTTTGATGGCTTGGAAGTGGAGATTGGAGACCTTATGTTTGCGGTCAATGAAGCATCTATAGCAACAGCCACGGAACTCCTTCAGGAGGGTGAGCATTGGTTTAAAAATAAAAGCATCAGTGATGAAGCATGGAGAACAATCTTACGAAACCAAGGTATGGACATAACTGTTTTTAAAAGAGGAATTCCTGTGCATGCATTGAAAGAAGAATGGGATACTTTACTGCTAGTTGTTCAGAAATTCATTACATGTGAAGGCCGTTTTGGGTCCATGTATATGTACCATACCAGGCTATTGATGAATTTTCTAGAAAATCAAGCTCTCAATCTTCCATATTTTCTGTTAAATAGCTTGAAGAAAATGGCTGTGACTGTTCAGAAACACTTAGGAGATGTAGAACCCCATCTATATCACCATGGCCTTGTAAAAATTCTGATTGAAAATGAGTTAAAGGAAAAGAAAGACACATGGGAACAATTTCAAGTTAGAAATTTCTTTGAGGAACCTCAGGAAATTCCTGAAGGTAGTACAGCAAGAAGAAGTAGGAGAAAAAGAACAATTGATGAAATCCAAAATACTCCTACTACTGCAATTGAAAGAACTGATAAGGAAGAGAGACTGTCAAAGAGGAAGAAGAAAGAAATAAAGGGTAAGAAGCCAATAACACCAAAAGAGAGAAAAATTATTGAGGTTGTACATAAAACTTCTTCTTCTGAAGAAGAAGATAATCAAGTGTTATCTGAAAGATTAGTCTATCTTCAAAAACAGTCATCTATGCCCAAGAAGACAGAGAAAGGAAAACAAAAACAAAAGGGTAGTGTACCACAGCGTGTGAGGAGAAGCAGTAGACTTAAGGGGAAATTGAGGAAAACACAAATTAAGGGTCCTCATTTCATTGATTTGGGTGAGGAGACATCTGAACAGTCCCTAGCTGACCATAGTCCATCTCAGTCAGTTAGTGAACCTGGTTCATTTCATTCCCAATCAAACATTGAGCATACTCCATCCCATTCTCAGCAAGATATTGATGTGAGCCCTCCTGAGCCAGATTTTGAAGATAACTCTCCTTCACGGCATTTTGGGGACAGCCCAATAAAAATGACACCTGAAATAGACCCCAAGCAGCAGGAAGTATATGACTACATAGAATCTTTGGAAAAGGTAGCTACAGATCCAAGTACTTCGTCCATTCAGCCTCATACATTGCAGGATGATTTAGTTCAATCACTAAAACAGGAAATTTTTGAGCTGGAGCTTTTAAATAGGCACATCAAAAATGAAAATGAAACATTGAAAGAACAAAGCAAATTGGACAAAATCATCCATGATAATACCATGCTACATTTGGGAATATGGCAGAAGAAGAATAAGAAACTGAAAAGGAAATGCCAGAAGTTGAACAGAGCACTTGTTAATATTAAATTTAGGTGCTTAATGAAGAAACCCAGAATGTTGGCAGTACCAAGGAAGAAGAGGAGAGGATTGGATGTGCTGGCTGAAGTGTCAAGGCACATGAACTGAAGAAAGATTATCAAAATTTTGGTTGCATGAGGACATGCAACACCTTCACAATGGGGGTATGTTGAGTCTCAAATCTGCATATTTTCCATACACTTTTCTATACCTTTTTCACTCACCTGAACCTCCCAAGTTGTCAATATCATGTGCAAAAGAGCATCTAACATGGTTTTTAATTATATTTTTGTGTTTGCTATTTGATTTATATTTTGTTCATTCAGCTGCGGAATCTTGCCACTTTCCGCAGCTGCTGCAACTTTCCGCAGCTATTTTGTGAAACTCTATGTTACAGGTGTCTATAAGGAAAACGAGCCACATGGGCAGGTCAGGAATGACGAGGACATGGTTCGTGTCCTATTGGTTCGAGCAAACTCATCTAAAGAAGTTGCGGTCAAAGGCGTCCACATGGAAGTCAACCATAGAGTTTCATGTCGGCCGGACTCTGTTTCATGTCACATGAAGGTTCATACGGCCGTTTCTAAGTTGCTCAGGATAAATCGACATCTGTGCATGGCTCCTTATTCGAATTCAAGCATCCACTCCTCGTAGATTTACTTTCCAACACGGCCATGATCCTAGATTCGTGGACGTAGTGGTCTACGTGCTCTCCACCAGCATGAACTTTAGGAGACAGTTATATTTCTTTGTTATATATAATGCGTTTGCATACGCATATAGAGTTAGTCGATGTTAGTCTATGTTATTTTTCATTAGTCTGCTCTGTAATGTGATTACGCTGTACTTGTGCCGTAACATCACTTTTCTGTAATCACTGCTTTTTAATATAAGAAGACTCTATTTTGTTAACCGGAATTCGTATTTGAAGATCGTTGCCAAGGCTGGTGTAGAGGGCCCCTGCTCAGCTAAGGTTTTTGTGCATTAGTGTAAAATTCTCATTTCGTTTCTTTAAAGTTCATTGTGCCATAATCCATTCATATGTTTATATATTGCATTTGCTTCAATTATTGTTTATAAACTTCCATAGTTTCCATTTCACTTCTGTCTTTCATGTTTTATGATTGTTAATCACTGATCAGTGTTCTTGTTTCAGGTTATAGATAGGCAGCTCGGGCATTTTCATAGCTTTTTAACTAATGACATGGAACTAACATTTTTCTGCTGCTAATTTTCTTTTCATAGTTTCTGTTTAAATTCAGTATTGCTCTGTTTATTTCAGTTTTGCTTATTTGTTTCAGTAGTTAAATTTAGACATATTAAGCTGCTCATAGCATCTTCAGTTGCCTCCGAAAGCCACAGCTGGACTGATGGTGAGGGATTGTATTATGAAATGTGTAGTTTAGTATTAGTTTCTTTTCTGCAAATTTAGATATATTAAATCATGCATGACATCTTCAGTTGCCTCCGAAAGCCACAGCTGGACTGATGGTGAGGGATTGAATCATAAGTGTATGGTTTAGTATTAGTTTACTTTCTGCAAATTAAATATCAGTTACTCAAATTGTTTATGATTACTTCCGAAAATCATAGCTGGACTAATGATGAAGGATCAGAAGATAAATTGATGTAATCTGATTTAGATTTATTTTGTTGCAATTTTGAATTAAATTGTGCATAACATCTTCAGTTGCCTCCGAAAGCCACAGCTGGACTGATGGTGAGGGATTGTATTATGAAATGTGTAGTTAGATATTGGCTTTTTCTCTAAATGTAAGATATATTAAATTGTGTACACATCTTCATTAAGCCCGAAAGTCATTGTACCGGGATCGATGGTGAGGGATTGAATCATGAATGTATGGTTTGATATTAGTTTACTTTCTGCAAGTTAGATATCAGTTACTCAAGTTGTTTATGATTACTTCCGAAAATCATAGCCGGACTAATGATGAAGGATCAGAAGATAAATTGATGTAATCTGATTTAGATTTATTTTGTTGCAATTTTGAATTTCCTTAAGCATAGTTTCTTTTGTGTTTAGTCAGCAGCAAGAATAGTTTGGTTTTCATGCTCACTAGTTCACTATTTTGATTCATTAGATTAGCAGCACATTTTCATTTCCTTTCAAGTCTTGTCATTGTAAATTCAAATTGCTTTTTAAAGTTTCAAGTTGGTAAATCATTATAGGGGATATCATTTCCTTGAACAAACATAACCATACTTGTTTTCATCTTAGAATTTCCATTTCACCTTAGAAAACCAAAAACGACAAAAAGTTAAGAGATAGGTTATCTTGCACATATAGTGCGCCGCACTTCATCAGCTTACGATTCCCGGATTGACAAATTAAATGCAGCAATTTAGGACACACTAAATTGACCAAACAATTCTCAAGGTAGATGAATATAGAAGCAAGATTGTTAAAATGTTAAACTCACAACCAGGAGCTGCTGATATCTTGAATGTATTAGAATATCATCCAACCATATATTTGGGTCCAAGACTAGAAGATGAATAGAATGAGGAGGTCCCTCCTTTTTATGTGAGCCTTAGCATTCACGACATGACATTGCATAATGCTATGTTGGATTCAGGAGTCTCTCACAATCTTATGCCCAAAGTAATCATGGAAAGAATGGGGTTCGAAATAACTAGGCCATATAAAGACTTGTTTCTTTCGATTCGAAAAGAGTTCAATACATTGGTTTAATCAAGGATGTTGTTGTTGGTCTAACACAAGTTCCTTTTAAGACTGTAGTCATGGAAATTGTAGTAGTATACATTCCACCGAAGTTTGGTATGTTGTTGTCAAGGTCATGGGCAGCGAAATTAAAGGTACAATGCAGATGGATCTTACTTATGCTACCATTCCTATCTTCGGGAAGCAAAGAAGATTGTATCGAGAGACAAGAATGGCCTACATGGTGAGTAGTAAATATAAACCCCAAAAATTTCCAATTTATGCTCTTAATATTGAACTTGGTTCTGCTATTCTTTTCAATGAGTTGACTAATGAAGCAGAAGAGGAGAGGAAGCAGAAAATCAGAGTTTTGAAATTCAGCAGTCTAAAAATCAGCAAACAGAAGATCAGCAAGTCAGCGATAAGGAGGAAGAAGGTTGGTGGTCTTTTCATTTTGATGGATCAACAGGCAAAGAAGGAGCAGGAGTAGGGGTTTGGATCAGTAACCCAAGTGATGAGAGTAAGTTCTTTTCCTATAAACTGAACTTTGATTGCATGAACAACATGGTTGAATATGAATCCTTGATTTTGGGTCTAGAAGTTTTGAAAAGAATGAATGCTCAAAACATTTCTATTTTTGGAGATTCATAATTAGTCATTAAACAGGTTGAGGGTGTTTATCAAAAAAAATACATAGGATGAGAGCATATAGGAACTTGGTTTTGGACACGTTAGAAAAATTTCAAGCATATTCATTCATGGTCAAAACTAGAGAACAAAATTCCATCGTTGATTCTCTTGCTGTCTTTGCAAGTATTTTCATTATTCCTATGCACTCCACATAAATGTATGAGGTTGAGATTCGCCATAGACCAGTTATCCCTGATAATATTACTCATTGGAAATTTTTTGAGGATGATCAACAGGTGAAGAACTTTATTGAGCTGAAAGAAGAGTTTGAAAATATACAAGTAGATCAGCAAAACATGTTGGCTGAATCTAAAGGGAATTCTGAAGTTTTACAACTAAAGAACAATTCCATACTAAAGGGACTCATACCTCTAGAGAAACTTTTTGATCAGAATGATGTTTTTAAATCACCTAAAATACAAGCTGATGATGAAGAAGTTGAGAGTTGTAACCTTGCTACAATAGTTATGCCCAAAATGATTAAAATTTCAAAGTTTCTTTCAGCTGAAATGGAGTTTAAGTATGTTGAAATGATGAAGAGATTCATAGATGTATTTGCTTGGAACTATGCTGATTTAAAAGAATACAATCCCACCATTATTCAGCATACTATTCCCATAAAATAAAATGAAAAGCCTTTCAAGCAGAAGTTGAGGAGGATCAATCCACTTCTCATGCCATTGATTGAGAAGGAGGTCAAAAAGCTCTTCGATGCTAAAATCATTGTCCCAATCAAATTTTCAAATTGGCTTGAAAATTTGGTTCCGGTTAGGAAGAAGATCGGAGAAATCAGAAGATGCATTGACTTCAGAAATTTGAATAAAGCCTCTCTAAAGGATAATTATCCCCTCCCAAATATGGATCAAATTTTTCAAACTAATGTTGGTTCTCAGAGAATTTCTATGCTTGATGGTTTTTCAGGTTATAATCATATCCTTGTACATCATGATGATCAGGAAAAAATGGCCTTTACCACACCATGGGGCACTTTCATGCACACTGAGATGCCATTTGGTCTCGTGAATGCAGGAGCTACTTTTCAGAGGGCAATGGACATTTCATTTTCTGAAGAGAAGGACAAGATGGTGGTTGTTTATCTTGATGACATAACAGTCTTCTCAAGGAAGGAGGAAGATCACTTGAAACACTTGGAAAGAATTCTGCTGAAATGTAGAAGGTTTGGTATCTCTTTAAATCCCACAAAAAGTATTTTTGCTTTAACTTCAGATAAATTACTTGGACACATCATTTCTAAAGATGGGATTAAGATTGATCCAAACAGAGTGAATGCAATTTAGAAGGTGGATTTTCCAAGAAGTAGGAAGGAGATTCAATCTTTCCTTGGAAAGGTAAATTTTGTAAGGCGATTTATTCCTAACTTTGCTGAGATTGTGAAGGATATAACAGAGATGTTGAAGAAGGGAGTTGATATCAAGTGGACAGTAGAAGCAAGACACTCATTTTAGGAAATCAAAAGAGCACTCACACAAGCACCAGTATTGATCAGTCTAGATTTCTCAAAGGAATTTCTAGTTTTTACTTTTGCATCAAAGAATACTATTGCTAAAGTTCTGCTACAAAAAGGATAGCAAGGTATTGAGCAGCCGATTTCTTTCTTTAGTAGGACATTAGCCAATTCTGAGCTAAAATATAATATCTTAGAGAAGTAGGCCTATGCCTTGGTGAAGGCTATCAAATATTTCAGAATTTATATTCTGCATTCTCACATTGTGGTGTTTGTTCCTAATATTATTGTGAAAGACATCCTCACTCAAGCCCACCCTGATGGTAAGAGGGGGAAATGGATCACCAAGTTGCTAGAGTATGATATAGAGATTAAGCCAACAAAATTGGTCAAAGGTCAAGGCTTAGCAAAGCTAACGGCGTAGTCAAACTTTGACTGTCCTGACATAAATTTGATTGCAGAAATATCAGAAATTTCAAATGATGAAGAGGAACTAGTTCCTATTGAAGAAAAATACATCACTTCAGATTGGTACAAGGAGGTTGTTTTTTTCCTACAACATCATAAAGCACCTGCTGATTTAACAAAGTCCAAAGCAAGGTTTGTTAAGCTAAAATCTTTGAGATATTTTATTTTTGACAGAAATCTGTTTTGGAAGGATACTGGTGGAATTTTGCTGAATTGTTTGCTGGAAGAGGAGGCTAATAAAGTAATTGAAGAGTTCCACAAAGGAGATTGTGGAGGACACCATTATTGGCAGGCGAAAGTGAATAAGATTTTGAGAGCAGTGTATTATTGGCCTACAATGTTTAAGGATGTCTACAAGAGGGTTTTTGCCTGCCATGAATGCCAGATTTTTGAGGATAAGAAGAAAATTGTACCATTACCTTTGATGTCTATCTATGTATAAGCACCATTCCAACAGTGGGGGCTAAATTTTATTGGGGATATTCATCCATCATCATCAGGTCAGCATCGCTTGATTCTTACAGTGACTGATTACTTCACCAAATGGATTGAAGAAATCCCAACTAGGCAAGCAAATGATTTTATGATTATTTATTTTTTAGAAAATAATATTCATGAAGATTATAATTGATAATGCACAGGAATTTAAATCTAAGAAGCTGATCAATTTCTGTCATCAATATCACATTACTCTTGGGCACTCTACTAAATACTATCTGCAAGGGAATCGTCTTGCTGAGTCTTCTAACAAGAGTCTTGTGAGGATCATTAAAAAAGTGTTACAGGAGAATAAGAAGGCTTGGAATTTGAAGCTGAAGTATGCTTTATGGGTTGATAGGGTATGCACAAAGAGGTCGACTGGAACTTCACCATATGAATTGGTATATGGTGTTGAGGCTATTTTTCCTACATCGCTAGGGGTACTTGTCATGAAGCTGATTCAAGGACTAGAAAAGGAACCAAATGCAGTCCATAAAAGAATTAATCAACTGATAGCTCTACAAGAGAAGAGGAATGAGGTTCATAACAGCAATCAACAATCTCAAAACATAATCAAGAGGGAATTTGATAAGAAGATTAAGGAAGAAAGTTTTCAAATTCAAGATGAAGTGTTGAAATGGGAGGCCAGAATTGAAGAGAAAGGCAAACATGGTAAGTTTGAGAACTTATGGAAAGTTCCTTTCAAGATCGTTGTTTTTCATGAAAACAATACTTACATACTGCAAGAGATGGATGGAAAACCGTATGCTGGAGGACTTGTCAATGGCAGGTTTTTAAAGCATTATTCTTCCTAATATCTAATTGATTATTCATGTCATTGTACATATTCCATTCGATGAGTTTTTCTGCTAATAATGACAAGCTAAATCAGCAAGATTGAGCCCAAAGTGAAGGCCATTAGAGCTTGAGGAGGAAGCTCGGCAATTTCAAAGTTTAAGTTTTTTTTTTTTTTTTGGTCAAAAAAATGGATAGCAACACTAGAACTACTGGTTCTTAGTGTACCACAGGGGCACACTATCCCAAGTGGAGCCACTGTTATCACCCAAAAAAAATTCAAAACATCATTATGTCAACTCTTTTTTTTATCATGGTCTAAAAAAGGTTTGAAATTCATTTTAGGATTTGCTTAAGGGTAGGTCATAGTTTTTATAAGTTTAAAGGTCATCATTTGAATTCAAATAAGGTCTTTTGAGGTCCACTCCATGATCAAATACTCACATTTTCTATTTAGAAGTCATTCCATTAGGTTTCGGGTTAAATTCCTGCAATTAGCGAAGAATCCTTCGTTTCGTAGCACCGCTAGTTCAAAAAAGAGGTTTTGAGCTACGAAAGCGCTAATACTTTCGTAGTGCAAACTGCGAAAAATACACTGTGGGCACTACGAAAGCGCGGTTTCTTAACCATCATGTCAATCAAGCCAGAATATGTGATAAATCCGTTAAGAAATGATAGGATAAGGGTATGGTGAGTTAGTTAGAGGTCAGATTCAATGTGCTTACTCATCTCACAGCCATCATCATCAGGATAGAGGCATCATTCAGTGATAAGGTGAGATTTCAAATTCAAAAAATCTTGCCTAATTCGGTAATTCTAGTTTTCATTTGCCTACACACAACTATCTAAGCTCTGAAGCAGTTAAGCTAAGCATGTGGTTGTTCTAAACCAAGGCTATCTTCAACATAATCAAGCGAGTATGTTCCATATCATCAAGCGAGGCAGTTCATTTATTTCAAGCGAGGTTGTTCATATCTTGATCAATCAAGGTTGTTTTACAGTTTCAAGAGAAGCTAACAGGTTTTTCCAAGAAGTATGGTAGAGGAGAAGAAATTCCAAATAGGGGGACATTGTTTAAGGTATGAGCCTGAAAATGTGAAGGCTATAGTTGAGGATCAAATAGTGATGGAGGCTTTTAGCAAAGCAGGTTGTCTCCGGTTTTGTAAAAATCTATAGGGTTTCCACGCTTAGGTGTCTAAAGAGTTTGCCTTACACTTCAGTGGAATAACTACCAAAATTGGCATGTTAAATGTGCCAGTCACACTTGAGATCATTGCTTCTGTAACAAAAATACCAAGGGGACAAGAGAGTTGGTTTAAAGGTTTTAAGTTTGACATGGAACAATGTAAGGAATTCATGAAACCTAAATATGCAGATATGGACCTGAACAATGCAATACCTAGAAGCTGTATCAAAGACACCTATTCCAAGTTGTTGTTTAACATTCAAATATACTTTACATGTGAAGGCAAGTACCATAAAGTTTATACTTATCATTTCAAGCTACTTCTACATTTCACGGGTATGATATCACTAGATTTTCCCTTCTACTTGCATAGAAGCCTTGCCAAAATGTCTAATAAAGTACAAGCTAAGTCTGATGGTTGTGAAGCATCTTTGTTTCACCATGGTTTCATAAAGCTATTGGTTTTGAATGATCTTTAGAAAATAAGCAGAGATTGGTCTTCCTTTTTTTTATGAATGGATTTTAATTGGAGAACCTAACCCCAGCTAGAAACCCTAAACCTAAAGGAACTGCAACACCAGAAGTAGAGTCTAGTCAACCTGTGATTGCAAAAGCAAAGAGGTTTGTAAAGTTGAAACCAGGGAAACAGGTTGAATATAGGACATAGAAGATTAAAGTTCTTGTTGCGGCAACTCCATCACCTGGAAAACATAGGTCAAAAGGTGTCAAAGAGGCTAAACAAAAACAAGTGGCCAGCAAGCAGGAAATCTAGAGAGTGACAAGAAGCCAAGTAGTGGCATCAAAGGGAAAAACAGTTGTTTCAATTACAGAGGATAGCCCAGTGATAAAAGGAAATTTAGATGACATCCTTCATGCAATTGATATAGAGGAATCACCCATTGTGCAAGCTGATTTCATTGGAATAGATGAACACAAACATAAAAGGGTTAATTCAGCTAAAAAACTTGAATTTGTGGGTGAGAATGCAGCCTTTATATTTCAAGCAAGGAAGCCTTTGACTAGGCATGCTAAGAAGCTCAAGAAAGGCAGCAAGGAGATCTAAGGAACTTTTGAAACAACCATAGTTCCTGAAGAGGTGGTTGATCTCTCATTACCAATAGGAGAGCATGCAGTCAGCAAGACAACGAAGGGAAAATAACACATGACAGAGTATGAACATCATGAAGAGAGATTGAAGCTAGAAAACCAAGAGATTTCAATGATGAGAAAGAGGGCCAGAAAGCACAGCATTGAAAAAACAGAGTTTAAAAGAATGAAGGTAGCATGGGAAGGCCAAACTGGTTTTAGGTCAGAGATTCCAAATAGTGCAGAACAATTTTTTACATGGACAGTTCCAACCATCAAGGAAGAAAAATTTGTCAGAGTGATCAATACTCACTTGAGAGCCAGTAATAGAATACTAAGAGGTCAAGTGAGGATTTTTAGCTGCAACTGAAACTGTCTCAAGATAAACTAAAAAACCAAGGTGCAGAATGACAAATTCAAAGGCAAAATCAAATAGAAAATGAAGAATAAACCTTATTAAAGTTGTGTTTTTAGTTCATATGGCTAATTGCTTTGATGAAACCTATAGTATTCTGAATTTTTGGCAAAATTCTGGTTTGAATTTTGAAGAAATCCAGACAAAACTGCTCACTCATCAGTTTCGTAGCGCAAATAGTGCAAAATGGGTGAAATGCGCTACGAAACTACTATAGCAGCTTTTTTCACCCTTTTCCATCAATTTTTGAAGGGTAAATGTATGTATTTTGACCTGAAAATACTAAGGAAGTTGTGTCAAATGAATATGAAGATAAATATGGAGAAAGGAAACCAAAATTTTGAAGGCAATGGGTTAAAAGACTGCACTACGAAAAGTGTTATGAAACTGTGTTATTTTCATAGCGCAAGTCTGTTTCTGTTGTTTTGGACAGTTTGATGGTGTTTTTGTACAGCTGGAAGTTAAGGATGATTTTGGGCATATGTTATTTCAGTTCCTGACAAAAAATAACCTCGAATTCATGGGTTCATAGTAGTCAGAGTGTCTCAAGAACACAAAGGATCCTAAGCCTAGAAAATAGGGGACAATTTCCTAGTTTGCAGGAAATTAGCATTGAGGTCATAAAGTGCTAGAGCTTATCATCTAGATTCAACCTTATGGGAATAGAGTTGGAAAATGATGTAATCTAGTTTAGATAAGGTTTTTAAGAGTAGAGTTAAGGATTTTGAGTCCTATTTGTAGTAGGATTGTTCATTAGGTTTGTAGTTGTCATTTTGTAATAAATACCATGTCTCATGGTTAGGCAAGGTGTCAAAAAGTAGGAATTCGATGTATCTAAATGAGGATAAGGTTATTCTATGATTTAAATGATCTATAAATATGGAGAATTCGAAATTCTAAGGGTTGGACATTTTTTAGCAAAAAGACCGTGTTTATTGTAAGTGACTGGTTTTCAGCTTAATACAGTGTTTTCTAATTAGCCAACTCAAGATTCATAAAGAGTTCTAGTGTGTTCTTGTTCTAATGGCATATTCTTACTATCCTATTGCAGTGGTGTTTGCTTATGTTACTCAGAATTCATCATTGATGCTATGACTTCCTTCATAGACAAACTAACTGTGTGTTTTACAGTTTCACATGTGTTTCTCAGGACTAGAAATCTGATATGCCTTGACTTCCATGCTGAGTAAATTATTTTTTTTATTGAAGCTATTTTGAATACATAAGCCCAATGTGCACTTTCTAATGTGATTTACAACCAATTTCTATCATTTATCTGCTTATTACCCCACATAGAGTTAGCCATCTATATTTCTATCAAAAATCATTAACCCTTGAGAGAGCCCTCTCAGGTTGACGAGGCTAAGCCTCAATCAAAATATTGGTTTGGAATAGTTACATAATATTGATTTTATTGGCATCCCATCAGGTCTAATTTTTTGATAACATCATTCATAAAAAATGGCCTCTGACTGCTCCAGTTTCGCCTCCAACACCTGTCGGCACCCCCTGGCACTAGGGTCACTGAAAACTTCTCTACTGGGTTTTTGACATCTAGAAGTCCTCAACACTTTCTAAAAACTCTGTCATTAGATTTATAATTATGCTTACATTCATGTATGACTACTTATTCGCTGCATATGGTCTCTAGCTACTCTAGCTAGGCCCTGCACTATTGTTGGAAAAAGCTGGCACTAATGGCCCCTGGAAATTTACTGATGATTTTTGGCTTTCTAAAGTTCTCTACAAGCTCTAAAAACCATCTCATCAGATTTAGAACATCTAAAATATCCAATTTTCACTATTGGATCTCTGGATAAGGCCTCTAGCTCCCCTGGCTAGGCCTCAAACTGAGTCTGCCTCCTGGTCGCCCTGGTGGCCCCTTAACTTAATTGAAGAAAAAAAATTGCTTAAAAGCTCTCTAATGGCTCTACAACATGCTCCATTGAGTCTATAATGTCTGAGATAGTCGAAATCGACTATTGTTTCCCTCAATTTCGTTCAATAATGAGGAAGTTATGGCTTCTCCAAGAAAACTTCCCAATGTCCCCCAAAAACCCCACTAAAAGTGGAGGAACTCCAGTTAAAATCAAAAAATTCACGGACAGGACCGAATTGGAAGAAACCGTGCTAAAATGGTGGACAAAATTTAATTTTGAGGCGGGGAGTGGTCACATGACCCTCTCTCCGCAACCAGTGGAACAAACCGCGTGAAAATCGTTATCAAACCATAGCATTAAAGTTTATGAATGTTGGCCACATGGTTTTTTTTAACCGTTTGATAACTGTTATATACCCACCAGCTAAGACCTTGGTTCCCGTAGCAGGGTATCATGAACAGGTTGGGCTAGCCCCTTTATTTTTCTACCGTAAACAATGGCAAACAACAAAGTGAAACTGTGCCCAATGAAAGTTAAGACTCACCATAGAGGCGGGTCGGTCAGGCCTGTTGGCTGGACGCCTGGCTGCCCACGATCGATACCAACCTCATTTGAAAATGGTGTGGATAACTTGTATGTATTTCAAGAACCTCTGACTTAGTTTAAATTAAAATTATCTAGCTTGAACTTGACAATTTTGCGGAATTTATACTTGAAAGTGGTGTATGAAATTTTAACGGTTTATGTGTCTTAAGTTTATTTGTTCTTGCTGAAAATTATCATGTATAACAGCAACATAATGCAACAATAAAACATTAAAACATAACAGAAAAAATAATATAGAAGTTCACCCGAACCTCGTGGGTTACGTCTCCTTTGAGCTTTATCATCTTGACTCAACTCTTTGGGATTATGGTAAGGTTTCTTTTACAAGTTCCACACTTAACTCCAATGAATACTAAAATGATCCAAAGGGCTGAGAATACCATCTAATATCCCTCTAATGGCTGTCCAAACACTACAAACATCTTTAGGCTCCCGTTGACACGATTCCTTTTGTCGGTGCTCTGAGCTACTCTGAGCTTCAAAATGGCACAAACTCCTTCATAATTCTGTTTCTGTCACTGAAACCACTCCTATTGTATCTAGCACACATCATACACTAAATATCAACTGATAAATTTCTCAAATCAAGCACTGTATCCCCAAACTAGGCTATCCTCCATGGTTTGCCCAGGGTTTCCCAAAACTTCACATCAACTTCTCTAGCTCTAGAAGTTCTCAAAATGTTCTAAAAACACTTTCATTGGTTTCTAAATGTCTTAAATAGTCAATATATACTATTCATTCATCAAAAATGGCCTTCGGTTGCTCCGATTTCGCCTCCAACACCTGTCGGCACCCCCTGGCACTAGGGTTACTAAAAAATTCTCTGTTGGGTTTTTGACCTCTAGAAGTCCTCAACACTTTCTGAAACCTTTTCCATTAGATTCAGAATTATTTTTATAGTCAAGAGTGACTATTGGTTTGATGCATGTGGTCTCTAGCTCCCCTAGCTAGGCCCTGCACTACTACTGTCAAAAGCTGGCACTAATGGCCCCTGGAACTTTATTGAAGCTTTTTGGCCTCCAAAAGTTCTCTATAGGCTCTGCAAACCATATCATTAGATTCATAACATCTGAAATATCCAATTTTGACTATTGGATCTCTGGATAAGGCCTCTAGCTCCCTTGGCTAGGCCTCAAATTGATTTTTCCTCCTGGTGGCCCCTTGAACTTAATTGAAGCAAAAACTTGCTTAGAAGCTCTATGATGGCTCTGAAACCTACTAGATTTAGTTCAGAAGGTCTGAGATAGTCGAAAATGACTATTTTTGCACCCAATTTGGTTCAATAATGAGGGAATTTATGGCAGAAACAAGAAAGTTGTCATATGCCCCCAAAAAACCCCACTAAATGTGGAGGACTGCTAGTTAAAAGCGCCAAATTCGGCAATTTCTCCAGAAAGGGTGAAACGCGCCCAAAGTTGGTGGATTGTTTATTGTGTCATTTAATGTCAGGGCGGGGTGGTCACATGACCCACCCCTGCCGGAACCGTCGGCATTGACCTCGTGTTAACCACTTGCAAACTATTACAATAAATGTGTTGTGGTGCTGGCCACATGGCCCGTTCATACCGCAGGGTTAACTGCCCAAACAAACCGTGGATAGAGCTTAAGCCCTGGGTCATGAGCGTTGGGTCATGTGGACGGGTTTTTGGGCCATATGCAATTTTAAACTTTAAATAAATCGTGTGCCTGTTGTATGGTAAGGACTACCATGGAGGCGGGTTGGTCAGGCCTGATGGCTGGTAGGCGGACGACCACGGTTTGAAACCTGTAGACTTACAAATATTTTTCCAACCAAATTTTCCACCGGCCTGGGGCCACGTGGCGGCTTCCGAGCCTGCCACATGGCAGCCCGTGATTGGCCACGAAAATCCAAAGTCAACCAAACCTTCAATAAAGACTTGCCACTTGTCTATATCTGATTCGTCTGAATGGAATATTTTGAGGAATATTCTGAAGAATATTCCCAAAATATTCCTTGGAATATTCTTTTTTAAATTTTTTCCAAAATCAAAAATCAAACTTGGTCAACTGAATTTTGGAGTTTACTGGACGATTTCAAACCTCAATAACTTTTGCGTATGACATCGGTTTTGAGAACCGTTCACGGCGCCAGAATTGCAGCGACGAGACCTTTTTGGTTGTTCAAGTTGCAAACATTTCTAAGAAATTTCATTTTTGGGCATTTTTTAAAACTTGGACATGATCTCATGATCACACCTCCCCACTGGGAATCTTTTGGACCCCAAAATACTGATATACTGATCTGTACAGTAGATGAGAGTACAACACCCTCTTCTCTTCAGCCTCCAAACACTTGCCTTGCATTGCTAGTGACTTTGAACCACAACTAGAAAGCAATTGACACTTCCCTTCCTGGATGCGCTTGTCCTCCTGTCTAGAATTGTCTTTCTTGCACTCACTCAGAAATTTCTGGTGAGAAATTTGTAGAAGGAAACTGAACATCGTTGCCTTGATCAATGATCCAAGGTGACTCAAACAAACGAGATATTATAGCATAAAATACATGCATACAACCAAAATTTTCATATGTACAAAATGAGTATGTCTTACTGTGTTAAGAAATCCATCCACTTCTTACCAAGCCACTTCCACGGTGACTTCTGCTGCTGCAACTCTTCCTCATGTGAAAATTTCATTTTCACATCAATAATGGAATCCTTGGTTCCACCTTCGCCAGTCTTTCTGTCCTCTTGCTGCATGTGCTTGGGATGACTAGTTGGATGCAAAGTCCAACAATGGGAAACAACATGTCCCCTCTTCTGGAAATATGCGCAAATATTATGCACCTTCTTTGAAAGTTTCCTTTGCCTCATATGCTTCATGTATGCTTTCTTCCTCATCCAGAATCTCGAAACATCATGGTTCTTGTCTTGAAAATTGTCTAAACTCGCATGCTTTTCGAAAGAACCAACACATCTTTCTAAAGAGGAAACTAAAGACAAATTAGAGTGGATTACCTCTTCCTCATGCATGTTCTTGGTCAAAGCCTCTTGGGCTTGATGGAGCTGCATCTCCATATCATGCAATCTTTGAAGAATTTCTTCCTTCTCTTGATTCATGGCAAAAAATTGCTCACGAAGTTTAGTGCTTTCTCTTCTATCTTCAAACAGAATCTGCACCATGTCCTTCACTATAATAAAGTCACGCTTCATATCTTCATCGAAGAATCGTGTGAAGGAGGAAACCTCACTTGTAGAAGTTGTCATTATGATGTCAATGAAAAAAATTAACTTCAACAAAGTTCACAAATCTTTCAAAACAAATGACATCTTTTTCAAACCAAATGGCTGTAGAGACAAACTCTTATTCAAGCAGCCAACAAGAAACAAACTCCAAGAGCTTCTTAACAAACAATCGTAAAGAGGGTTTGTGTTCCAAGGGTAACCTTGAGGTCCTTTGGGGTAAGGAAGATGCCTGCAAACCTTTCTTCCTTTTTTTCCTCTCCAGGACTTAGCTAATCAGTAACTATCCCTTCACCTCCAACAAACTCAAACAACAGTCAGTTTGCAAACAGTAAAACATTCAATCTTTTACACTGTTTAAACACCTTTCAAGCTATACACGCAATAGATTTATTTGTCAATCAAGCAACCAAGTGCTCCGATACAAACCTCATCAGATTCATAAGGTATGAATTAGCCAAAAATGACTATTCATTTACCTAAAACACTAAATATGTTTGATCCACTACTTTATACTCTGCTTCTTGGAATTTTTGACATGTAATTGTCAACATTTGGCTCTACTTGGGGACACGTTGCTTCAGTAAAGAAATGTGAGAATCCATAATCTGCATCCAAGAAAACAAAGTAACATCAGGTATATATATATTCAAATACAAATCAAAATCATCATATATATCATCAGCTATTGGAATAGACATCTTATTCTAATAACGAAATATAAAAGACAAAAGAGAAATATTGAAATGAAAAGTATCTTCATGATAGAAATAAAATACTATTATAATGACGGGAATGAAACCTAATATAAGAGAATAGGGTTAGATATACAATAAAAGGTATGCCCTGCATCAAATGTTATTTGTGAAGTCCAACTAGAAAACTTGTATGCTCACAATCAATTCCATTGGTTTCTTTTTTTATGTTCCCTATCGAAACTCGTTTCTCTTGAATGATCAAGATTTCCAATGTTGAATTGCATGGACCATACAACTCTCTTCGTTTTACTTTTATCGTTCATGAGATATGACTATGTGGAATCTTTGGCTTGTTCTTCCATAGGCTCAAAAAACCCAATCAACGCTACATTATATTCTCTAGGATGTCCTTCAATATCTGCATTGTTGGGTTTCCGTAGATCCTCAACATGATTCCTTTTTTTTACTTCCCTATAAAGTCTCACCATACCACCCTCAACCGTATGGATAGAAGCATAAGATAAGTCTAACTGAATGCACCCTCCAATATTAGCTGCAAAATTTTGAGATAGGAGCATTCCCCATATGGCATATTTGTTGTACAAAATTCTAATCTACGAATAAACTATATTCCATGAGTGTGATGTTCCTTCACTCAGAACAACAAGAGAAAGACAACAACTATTTTCTCTAAGATAAATAGATATACAGAAAGGGAAAGAGCCTACTTGTGATCCTTTTCACTCTCCTTATCCTTATGTCGTTGTTTTTGTCGCTCTCAATCCAACTCAAGTCGTTAGATCGATTCCTGCAATCAAAGACAGAGAAAATAAAACAACATACAATATACAAGTATCTACTTATCTTAATCAAATCAAACCAGTTAGATCTGAGAATACATACATCATCAAGAATATATTTCACAAGATATACACATATGTATGGAGAAAATGAACAGATATCTTTATTAAAGAGTAGGAGGAGGAGATTAAAACCAATGGATCGATTTGTCGTCAACCTGCTTCAACTTCATTCCAGCCTCATCACATCAACCATCATCTTAGCAGCATATCAGTACTTCCAGTCCCTTATGAAATGAGAATCCAACAGCATAACTTTGTACAAATTCTTCCTCCCTAACACTTATATGAGTGCTCAATTTATAGGGAAACTTATGGTAGTTTTTTAATGAATGGATTTCTAATAATAGGCAAGACATGTTTCCAAGTTTAGAGGTGGTGGATGGACACTTGGATTCGAAGTATGACACATATGGACACTTCTAGAAGGCACTGGCCAAGTGGAGATTCTCGGAACAATGATGATTTCGCTCCCAGGTGACCAACGCACCCTTGAGTGTCGGGAAGTGCACTATAGTGCACCCTTGCATGGAGGAATTGGCACTGCAACACAGTTAGTCCCTTGCAGAGAAGTGTTGGTGAGTTAGTGGGTAATATAATATTTACTTCAAACCTTGGAAATCGCACAATAGAAGCCATGAAAGGAATGTCTTCACTCAAGGCATATAGAAACTGAAATTAAGGGGATGATAGACCCTATTCATTGGTCCTCGGGGATGATGTCTAGTTTGACCAGGTCTTGGGGGATGTTGCCCAAATCGACCTATAACAAGCATGTACATATATAATAGAAATGTTCATGGTAATTATCCTGTATGGAAATGCTGTTAAGAAGACTTGTAAGCCTTTTATCACTCAAATAACCTCAATCTTCTTTGAATCCATGAAGCATATATTGTGGTACGGCCTTCATATCCTTAAATTCAACTGTTCCATGACTTTCTTAGTCACAAAATTAGTTGAGACCCCTGACTCTAGCATATAATTATGCAACAAAAAATCGTTAACCATTAAAGTCGGGAAGAAGGGATGATGATAATCATTTGACATATAACAATTTAGGTCTTTTAACTTAAGTTATTCATCTTTATGGTGTGCATAAATCTTATCCTATTGAGATATGCATATAGATTTTAGAAATTCCTCTCTTTGAGATGGAATCTTTAAAATCTCAAGGATAGGAACATAAATTTTTGCATTATTTATCCATGTGACCCAATCAATTTTCAAACCTGACTCATAAGTTTTAGAAGTAATTTGTTCCTTATTTTGATATTTATTTTTCTTGCAATAAGTGTATCCCTTACTTCTTGCAATCTCCAAGATTTGTTCTTGAGATGGCTTCTCTCCATACAATTATGTAATTCAATCCTTTTCATCACTGAAATTATTGATGGAAAAGTAGGACGAGATCATTTATATCATGATCCTCCTATTTTGTAGGCAAGTGGGAATCCTAACTAATCACATTAATCTATTCACTTGTTACCTCATCCAAGATTCCTCTAGAAATGGCACATATAACAACCCCGGGTTAAAATTTCAATTAATAAAGGATAATAAAGTCCAAAATAATAAGACAAATTTCATGGGACAAGTATTCCAAGTTGAATGTTGGGAAAAGCACTACAGTGGGCATCACTTTTGGTTTATTTATCGTTAAGGAATCGGCAAAGGCAAAGAGGCATTAATTGGAATTTTATTTATGAAATAAAGGAAAAGAGGAGAAAGGGAAGGTGAGGAGACACATATTTGCATGAGAGGTAAATTAGAGGAAATATAAAGGAAAATTAATAAAATAGAGGACTCTATGATAAAAAGGCTTCTCAAGATAAATTCACACCCTTTTGTTAGTTTTGTTTTGGAATTAGTGAAAAGAGAGACCTGTGGAATTTGAAAGATGACTCAGGGGGATACTACAGTACCAAAGTTCCAATATTGGGGATCCGAAATCACAAAGATACATCAGGTTCAATATCGAGCACCTTAAAAGCAAAAAAAAGGTGTATATTTTTTTTTTTAACAAATTGCATAACCTTTGTTTAAAAAATCAGTTTGAAGTGATTCCAAGAGCATATTGAAGCATTGTTATCAGAATTGGGTTGTATAATTCCTCCCAAAAATAATTCCACACCCATTAATCCCTCATAATGCTCTACTATGACGCATGAATAGGAAGCAATGCAACATGATATATCAAAATTATGAGACCAAGTGCAACAAATTTCGCTTTCGCAAAAAGTAACCAAAAATGAATTGGAATCTATAATGGATGGTTTGAAGAAAGTCATGGAAGCTAATATGAATGGAGAGGAAGATAATATGGATGGAATGGAAGCTAAGATTGATGGTATAGAAGAAAAACTGAAAGGCAACATGGAATACATGAAGAATGATCTAAAAGCAGACATGGAAGGTTTGAAGGAAGGTTTGACAAATTTGCTACAAGGAATTATTCCTAATGGAAAAAAGGTAGTAGATAAAACTCATGATGAGAACAAAATAAATGTTAATAATGATTTCATAGACTCTAATGTTGGATTTAAGGCCCACCATATTCCAAAGATCGATATGAGGAAGTTTGATGGCAATGATATCGTAACATGGATACTACAGATGGAGCAATTATTTGATCTCCATAATGTGAAAAACACGCAAAAGGTACATATTTCAACTTTATATTTAGAAAAAAATACATTTGTATGGTATCAATGGCTTTTCCCTCATAAAAAAAATGTCACTTGGTCAATTTTTACGGAGGAAATGATAGCACATTATGAGGATATAAAGAGCAACACCTTCTTTAGCCAATTGATAAATCTCAAACAAAAGGGTTCATTGGTGGAGCACATTGAGTACTTCCAAAAATTGAATATAAGGGTAAAGGATATTCTAGAGGAGCACAGGATTGATGTCTTCATAGGGAATTTAAAGGATAACATCCAACATGAGGTTCGCCTTTGGGAACCCGATTCATTGGAGAAGGCATTCAGGTTGGCAAGAAAAATTGAAAGCAACATTATGGTGACAAGGAAGCATACCACTCACAACTATAAATATGGAAGTGTTGCTACTCCTAGACTTCCACAACCTACAAGGTTGACACCACAACAATTGGAAGAAAAAAGAGAAAATTGGATTTGCTATAGTTTTGATAGCTAATACACTAAATGTCATAAGTGTGTTGATAATAAATTATTTTACATAAATTATCAAGTGGAGGAATAAAAGGAACAAGAAACTTCAAAACAAGAGGATATGCATCAAGAACCAACCATAGAGTAAGAAGAAATGAATCTGCCCATATCCTGTAATGCATTGGCGGGAATTACCACTCCTCAAACTCTCAAGATAGAAGGACATATCAAGAAGAAAAATGTAATAGTTTTGATTGATTCGGGTAGTACCCGTAATTTTATTCATTGTAAGGTAGCCAAGGAATTGAATTTATTCCTATACCAAACACCAAAGTGTCAAGTGATGGTTGCAAATGGAGGAACTATAAATTGCTTTGGAAAGTGCCACAATATCAAGCTAACCATGGGAGAATATGTATTGAATAGTCCAATGCTCTCCATTCCAATGGGTGGTTCTAATGTTGTACTAGGAGTACAATGGTTACAATCTTTGGGGATGGTAGCTTTTAATTTTCAAGAAATTCTCTTGAAAAAAAATTCAGAAGGAAAGGAAGTTGAATTACGGGGTATCGCAGGGAAGCTAGGAAAGATAGTCAGTTCTAATGTCATGAAAAATCTTCTAAAGAAATAAAAATGATGTGTAATTGCACAATTATGCTCACTAGAGGTTCAAACATCAAAATAATATATTTCTCCATATCTCCAAAAAGTATTGGACAATCATTCCAAGGTGTTTGAGACTCCCAAAGCGCTCCCACCTATTCTTTATCGTGATCATGCTATTCATTTGATTCCAGGAATTGTTCCTCCAAACAGCAGTTCTTACATATATCCTTATGCTCAAAAGAGTGTTATTTAACGCATCGTTGCAGAAATGCTAGAGGCTGGTGTATTTCAACCTATTCAAATTTCTTTCTCTGCTCAAGTAGTATTGGTGCACAAGAAGGATGGACCATGGTGTATGTGTTCGGATTATAGGGAGCTCAACAAGCTCACTATTAAAGATAAATTTCCCATCCCCATCATTGATGAATTATTGGATGAATTACATGGAGAAATTTACTTCACCAAGATGGATCTTTGTTCTGGATATCATAAAATTAGAATGAAGACAGAGGACATTTTGAAAATAGCATTCATAACTTATGAGGGTCATTATGAATTTTTGGTCATGCCTTTTGGCCTTACTAATTCACCTTCCACATTTCAATGTTTGATGAATTCCATTTTCAACCCTTCCTTAGAAAATTTGTGTTGGTATTTTTTGATGATATACTAATCTACAGCAAGTCTTGGAAGGATCATGTTCAACATGTTGACAAGGTGCTCAAACTATTGGAGGAGAAACAATTATATGCAAAAACCTCCAAATGTTTCTTTGGAGTACAAGATGTGGAATATTTGGGTCATATTGTATCTCATGAGGGTGTTAAGGTAGACCCTAACAAAATTAAATCCATTAAGAAATGGAAAATCCCCACAACCATAAAGCATCTTCGAGGATTTTTGGGTTTAACAGGGTATTATCACAAGTTTGTTAATAATTATGGGAGAATATCGGAACCTCTAACATAATTACTGAAGAAAGATGTATTTTCTTGGACTCTAGAAGAAACTAAGGTGTTTGAGCATCTTAAAGAGGCAATGTGAAGAGCATCAGTCTTAGCTACAACAGACTTCACAAAAAAATTTATTGTGGAATGTGATGCCTCACGAAATGGAATTTGTGCGGTTTTAATGCAAGAAGGAAGACCCATTTCTTTTGAAAGTCATCCAATCAAAGTAAAGTGTTTACAAAAACCTATTTATGAGAAGGAAATGTTGGCTATACTACCTGCACTAAAGCAATGGCGACCTTACCTAATGGGAAGACACTTCAAGGTAAAACCAGATCATGATAGTCTTAAACACTTTTTTGGAACAAATATTATCTTCGAAAGAGTTGTGAAAATGGGTCACAAAGATGTTGGGTTATGAATTTGAAATCATCTACAAAAAAGGGAACCAAAATGTTGTTGCAGATGCACTCTCAAGAAAGGATGAGGATGTGGAAGCATTACTTTGTGCCATTTCTATTATCCAACCTGAGTGGATAACCAAAGCAAGGGATGAATGGAATAATTATGAAGAGGTATGGACACTCATTCAAAATTTGCAACAAGATCCTAGTACATATGAAACATTTAGCTGTAAAAATGATTCATCATGGTACAAATATCGCTTATATGTTTGTAAGAATTCTAAACTAAAACAAAAGATTCTTTTGGAATTGCACACCTCTCCCTTAGGAGGGCACTCAGGATTTTTTAAAATTACCACAGGGACAAGAAGGATTTTTTTTCATATGGCCTTAAATCTAATATTCAAAAGTTTTTGGTAGAATGTTTGGTTTTCCAACAAAATAAAATTAAGACAATTAAGACCACGAGTCTGTTACAACCTTCACCATTCCAAGTCAAAATTGGGAGGAGGTTTCAATGGATTTTATCACAGGTTTACCCAAATCCGAAGGAAATACTGTCATCATGGTGGTATTTGACAGACTTACCAAGTCTGCACACTTTTGTGCATTATCTCATCCATTAAAGCCGGTACATTTCTACTTCATTTATGGAAACAATTCAAAAGCTACATGGAAACCCAAAGATCATTGTAAGCGACAGAGATCCCATTTTTACAGGAAATTTTTGGATGGAATTACTTTCTTGTTTGGGTACTAAATTAGCTTATAACTCATCATATCATCCTCAATCTGATGTGAAAACTGAGATAGTGAACAAATGTTTGGAATGATATCTTTGTTTCTTTTTATATGATAAACATACACAATGGGTCAAGTGGTTACCTCTGGCTGAATGGTGGTATAACACTTCCTTCCATATTGCAGCAAAAATTACCCCATTTATGGAACTTTATGGATATCATCCATTGTCCATCACATCATCTTTAAGAGAAAATTCTAAAGTTCAAGCAGTGGAAGATCACATCCAGCATCAAAACCAAGTTCTCCAACTCTTAAAGGATAACCTCACTTTGGCACAGAATCGAATGAAACAACGAGCATATCAACATCATAGAAAAAATAAGTTTTGATGTAGGTTACTGCGTATTTTTACGACCAAAACCATAAAAACAAATGTCTCTCAAGCAAGCTAAGAAGGTGTTGTACGCTACAACAACCCTCCCCATTTAGAACTTTTAGAATAAATTTCATTTAGAAATAGGTCCCCTTTCTTTTTAGATAGGAATAAAAGACTTAGAGTAAATCCAATTATTTTTTAATAAAACAATAAAGGTTCATTGTTAGAAAAGAATATATTGCATATCTTTAATAGCAAGTGTATATAAACAAATGCAACATTGAAAATTTTCCGATCCGATGAGATATAAAGACTTTTATCACATTAACATAAT
This sequence comes from Pinus albicaulis, assembly GCA_034641835.2. Taxonomy (NCBI): domain Eukaryota; kingdom Viridiplantae; phylum Streptophyta; class Pinopsida; order Pinales; family Pinaceae; genus Pinus; species Pinus albicaulis. Next base: position 1,965,469,740 of record CM076575.1, read on the forward strand.
ACATAAAAGTATTCAATTGGAACAAAGTTCGATGTGATACAGTAATTGCAATCGAAAATCACAGATATCTTTAAGTTGTATATTTGTTTTGAAAAAATCCAATGTGATTGAACCAATCGCAATCGCAAATCACAAAAGTTTTAAGTTTTCACATTTGTTCTATAAAACTTCGATGCGATGTGATTGATCGCAATCGCATTTTCTGAGGAGCAATGTAATATGCGCTTGTTTTATAATCTCTGATGTGATTGGCCCCATCGCAAATCGCAAATCGCAAAATGAAAATGCAAACTCTTCATTCGGTCAATTGCAAAAATCCGGTGCGATGTGATTGATCACAATCGCATTTCGGAGGAACAAACATTATATTCACTCATGACACTAAAATCCCGATACGATGGACCCCACCGTAATCACAATCGCAAATCGGCTAATATCATTTGCAACTCATTTCTTTTGAAAAGATCCGATGCAATACACCATCATCGCAATCAGAAATCGATGAAGATCGTGAAATCTTATTTTTTGTCCCTTTTTAAAATTCCCAATGCGATTAATGCTTAATCTTTATATTTTACATTGCGCATATATTACTTATTCATCGCAATCGCAAGATTCAAAAGGAAATTTTTATGTTCTCATTTCAAAACCGTCGATCTTCGATTCTACGTTTATTATTAATAGAAAATCAAATGAATGATGGTGATTGATTCTATTTCGAATGCGTGAGTGTGATTTCCAAAGAGAGCATTTAAGTTTTAAAATGGAGTTAATAAATGAAAATCAACGAATAGATCTTTTCATACAGTTGTTCCCATTATTTTACCGCGTATAAAATCTTTTCTCATTTGGAGAACAAGAAAATTCCCAATCCTTTCGTTCGCAGAGCAAGAGATACATTACTAGACGACAACATGTCTAAGAGATCGAAGAAAGCTAAGGCTGTCGCCGCTGCAAATTTCACTACTATTCCCATAGTACCAAAAGAAAAACCAGCAAAACTTAAGCTGGTTACAAATACTTCATGCCAGGGACTTGGAAAAATGACTTGGGAAAATGTATATAATCTGATTGAAAGAGAAAATCCTAAGGTTACTGAAGTAAAGGCAACAATCCCTGATGAAGATGACTTAGATTCTGATTTTTAGACTCCTCTTAAAGCCCTTGCAAATTCATTTCTCCACAGAATTGCAGCTCGAGCAAACATTTTCCCTTACTATGATGTAATCGAGTGGGTGATAGATAATGTGACCATCCAAAAAAGGACATTTGTTTTAGCTACGGGAACAATATTCGGTTCTTTCAGAGTAGAGGGAATAAAGGAAATGTACCATCTTCCAGACCCGCAAAAAATATACAACAAAGCCTTTATTAAATATTTTGCTGCAACTAATGAAAATCAGTCTGAGCCAATTAGAGAATGGAGGAAAGCTCCAGAGAACCATAAAAATGAATCATTAGGTATGTACTCCATGGAGTCCCTTTCACCTCCATATTGTTATGTCACCGCAATGATGTGCAGACTATTTGGAAATGATAATTTAGCTATATTTTCAATTCAAATGGTACCCTTAATCCATTCTGTTGTCAATTCCAAAATCATGGATTGGGTAGTTATCCTTTCAGATAAGATAGCCAATATAATCCTAGAGTATAGAAAAGATAAAAACACTGGAAACACAACCCCGTTTTACTTCTGTGCCTACATTTTAGATGCCCTATGTTTTAACTCTGAATTTCCTATTCTTGGCTGGAAATGGACCCCCAAAGATCTCGTTCCTATTCATATTTACCATAAGTTTTTATGGAAGGGACATTTTAAAAACCATTTTTATAGAATTTTTCACGGTTTCCTCATCCCTGTCTATCAAACTATTTTTGACCGATTTCCTCCCAGGCTTTCTGAAAAAGCTAAGACTAATTTATCCCAGATTGGTGACTGGTTTGGGGAAGAGAATTTTACCTATGTCAGAATTTTTGGGAGAATTTTAGAACCCCATATTTTACCACTGTATGTTCCTGACAAACTGTTAGCACAAGAAATTTCCTACCAGTTGACAGTATAAGGTATGTCAAGGTCTCTCAAGAATATCAAAAAATTGATGTGGCCTACTTTTCCATTTCATTGTGGAGATTATACTCGTAATAACTTCACACATGCTGAGAAGGAGGTAATCAAGATAAGAGATCTTAAGCTCTCTACAATCCCAGGCAGACAGTACGATCCAAGAAAAGTAGCATTTAATTTTACTACTTCAGTTTCAATTGCTTGGCTCGAACATGAACCTGATGAATTTGATGATTTATTTCTTTCTATTGATAAATTTCCCCAATTTTATGACTTGGATAAATCCAAATTTCAGACTGAGGATATGAATAAATTTATGCTATTTAGAAGTCAGAGACTGTTGAGAGCTCCTCTTGGCCAGTTAAGAATTATGCTGCAAGAATCTGAGAATATAGAAATAGAGTAGAAGAAAAAAGAAGATGCAGCCAACAAAGCTGGAAAAGAAGCCTCTACTAGCAAGGGAAACGTATAGACTAAAAATTTAAGCACAAGTAGTAAGCCTAATGTGAAAAAGGAGAATACTGGCAGAAAAAAAGATGAAACTATTGGAAAAGAAACTACAGTTCAGACAGGAAAGGAAAGCACAGATATTGAGACCAATGTGCATGTTGAGAAAGGAAATACAGGCAGCAAGGCTGATGTTCAAACAGGAAAAGAAAATATTGGTGATAAGCCAGATAATCAACTTGAAAGAGAAAATACCATGGAAAAAGTGGTGGATTCTACCGAAGTTATTATTTCTTCTCATTTTCTAAATCAATACGAACAATTTGTTCAGCAAATAGGATCACAAAATAATCCTCAAGTTGAAACGCTGAAAGATCAAGATATGGAAATCATTCCTGAGCATCCTACAGGAGAGATTATGTTGAAAGTAGAATAAATTTCTCCTCTAGACATATTTTACAGTCCTAAGCATAGGGTTGTTGTCAGAAAGCAGAGGAAGAGGAGAAGAACTGACCAGGATGCACTTTCAACATCACAAGTGGAATTTATGAACATTGTTTGGAAAAATGTTGAGGTGAATCCGTCAGAGGATCTCACCAAATTATCTCAATACCCAGGTACCTATAGTGCTGCAACTATAGACAAATCTTCTGAAGTCTCCCAATTTATGAAACAAAAAGACTTACAAATAGCTATGCTGGAGGAACAGGCCACAGAGAATCAGCAAAAGATTGTTCAGTTGGAACAACAATTGCAAGATGAAGAGCTCAAATCTAAATAGGTGGAAGATCAACTTGGCATTGAAAAGAAGAAAATTTGTGAACAAGCCTTGAACAAGCAGCAGCAGTTAAGTCAAGAAGTGGAAAAGTTATAAAATCTACTGCAAAATGAGAAAATTGCAGATATTTAACAAGAGAAAATATTCCAATCAACATTTGAAAAATTTATGGATTACCCTAAATTAGATCAATTAAAAACTGAAGCTCTTGAAACGAATAAACTGCTATCTCAGCAGTTGAATGAATTTTGTCTAAAGATGGCACAAGCTGAGCCCTTGTGCGAAATAACATCATCTTTAATAGATGAAGCAGTCACTCTCAGGCAAGAAATTGATGATGCTAATGAGAAAATTTCTTAATTCCTTTCATGGCAAGATACAGAGCAAGGAAGAAAAGCTAATCTTCCCAGAATTGAGGAGAGACACAAGGAAATTTTATTTTTGGAATGGTAACAATAGCTAATGAAAGCAGAAAGAGCCACATCAAGAGCTAAAATTATGATGAATAATATAACACAGTTGGTTAATGACAGTTTGTATTCCACTAATTTGATCTCAGATTGTACCCCAGGAAAATTACCAAAAGTAAAAGAGGTTGATTCCAGGTGGAAGGAAGAGATAATCAATAAGAATCAACAAATTAGCAAACTTCAAGGAATTTCATGGGATATTATGTGGACTTATCTAATCAAGCCACACAGTCAACAAATGGCCATCAAATGCCTTTCCAATGCCATTCATTGTATCATTCCAGAGTTTTTTGATGCCACGTACACTGGTCAGTTACATACAAGGCTAAGTCATCCAACAAAAGTCAAAGATATACTCAAATTTTCCATCTGGGCACATTGAACGCAAGAGATAATCAATGAATCAGTTTCACTTCAATATCGCAATTCTGTTTACAGATTTCCGATGAGATAGATTGTAGCAGTAGTTTTAGTTATTTTGTTTTATTTTAAGTTCATATTTAAACCCCTTTCATGCATTTAGAAAGGGGTCCGGAGTTTGTAATATTTTTGGGCTTGGATGTTACATTTTTGTACTCCATCGACTAATATATTTTTATAAAGGATCACATCTGGTGGTTTTATGGAAAATTGTCTTTAAGAATTGCATTTCTGTATCTTGAGGTCTGTTTTACTTTGAAGTGCTGGATTTAGATATTGAATTGCATTGGGAAAAGTATCAAGATGAATATGGTATTTCTATCTATTCGCTGCTAATGTTCTTATGTTATGAGATATTTTCTTTAAAAATTGCTATCATTTATATGTACTTGTTTTACAATATTTTTTTATATATATCATTTCTGAGTGTGTAGAAATATTCATCTCTTACAATATATGCAAATGATATATAAAATGATGAATACAATGTGTTATTATAACTCTGTTTAATTTCTTAAACAGAGTTATCTTTATTTGTTACTGCATATTTCAATTAAACTATAATACATTTTCATGTTTATTGATTTAGTTGAAACAATTTTAAAGTTGTATTCATATTTGATACTCGGGTTTAATTCTAGATTTATTTATAAGTTATAAATTAGATTAGATAGTTTATTTCAGTCATTTAGTTTCATTTTCTACTCGTATAAATCATTCCATTACCAACCCATTATTTATTAGGAAACTGGTCCTATCAATCCAGTCGGAGCCACCATACCAAACGGATAAGGAGTTGTCCTAAGGTCCCGACCGGGTGGTTTTCCCCCAATGTTTGTAGCAGCGATTTTCGAGGCTTCAACAGAAGGATAATAAATTATCACCAAAGTATTATTGTGCTTACAAGGTGTTTCAAAAGATTGGTACTATGGCATATAAAGTGGAGCTTCCTGCATCTTCCCGAGTGCACCCAGACTTCCATGTTTCTTGCTTAAACAAGGTTATAGGTGACAGGCTCCTAGTTTAAAAAATATTGCCAAAACTTAAAGAAGATGGAAAAATCATATTAGAACCTGAAGCAGTCATAGAAACAAGAACACGATAGCTACTAAATTGACCAATTTCAGAGTATCTCATAAAATGGAAGAACTTGCCCGCTGAAGATTCAACATGGGAGGATGATAATTTTATACATAAGCATCTAGAACTACTCAAGCGTTGAGGAAAACACTTTTTTGAAAGAGAGGGGCATGTCAAGTCCCTATAATACTATTGTATCCCCTTATTTTTATTGTTAGTATAGCCCCCTTATTGGTATTATTGTTCCCATGTAGTCCCCATATTGTTACTATTGTGCCCCATATAAGCCCACTATTGTTATTGTTGTGCCCTGACATTATTATTGTTATGTCAACTAGGATTATATTATGACTTATTGGACTCATATATATAGAAAGGATGTTTTTTCATTTGTATCATCCAATAATTGTTCATTTATGTAATTTAAAGGAGGTTCCCCCCTTGAAGAGGCTTATTTCTAAGTCGTTGATCTATCTTTTCTTCTATTTTGTGAGTTGGTTTCATAACAGGGTGATGGGATTCATTTTCTGGTTGAGCTTTGGATTGCCATAATATTTTGGAATCAAGTGAGGTGGTCTAAGGAAAATTCCCAAGGGTTGGGGGTGGAGATGGATTTCTCCTGAAAGCCCTCTACATGTGGGTGGAGACAGGAAAATCCCTCAAGGTATGGTGAAATAATTCTGAGGCATCCAAGCTTACTTTGGTTTTGTGATCTCTTGTTTGGTTTTAAAGAGATCACAATAGTTTGAGGGTGGAGGTGGTTTAACCTTTGGATTCCCTTGGTATTTTATGTCTTGGTTTCTCCTATGGGATCCCACATTCATGTTTAGAATATAGCAGGAGGGTGATTGGTTGAAAGAAATATTTGGTTCATCTCAATCTATGGTTAGGTGGTACGTGGAATTCCCTGACTTGGTTGGATTTTGCATAAGTTAATTGTAGGTTTTGACCCTGTACAGATCACAATAGTTTGAGGGTGGAGGTGGTTTAACATTTGGATTCCCTTGGTATTTTATGTCTTGGTTTCTCCTATGGGATCCCACATTCATGTTTAGAATATAGCATGAGGGTGATTGGTTGAAAGAAATATTTGGTTCATCTCAATCTATGGTCAGGTGGTACGTGGAATTCCCTGACTTGGTTGGATTTTGCATAAGTGAATTGTAGGTTTTGACCCTGTATAGAAATTACCTGCAAATGAATTATTAAAATGGAAAATATACATGGTGAGAACATAAACCAAATATACACATATATTTTCCCCTAGATCCCCAAATCGAGACTACGAGATTGATTTCTCATTATATTCCTTTCAATGTTACAATACATATATATACATGTTGAAGCATTCACAAACCCCAATCCATTAACCCTGGATTAGAACATAACCATAGTTCCCTTGACCGAATCTACAAATTACCATGGGCAGAAAACCATCATGCCCAAAACCATGTGCAAAACCCATGCACAAAACCATGGGTAGGTCCACCCAATATCTTTGGGTCTGCCCCCCATCCTTGGGTCCGACCCCCCCACTGCGCCTGGCAGAATGTACAACGCCTGATGCCAGACATGGAAATAATATAACACACACCCAACATTAATAAGAGTTATTTTTCTATTGTACTCTATGAGCATTTATTCTTGTTATTATGTGGCTTTGATGGTTGTTTTTTCATGGGTAATATTTTGATTATATGTTGGTTATAATAATGGTTCTATAACATGTCCTAGCTATGGCTCTTGTTATGCTTTGATTATTTGATGAATGTTTGATGAATGCATTGGATAACAAGTGTTGTTGCAACTACTTGAGAGGTAATTATAACTTCTCAGTGATTCACATCTAAAGAAAAAATACTTACACTCATATATGCGTTCATGACCTGTAGCTTACACATTTACCATGTGTTTGAAAAAATACCTAGTATGTTTTGGTCAATCTAGGTCAAGTTTCTAACTCAATTTTGAAGGTTTAGCTTTTTTTTCATGTCTATTATGATTCTAGAAAATTTCGGGCAGTTCTGGGCAATGGTCTTGAGGCTGGCTTGGAATTGTGGCTTAGATCTCGGGACAACACCCTCTAAAATCGGCAAGCTGGTTCACAACCATATGGAGGCAATGTTGTGCATGCAATTGGAGGCCTATAACCACACCCAAGCCTTGTCATGTATGTGGTTCAGAGTCTAGGTCAGTGAAAAGAGACCCGGCTCAGGGTTTGGCCACTTGGGTTGGTTCTTCAGCCCCTGAGTTTCATGTAGCCCTGAGGGATGTTGTGAGTTGTTATTTTCTATGGCCCACTTCCTTAATTAGAGATTGGAGGTCGGGTCATATCATAGCGGCACTCTACTTCACACTTGTAAAAGTGAGTAAATGTGGGAGGGGGCATGTTACATATTGGTATCAGAAATTCTAGGTTCAAAGACTTGGACTGAATGTGCTAAATGTATATGGTTATGCATGCATATTAGGTCAGGCATGCATTATGGTGTTCATTATGCAGTTTGTGTCATCATGATGATCTTGGTATGTTATGATGTTGATATGTTGGCTAATATGGAGCAGGAGATACATATTATTAGAGTGAGGTTGCAACACTGGATCTTGCGGTAAGTACGGTTCGTCATATAGGTTTGTATGTTGGGTATGCATGTATGATGGTTAATGGTTGTTATATGCATTATGGTTGTATGCATACCTGTCATTTTATTGTTTTTGCGGTTACATGCATGATGGATTCTAGTTAATCAGTGCGGTCAGTGCGGTTATATGCATGTGCGTCGATTAGTCATGCATTGTATTTAACTTGTTATTATATGCATTGTGGTCATATGCATGATGATTATGGCCATTAAAGATAAGATCTATATGTTATATGTATCATTCTAATCTGGATTGGCCTGTGCAGATGATTATGGTTATGATATTTAGGTATGAGTCGATATACTTGTGATATTGTGTCATACTAATCTAGACTGAACTGTGCAGATGTGATAGCCTCCCCTTATATACATTGAGGTATGAGTTTGATTATGTCGTCTATTTGGTTTATCTAACATGGTATGTTTACAGTTTTTTTGAATTTTTAATTACTTTCATGATATGAGTATGTGTCTATAAGATTGCATGAAGGAATGGTATTTTTAAGACGGTTGTACTAACATAATATGTGTTGATACAACTGATATGCAATGGAGTGTAATTGGGTGCTAGTTGTAGTATTATGACTAATGAATGTGATTTGATCATAACTAATATGTATGTGTGTATGTATGTATGTATGCCATTGTTTGGCAGGGTCGTCAGGGATCATTCTTGTGGAGGAATGATTGCCTATGCGGGTGAATGGCATGAAGATATTTCTAGTATTATGAAAAATCAAGTGGGCAGAGTAGCCCTCACATATCTATGAGGTCAGTATCATGTGGATATTAATTGATATTATGTTCTTATATTATGCCTATGTTTATGGTATGGCAGGAAATGTTGAAGGATACATCAACGGAACGAAAGAATTGTGATCTGCGACATATTGGGACAATCATGGATAATGGAAAGACACTAGAAGCAAGGTTGCTTGGTAGAGACAGTGTGGTCTTTGGATGTGCAGTACTACCGCCATGTACATGTGGTTTTGTGTACATGTTGTACATATGGTGCCATGTACATGTGGTGTTGTGTACATGTACATGTGGTGTTGTGTACATGTACATGTGGTGTTGTGTACATGTTGTACATGTGGTTCCATATACATGTGGTGTTGTGTACATGTTGTATACATGGTGTTGTGTACATGTTGTAAATGTGGTATTGTGTACATGTCGTACATGTTTTTTTTGTGTACATGTGGTATTGTGTTATGTGTATGGTGTATTCATTGTGTCGCAACATATGTATTCGTTGTATTGTATTGTGTGTACATATATGTGTCGTATTGTACATAGAGTGTAGGTGTATATGTTGTTTTATACACCGAGTGTAGGTGTATGTGTTTTGTTGTACATTGTGTATGTGTTGTACAATGTGATGGGACAAGAAGGTATGGGACTATTTGGGCCCTTGTTGTTGACATTGAGGGTTGAGGTAGTTTAGTATTTGGATTCCCTTGTTGTCAATATTGAGGGTTGAGGAGGTTTACTCTCTAGATTCCCTTGTTAGTGATATTGAGGGTTGAGGTGGTTTAGTCTCTGGATTCCCTTATTGAGGGAAGAAGCGGTATAGTCCCTAGACTCCCTTGTTGCTTTAAAGAGAAGCCATTGGGTGTTTGTCAGGTTTGGCATCCAATCTAGTGTGTACGAGATTGAGGAACAGAGAAGGCATTGGTTGCTTTCCAGGTTTCGAAATCGATCTAATGTGTGTATGAGATTGAAGAGAAGAGAAGGCATTGGGTGCTTGTTAGGTTTGGCAATTGATTCAGTGTGTGTATGGAAAGGACAAAGAAAAAATGCATAATCAAAAGAACCATTCGAAATATAAGTATCAATATTTTATTGCAGTTTTTAATTATGCATGTGATCTATGATTTTGATTTATGATGATTACATGTGACCTATGATTCTGACTTATGATGGTTGAGTTTTGAGCTAACCAGATGTGATATGTTTATACATGATGATTTGGTCAAAGAGTTAGTTTGACTTGTTGTGACATGAAGTAAGAAAAATTACAAGTGTACCTTATTAACGGGCAACCAATGAGGTATGATTTAACTTTATTTCAATTCCTTTTTAGTCTAACGGAAATTATGTGCTCGGTATAGGAAAGCAAGGAAATTCCTAGTTTGGATGGTTGAAACTGACTGCAATAATTAGCAACAACAACAAAAAGGAATTGGAACAAGCATAAATATGTTGGTAAAGCACTTTAGGAGCAGGGCCATTGTGGACACTGATACCCAATATTTTCCATTGATTTTCATGAGCATGTTATGATTAGTATGATGGTTTTGAGGCAGGGATATGCCTTTGCTTTCAGACCTTCTGATGCGAGGAAATATTGCCAAAGGATGGATCGCACGAGGGAATGTGTAGCAAAGAAGGGGATGTCGAGGAACTTGGAAGGTGAGTGATTTCATAGAAGGGGGTGATCGGATTCGCAAGGATTGTGTAGTAGAGAAGGAAAGGTCGGGGAATGAATTATTTTTTTTCATTAAAATTTCCAGATGGAATCAAAAGAAAATTGGGATTGTTCCCTGGAAAATGAGCCAGTAACTATTCATTGAGGGAACATGTAGTGCAAGGATCATGGCGTTGGAAATTGGATGCAAGTTTTACTTTGACATTGGATTCTGGACTTCTTGGGAAGTTGGTGAATCCTAGTACTACTTTGAGGCTAGAGGTGAGCCTCTGGATTCCCTTGTTGCTGATGTAGGCATCATATCCTTTTATTTGTTGGTTAAAGGAAGTTTTCATATGTATATGTGTATAATATTGTAAATATTGTATCGAGCTGGATTTATAAAGCTCCATAGACGGTATTATTATTTTTTGGTTGAAGAAAATGTGCACGCGCATATATGTGGTTGTTTTTGTAAATACCATAATGATTTGTGTTATAAAGCTATAGTAAGCGATATGATTGTCATATTTTTCATGTTGGTCATGGTTTGCAGTAGTTTTTCATTGTAAATACTGCATCAAGATATGTTATAAATATCCATGGGTAGTATGTTTTGATTTTCAGCAATGTTTTTGGTCATAGGTGTCATAGAACACTGATAATGGAGTTCCCCTAAGGGGGAGGTGTTTGTAACAACCCCACGTTAAAATTTCATGTAATAAAGGATAATAAAGGAAAAATATTAAGACCAAGGTCATGTGACACATATTCCAAGCATCACTTTTAGTTTATTTATGGCTAAGTAAATTAGAAAAGGAATTGGCAAAGGAAAAGAGGAATTAATTGGAATTTTATTTATGAAATAAAGGAAAAGAGGAGAAAAGGAAGGTGAAGAGACACAAATTTTCATGAGAGGGAAATTAGAGGGAAAATGAAGAAAATAGAGGACTTAATGACAAAAATGCGTCTCAGAATTACTTCACACCATTTTGTCAATTTTTTTTTGGAATTAGTGAAAAGAGAGGGATAACGCCAAGAGGATAAAGAAAGTAAGCAAGCAATGGAAGGAAAAGGATAAGCAAGGAAAGAAAGGAGAAGGTTGGATCAAAATCTTCAGCAGGAGGATTTTGCGGGTAATAGGTTGCATGTGTGATTTCCTAGCTGAGGTATGCATGCATGGTACATTCATTTGTTTATTTGGTTCATTTGTTGTCATTGGAATGGGTTTTGTTGGGTTTGAAAGTGTTTTCAACCTTGCCTTAACATTTCGTAGATAGCTTTTGGGTGATGGGATTCATTTCTTGGTTGAGCTTTAGATTTCCAGAAGATTTTTTAATCGGGTGAGATGGTCTCTGGAAAATTCCCCAAGGGTTGGGGCTGGAGATGGTTTTCTTTTGGAATCCCTTGACAGGTGGGTGGAGACAGACAAATTACTTAAGATATGGTGAGGGAATTATGAGGCATCCAAGCTTGTTTTGGTTTTGTGATCTCTTTATCTGTTTTGGCAAGATCGTGGTAGTTTGAGGGTGGAGGTGGTTTAACCTATGTATTCCCTTTGTTGTTTATTTCTTGTTGTATCCCATGAGATCCAACATTCATGCTTAGAATATGGAACAGGGGGTGATTGATTGAAAGAAATATTTGGTTCAGCGTTATCTATGCTCGGGTGGTACATGGAAATCCCTAACTTGGTTGGATTTTGCATAAGTTAATAAGAGCTATTTTTCTATTGTAATTTATGAGGATTTATATTTGTTATTATGTGGCTCATTTATGGTTGTTTTTTCATGGCTAATATTCTGATTACATGTTGTTTATAAGCGTGGTTCTATAACATGTCCTAAATATGACTCTTGTTATGCTTTTATTAGTTGATGATTGGTTGATGAATGCATATACTAACCATTTTTGTTGCAACTACTTGAGACGGAATTATACCTTTTCGTTGATTCACAATTAAAGAATAAAGATTTACACTCAGATATGCATTCATGACTTGTAGCTTACATGTTTACCATGTGTTTGACGAAATACCTAGTATTCTCTGGTCAATCTAGGTCAAGTTTTTTACTCAAGTTTTAAGGTTTAGATTTTTTTTCGTGTTTATTATGATTTTGTAAAGTATCAGGAATTTCTAGGGAGTGGTCTAGAGGTTGGCTTGGAATTATGGCTTAGATATCAGGACCACGCCCTATGAACTAGGCAAGTTGGGCCACAACTACATGGAGGAAGTGTTGTGCATGTGGTTGGAGGCCTATAACTACACCCAGTACTTTTCATACATGTGGTTAGGAGTCTAGGTAAGTGAAAAGAGCCCCAGGTCAGGGTTTGGTCACTTCTGGTGGTTCTTCAGCCCATGAGTGCTTTGTAGCGCTAAGCGATTTTGTGAGTTGTCAGTTTGTAGGCCCCACTTCCTTAACTGGAACTTGGAGGTTGGGTCATGTCATAGTGTCACTCCACTTCACATTTACATGGAGGGCTTGTACAAGCGGGTAAATGGGGGGGGGGGGTGTGTTACACCGCAATAGTTCTCTTCATGGAAACTTTCAAAAGGTCTACAAAATGGCAAAGGTTTATCAATGACATTCGTAGTTTCAAGAGGATTTGGTGGTCTCTACTCATTTGAAGATGTCTTCTTTTTCCATGCAATATTATTCTTGTTATTATTATTTCTAGGTTGAAATTTTTGAGGTTGTGATATTTCCATTTGGATCAACCTAGTTTCTCTAGCATTCTTAATCTTCATATCCTTAATTAACTAAGTCAATTCCTTGATGGAATCATGGTCGATTTCTTTTATATCCTTTACTTTAGGCTCACGAGACCTAATTGGACCTCTCTCAAAACCAGGTATCTCATATTTCACATATTATTTCTTATACTTTTCTAACCCTTCATCTAAGGTATGAGTAGTATTTAAATCATTTGGCTTATCACGCCTCAATTTGTAATAAGTATCAACACTAAATGCATCTAGATAATATTCCAATAGAGATTAATCAGTGGTTTTATAGTATTGATGCATTTCTTTAAAAATACCATTAAACTTCTTATTTAATTCAACCACAGTCTCATTTTATTTTTTCTTTATGATGGCTCTAAGTAAATATCTCCCCTCTCTCTTATCCCCATATTTAACTTTAAATACATTGATGATAGCTTATAGACAGTCAAAATAATTATCAGGCTTGTCTAAAAACCAATATAGTGCATCTTCTTCTAAGGAAAGAACAAATAATACCATATTTACATCTTCATGATTGTAGGAAGTTCTACTAGCATGTTTAACCAAGAAAGTTGTAAAATCTTTGAGATGAGCTTCAACACTAATTGCATTGTTTCCCTAGAAAGAGGGAATTTTTTCCAAACCATTCTTTGCAATATCATGAGGATAACCCTGCATATTACCAAAGTTACAAGGGACGAAAAATTCCATGATGTTTTGTTGAACGAGTTCAGGGAAAATAAAATGGATATTAGTGAGGGCTTCCTACCTGAGAAAAACAAGATTTTTACTAGAATGGATTTTGTTAAATAGAGCTCTAAGGGAGTTTTTAGGATATGGAGGAGGATTAACCAAAATACCTGGATTTCTTCTATTATACGCTCTTGTGAAAGGATTAATAAGTGGAGTCTCTACCCAAAAAAAAAACTAACCCAAACACCCAGGTTCTATAAAATGGTGTGATGGTGTCGATTTAAGTAAAGGTGAGGATGAAATGTCGTAAATCCAAGCACCAAAAGATTGTTCCCCAGCAACGATGCCATAAATTTTGTCGCCTGAATTCTACACTCAATGTGACAACGTTCAGGATTAATGGCTCAGAACATGTCAATGGATCTAATGGTGTTGTAACCTTTAAATCGCATGACTCATAGATCATTTTTATCTTCTTTAAGTTGACTATGACTTGACTATTGAAATCCCAGTTAATTTCTAATAACACTAGGTATGGGTTGGTATCATCCACAATCTCCATGACTTCAAAATCAAGAATAATTCTTACTCCATCAATGTTGACCTCTACCTCTGTCAGCTTACCAACAAGGAAATTTTTGTACAAGTTTGCCAATTTTAGTTGGTTAGGTGACCAGGTCAACTTCAACCTCCCCATAATTTCCCAAATCTACTTCGAAAGAATATTTATGTTGATCCTAGCTCAAAAATAATATTATCCATATCATAAGCTCATGTCTGAACATTAAAGTTGAATTCTCTATTTGTCCTTTTCTCGTGTAGAAATTATATGCACTAAGCATGCATATGTCCAAGATCCACCTGATCTCACACTATTTAACTTTATGCAAGATACTGAATCTATTCCACTTGTTAATCTTTTGCGGAAATTAATTTCACACACATGTGAAGCATAAACAAAAATATTCAATCGTACATAATACAGTTTTTAACCGAGAAAGCCTGAAGCTGAAAACCCCAACTACATATTATGTAACATGGAGATCATATGAAAATCTCATACAAGCATACAAAGCTTATCACAAACCCTTAGTACAATACAATCGTCATACACTAATCAGGCCTAATCTTGCAAAAAATCCTTCACACAGGTCTTTGGCTGCCTGCTTTGCCTCCTTTGATCTTTGTTGAAGAATAGTCAGACTGAATTGAATTACTCATCTGTGCAATCCTCTGTTAGCATCTCCCTTTGATGTGTGATGCAATCAATGCATCACTATAGTCACAACAGATAGTCTATCTTGCCCTTTCACCTACCTCTCCACTGGGTCTCCATTGAAACTGCCATGCACTGTAGTTAACTGCTGTATTGTTCAGTTGATTAATGAGTTATTATTTGTGAATTAGTTAACTAATTAATTCACTCCACTCTCACTAGTGTATCAATCAGTTAGACTAGATACAACTAGCTCAACTGAGTCTAACTGAGTTAAGCTGAATACAACTCCATAACTACTTCTTCCAACTGTGTCATAACTCTGCCACTTGAGTTCTAACCCAGGTCTATGTGACAGGTGGTAAAGCACAAGAGACAAGCGTAAATTCCTTAATATTGAGCTATTATTATTATCTGTACCAGTCCAATGTTTGAGAATAAGTTGTTTTTAAGAGTGATTATTATTGAAGCTAATAATAATCAACATGCATCTATTTTTAGATTGACGATATATATTATACTTAGCCCAATATTCTCTAAAAATAAATTTCATCTATTTTTCCAACAAGCCAACCATCCACAAATAGCATCCTGCAACTCATAGAACATGATCCATATGTCTAAAAATAGACTTGCGCCAAAAATAGCCTACGGGCCCACTTAGTGAAGGCGACTCCTTTCACTAAGCTCATCATCTTGTTGAATCTCAACACTCCCTCTCAATAAGATAGGGATTATCCTTCACCCTGATCCTGCCTCTATGGTATTCGAATTTGCTCCTGGTGAGCGCCTTCGTCAGAATATTTGCATCCTGATCCTCCGTAGGAATGTACTGAAGCAACATGATCTTCCGCTGCACACAATCTCTGATATGATGATACCAAATATCAATATGTTTAGATTTATCATGAAACACAGGATTAACTGAGAGTTTAATGCAACTTTTATTATCACAATGAATCATCATGGGATCTAAATGTGAACCGAACAAACCAACCAGAATATTCATCATCCAGATAGCCTCACATGCAGCTAAACTTGCTGCCATGTATTCTGCTTCCGCTAAACTAAGTGCCACGGATCTTTGTTTCCTGCTGTACCAAGAAACTGATGTAGACTCGATACTGAAAATCCCTCCTGATGTGCTCTTTTTTTCTATTAAGCTTCCTACCCAATCTACATCCGTGAAGCCATGCAACTTCACCTCATCCGTCTGTCTATACCATAAATCATACTCAGATGTGCCCCTGAGATATCTCAGGACATGCTTGCACACCTTCCAAAAGAGCTTGGTAGGCTTAACCATCGCTTGTGAAAGCTGGTTCACTGCATAGCATATGTCTGGTCTTGTATTGACTAAATACATGAGTGAACCCACCAACTGTCGATAAACAGTGGCATCCACTACCTCTGCCGATGTAGCATCCTATTTCTTCCAATTTCTTGGAAGAGGAGTGTCGATAGGCTTGCAGCCTTGCATGTGAAACTTATCCAGTATCTCTCGGGCATACTTTCCTTGAGACACAAATAGTTCACCTTCCCATTGCCATATTTTCAATCCAAGGAAATAATGAAGGCGGCCCAAATCCTTCATCTCAAACTCCTTCGCAAGATCTACCTTGCATGAGTGTATCAACTACTCATCACCTTTTAGTATTAAATCATCTACATAAATAACAATGATTAAAATCTTACCCTCCACCACAATCTGGTATAGGTTTGCACCCGCCTCACTCTTGGTGAAGCCAAGTCCAGTGAAATAGTTGTCGATCCAAGTGTACCAAGCACATGGTGCTTGTTTCAGCCCATATAATGCTCTTTTGAGCTTGCACACATGTGACTCGCTGTTGAAGATCTCAAATCCTTCAGGCTACTCAATGTACACCTCTTCCTCAATGATCCCATTAAGGAACGTAGTCTTCACATCCATCTGATGAATGTGCCAACCCATCTGCGCTGAGAGAGAAAGGATGGTCCGTATGGAAGAATACCATGCGACAGGTGCAAAGGTTTCTTCATAGTCAATCCCCTCAATCTGTGAGAAGCCTCGGGCAACAAATCTTGCCTTATAATTCGACACTCCTATCGCAGTTTGCTTTACCTTGTAGATCCATCTTGATCCTACAACTGATTTTCCCACTGGTCTTGGAACAATCTCCCAAGCACTGTTTCTGACAATGGAATCATACTCCTCCACCATGGCATCTACCCATGTGGGCTCCTACGCTGCTTATTCAAAAGAAGATGGCTCTGTCACAATACACTTTCTCATAAGAGCCATGTATCCATTATATCGATTAGGTGATTATCTCTGTCTGTGCTGTGATGTAGGGACTTCTACATTCTATGCCGCATCCACCTTCAGTCTTTCAGCTTCTGTGGTACGCTTCCTGTCTCATGTTTGGTTCTACATGAGTGGACTACTCCACTCCATGAATCTCCTCCTATGGTTGATCCACATCTAGAGGCTCATCTTTGGGAACAAGAAGTTCCTCCTCCGCATGCAAGTGTAGCTCCCTCTCAAGCAACAACTACATGGCTTTCACCTCATTGAATTTTTTATCCCGTTGCATAACAATCATCCAACTGTTTGGAAAATACACACGATAGTTTTGGGGTCTTTCTGTGTACCCCACAAATATCCCAACTTCTGCAGTTGACTCAAACTTCTTCCTGGCATCCTTCGTCACATGAATGTAAACAGGTGAGACAAAAATCTGCAAATGAGAAATATCAAGCTTCTTACCAGTAAAATCTTCTTCGGGTGTACTCATGCCAAGTACTCTATGAGGACAATGGTTTTTCACATAAACCGCAGTGTTGCATGCTTTCTCCCACGAGTGCATTGGTAGGCCCTGATCATGCAGCATCGCTCATGCAACACCCACGATTGTTCTGTTCTTTCTCTCCATGACCCCATTCTGCTGTGGGTTATGAGGCGCTATGAGTTCTCTTCGAATTCCTTCTTTGCTACAAAATTCTTTGAATTCACTCGAGATGTATTCACCACCATTATCGCTCCTTATAGTTTTCACCTGCTTCCGTGACTCCTTCTCCACCAATGCCTTGAACTCACAGAACTTTGAGAATGTTTCACTCTTCTTTTGCATGAAGAAGATCCAGCATCTACGAGAATAATCATCAACAAATATCACATAATACATGTGTCTTGTTGTTGAAGCAACCGAGAATGGTCCACACATGTCTATGTGAATTCTTTCCAGGATCACCGAAGCACTGTTCTCCTTCTCATGAAAGGTGGTCTTCAAAAATTTACCCATTGTACATCCTTTGCACTGATATGACTACGCAAGAGTACCCTTGGGAAGTCCAATAGAAATTTTCTTCAAAATTTTCAAAGCGCCATGGTGAAGATGGCCCAATCTCCTGTGCCATAACTCGCCCTCATCTCGGCTCACCACTTCTTCTGCTTTGCCCACCATTGCAGCGCAACCATCTACCTCTAGCTTGTAGAGATTCTTAATTCGAACCCCTATCTTCTTGGTTTGACCTGTTGTTTTATGTCAGAGGGAGGCTTTTCCCTCACTGAAAACAACATCATAACCCCTGTCTTCTAGCATTGCGACTGAGACCAAGTTCTTCTTTAGACCTGGAACATGCATGACATTCTTCAACAAGAATGGATTACTGGACTCCCTTTCAAAGGTAATTGTCCCAATTCCAGTCGCATTGTACCGACTATCGTCACCCATCTCTATATGCATCTGGAGGTCCTTCTCCTCCAAGTCACTAAACAACTCAGTCTCCCGTCATATGGAAAGACGCACCACTGTCAAGATACCACATAGATCCCATGCAGCTTGAAACCAAGCATGCGATCAAGGAAATATCCAGCTCAAATTACGAGGCTAAGGCCTCTCCAGCTGCAGATCCAGCAGCTTTCTTATTCTTCTTCTTCTGTGGACAGTTAGTGGCGAAATGTCCATGCTTGTGACAATGAAAACACTTCACTTTGGACAAGTCTTGCTTCTTGCCTTTCACACCGGATTTAGAAGGATTTTTCTTCCCCTTCCCTTTCCTTGCTTTGGAATCCAAAGCGCAATTCTCTTCATCTTCATTCTTCGATGAAGATCCATCCCTGGTACCCCTCCTTATGTCCTCCTGCACAAGATCCGACCAAAGTCGCTCCCATCCCGGCAGTTTCTCTCGTCCATTGACAAAGTCTTCGTAGCTATGCCAACTCTTCGAAAGCCTAAGGAGAGCCAAGCTCGCCAAGTATTCTACATCAAAAGTAACCCCCACACTTCCTAGCTCATCCTTGTAGTGGAAAAATTTCGTGAGGTATTTTGGAATACTTTCGCCTTTCTCCATTTTTATTTTTCTGAGCTTGTCTTTAAGCGCCAACTTCCTTTGGTCACTTCTGCTTTGGAAAACGTCTGACACAGCCTTCCACATTAAGAATGGAGTGGCTTTCTCGTGAAGGCTAGACACAATATGGTCCTTCACACCTTCCAATAGAATCCTCCTCATCTTTGCAGTCTTCTTTTTCCATGCATCAAGTAATGCAGCATCGCTAGATCCCGACTTAGGAACATCGCTATTGATGAACTCCTTCAACCCATTATCCTCTAGAACCACCTCCATCTTGTCCTTCCAGGCTATGTAATTTGAGCTCCCATCAAGGGCATACTCCAATCTCAACCTGTTGAAAGACATTTCAATGTATACTCAATTTCTGCACCAAGAATCTTCTGTAGCAAATTTGAATTGTCCACCAGCACAAACTCTCTTCACAATTGCAATCTTCAATCAACAATGCTTTGATACCATGTAGAAATTATATGCACTAAGCATGCATATGTCCAAGATCCACCTGATCTCACACTATTTAACTTTATGCAAGATATTGAATCTATTCCACTTGTTAATCTTTTGCGGAAAAATTAATCGCACACACATGTGAAGCATAAACAAAAATATTCAATCGCACATAACACAGTTTTTAACTGGGAAAGCCTGAAGCTAAAAACCCAAACTATATATTATGTAACATGGAGATCATATGACAATATCATACAAGCATACAAAGCTTATCACAAGCCCTTGGTATAGTACAATCTTCATACACTAATCAGTCCTAATCTTGCAAATCCATGCACCGATCTTTGCCACCTGCTAGCCTGCCTCCACTGTGCAATCTCTGTTGAAGAATAGCTCTGAATGAATTCAAAATACTCCATCCTTGACTTCGCAATCCTCATTGGCATCTCCACTGAGTGTTTTATGCAATCAATGCATCACTATAGTCACAACAGATAGTCCATCTTTCCCTTTCACCCATCTCTCCACTGTTCTCCACTGAAACTACCATGCACTGTAGTTAACTGATGTATTATTCAGTTGATTAATGATTTATTATTTATGAATTAATTAACTAATTAATTCACTCCACTCTCACTATTGTATCAATCAGTTAGACTAGATACAACTAGCTCAACTGAGTCTAATTGAGTTAAAATGAATACAACTCCATAACTACTTCTTTCAATTGTGTCATAACTCTGCCACTTGAGTTCTAACTGAGTCCTCCATGCAATAGCTCCAGTAAACCCTCAAGAATAGCATAATTCCTTCTTTCAGCTGTTGTGCCACATCTGTGCACTAAACTGAAGTGCTCCAAGAGAATAAGTTGTTGTTTAGAGTCTGATTATTATTAAGAGCTAATAATAATCAACATGCATCTATTTTTAGATTGATGATCTATAAATAGACTTCGCCCAATATTCTAAAAATAGAATTTCATCTATTTTTCCAACTTGACCAACCATCCACAAATACCATCCTGCAACTTCTAAATATGATCATCATGTCTAAAAATAGACTTGCGCCAAAAATAGCCTGCGGGCCCACTTAGTGAAGGCGACTCTTTTCACTAAGCTCATCATCTTGTTGAATCTCAACATCTCGCGCACAACTTGTTTAGCTATGCACCGAGAGATATGGATTGCAAGAAATTCTCATTCCTGCACATACTAGTCAATAATCCTATGTACCTAGTGCCACTTCATAATTCATTAATTTTAAGAAACTATCCAAGAAATTTCTAATTGAGATTATCTCTTTGGCGGCTTCTCTAGGTGAAAACTTGTCATTGACAAGTGGCATGTCAAATATAGGTAGTCTTTGCTACGTGGTTGAACCTGATGGACCCCATTCTACTGTATTCATTTCTCTTTTTGCTTCTTTTTAGATTTCTTTCTCTTTTATTGGATAAAATATTGGAGTTAGTTATGCATATTTTTATACCCACTGATGTGGTTGGCCTCCTTATTCAACTACATTTTCTCCGGTCCTGGTCCTGTTGAACATAGTTACTTCTACTTGTGGAAAATTTGTGTATGCTTCAACAACTATCATTTATATATTTTTTTCTATTTTCTCCTGCCACTTCACAATATGTTGAGGGAAATATTTTGTAGCATGATCCAATTGTTTATATTACGTGCATGTTTTGCAATGGTTGGGGAAATATCATGCATGTGTCCTATATTCCCATAGTTATAACAAATTATTGGGCCCCTACCTCTTCCAAATCCTCCTCTACCTTAGCCTTGAAAGACTTGTCCTCATACCTACCTCTATTGGCCTTTACCTTGATTATAATCTATGGGTGTGTTATAAATCAACACTGAGATTCACTCATGTCGCATTCCTACACCCTATTTGCATTGGTGCTGCACTCCATCATCAAATATATTGTCCAGAATGTATGGATGATGTGTCCTACTGAGTTGCAAAATTCATAGAATAGAGTTTTCACTTAGCCTTCATACTTATGTGTCACAGGATAGGCTATCATTATATGTCTCCATACTCTATACACTTTACACCATAGCCCTTGGCCTTGAACAAAAGGATTTTCACTCTTGTACTCATGTATTTTTTCATGGTTGGGAACTTTTTTCATATAATGTCCCTCTTTACTGCATATATTACACCAAAATCCTTCATGCTTCTCCTTATGTTTTGCTAGATCTTGTAGTTGTCTTAACAAGGTTGTTATTTGCAACTAAATTTGTGCGATCTGTGAACTGTTTTTGCTTCTTGCGGGAGATGATTCGAACTTCGTGATAGTTTATAAAGCTTAAAACTATGAAGTAGACTCTTTTTGAGTTATCAAAATGCATATATGATGTAGCAATCCCGCAATAAACTATTCCTTATCCTACACATCCAGAATTTGAAATGCTAGTCAATCCATTAAAGTCTTAAACCTATGATCGAAGTCCCATACTAATTCATTCATATTATATTTAATCTGCGTAATCTTTGTGATACATTGAGATTTTAATTTTTGTTTATGGAATTATTTATTAGCATACGCCTATTTTTTTCCAATGATCTAGCTTTCCCTCCTAGTGAAATATACTTATATTTCATATACCACGTAAGGGCATGGTCTTTGAAGGTAGTGTCTAGTTGTGCAAACTTTGTTGGTTTATCCTAGATTTGTTTGATATTACATAATTCCTCACAAACAAAAATATATTGTTCAAGATCATCTTTCCCAGTGCCCTGAAAGACCAGAATTCGTAAAGTAGGATCAACTCCTCACATTTTTTTCTATGCAATATTACTTTGTGATGTTCTTGACTGATTTCCTGGTATCTATCTATATTTTCCTTAGTAACTAAATCATCAGCAACAAATTTTTAGGTGATCATAGCTCTTTCTTTGAGATACGTGCAAGCTTGTGGGTTCGACACAGGGTATGGCCTAAGCAAGGTCACTAGGATACACTAATTCTTCTTGTCTTGCATTGAGTGGATGACTTCCTTCCTTATTCTTTCCTCTTTCATTGTACAATTTTGTGTTATCTTCTATGTGTGGTATTCCACTAGGTTTGAAATATGTGCTAATCACTTCTTCTTGATCTCTAAATTCCCAATATTCACTACTATGTTTCCTTCTTATTCCTTATATGGTTTTTCTTGTTGTCCTTATGTTTGTTGTAGGTTTCGAAAAATATATCTCCCTTAACTCATTGATGTGCCAAAATATTACTCCATTATGCAACTCACTTATAACTTCTTCCATTGAGCCCCTCCTCCACCAATGTGCATGCTCTTACCATTATTACATATTTTATGTTTCTACCTCTTTGATGTCTCATCGTCCTCAGCTAATCTAGTCTTTACTCACTCTATTGTATCCCTCGCCTTTGTTCCCTCATGTTATCCAATGTTTCAACCCAAACTCTCCCCTATCATACGCAAAGGAATCTATCATCTCATGTCTTAGATTCCAATGACATAAATCCTTTGTCACACAACAAAATGATTATCCAGGTAAACAATGATCTCAAGTATTTTCCTCACAGTCCTTTGAAAAAATCTCTTTCGGTTGCATTATATGACAAAGTATCCTCTATAGAAAGCTAGATAACCCAACCTTCCAACACACTATTTAGCCATAAATATGCTACATGAAACCTTATTGTATACAAAATTTACCCTTTGGATTAGTTAAGGATTCAAATTATGTGTTACAATAGGGCTTAAGTTTCCAACTTCCTCTAATAATATTTCGAACCACGTATCCAGAACAGTTGGGAACTTCAAGAAATATCATGGAAATCCGTAAAGACAAGCCTTTGTAGCCATTGCTCGGATTGATTCAATGATTTCTGGTATGTTTTATCACAAATTTGTGTTCCTTGGTTTATACCTGCTATTGTATTTCTTCCTTAGTAGGTTTCCACATCCCATCCAATTGTATATCCTCGTCTCGGCAATAGAACCATTTGTTTGTGTGAAAAGGGTAGACCCAAGTTCAAAATTAATTAGCCAACAAAACCCCTCATACACTGTCCCTTTCAATAACATTTAAGAGTGGGTGAAGTCTCATATGTGGCATATATGAGGGACTACAGAAAACTGAACTGCTCTACAATGATGAAGGAGACATGGATTGTATGTTATCATAATTGTATTTGTGACAACCCTAGTTACTTTTTCCAATAATTGTAAATTTATTTAAATAAAAATGGGTTGAGTTCAAGGACGCATATTCTAGAGATGAGGAGGGGGGGAATTTTTTGGGACATTGATTGTTTGATGGAATCCATGCAGGCTAACAGGTGTGCACAAGGGAAAATTTGAAAAAAAATAAAAATAAAAGATATCAACTGAGAATGAGGACAATAATATGCCTCTAGGTAACTGAATGTAGGACAGCAAGACAAATGGAAAGTTTTCCATGCAAAATGGAACCAATTCGTGACTGGGTGAACACATAATTATTGGACACTTGTGGTAATAGCAGAAAAATCTAGGAGAGAAGGGGGAGAAGCTAGCATGATTCCAATGGCTAGAGATATTATGGATAGACAGGAATAGCAACCAGGGAGAATGATGCAAAAGAGGAGAGGAATATGCAAAAAATGGTTATAGGAGGTTGGGAGGATACAAACATGGAGAGGAGCAGTGGAAAGGGCATAGGTAGTGAGCTCTTGGGAGAAATTGAGAACAAACAATAATGGTAGGGGACATTGTGTCATAAAAAGGAGAGAAGAGCCTTCAAATAATCTTGGTGAATGTTTGATATAGGTTTGGATGGTGAATAGACGATGTCGAGATCCCTTTAAAATGTTGGGAAACAAAATTGATTGAATAGTACACAAATGGGAGGGCCAAGAGGATACAAAGAAATTGGTAGGAAATTTGAAATTCTAGTTGAGGATAGAAACAAAGCTCAACCAAGGTCTATGTAGACAATACATGCATCCATGGTGTGAGTGGATGATATGATCTAGAGTGAATAATGACAAGGATTTCTCATCTTGAGAATCACTAGAGGGAGATATGACGTGAGAGTGCATTTCCATAGATTTGTCTTGACCCAAAAACTGAATGAAGTTGGAAAACTCAACATAGAAGAAGAAAGGAGTTGAGCATGATAGCTCAGAGGAAGTAACTAATAATTTGTCTTGCTACACCACTGACACCTATGAAGGTTCCTATATACAATTTTACTGTTGTGTCTCAACTGGCAGGTGGAGGTGATTGGACCTTTGGAAATCTGGTTTCAGCTCGAAAACTTGGTTTTAATCCTTTGAGAAAATCCATCACTCATGCTCTAGAATCTGACTTGGGCGTGACAACTGCAAGAGGGACCTGGCTGCAACCTACCTATGGTTGGGTTAAAACATCCCCTGGTTGATTTCCTATGTAAATAAAAATAAGACCAAGGTCATGTGACACGTATTCCAATTTGAATGTTGGGTAAAACATAGTGATGGGTATCACTAGTGATTAATTAATGGCTATGGAAATTGGCAAAGGAAAAGTGGAAATAAATGGAATTTTGTTTATAAAAATAAAGGAAAATAGGAGAAAAGGGATATGAAAGCTCACAAATTTGCATAGGAGGGAAATTGAAGGAAAAATGAAGAAAATAGAGGACTCAATGATAAAAAGGCTTTTGAGGATCAATTGTTAACCTTTTGACAATTTAATTTTGGAGCTCTCTTCTATTCTCTCATTCTCTCACACTTGCACACTTAGAGTATTATTGGAGCATTATTGAAGCACTTTTGCATACATTAGATTTGGATAAGGAAGGAAAAGGAAAGCAGGAAATCACAAGGGAACATGTGGATTAGCAGCTACAAATGGATTGCTTTACATGTAGTAGGTTTCATGTCTGATTTTCCTTGTTGGGTCTTTGTATGCATGGTATATGAATGTGATTTTCTCGTTATGTGCTATCATTGGCATGGAGATTTTCTGGATTGACATTGGTTTTAGCCTTGCCTTTCCATTTCCTAGATAGCCATGGTGTTGTGGGCTTTTCCACTTGATTTTTTTCTAATTGGTACTAATAATTCATTATGGTTGTGGGTTGGAAAAAAATATTTGGAAGCCCTTAAACAACTTGGGTTGAGTTAATAGTTTTGTAGCCTAGGTTGGGACAAACACTTTGGATCCCTTGGTGGGTTGAATTACTAGTCCCTAGAGCTAGGTTGGACAAATGCTCTGGAGCCCTAGAAGTTTGTGGCTTGAGTTACTAGTTCCTGGAGCCCTAGACATCTAGGATAGAGACCGATCTTGTTGGTCTTAGTGATTTCCAACCATGAGGTGGAATCATTGGTTGAGGATTGAGGTGGTTTTTCCTATAGAATCCCTGACTTAGTTTTGATTGGTTTATCTTGTTGTAACCCTAGAGACAAACTTTGGCTAAGAAGAGGTCAGTGCCTAAAAAATTTGTTTTTTGTGCCATACATAATTACTAAAAGATAATGTATATAGGTAATGCAAAGGAATACTCCTGGAGAAAATACATATGTCTAGATGGCCACGCTGTCTATGAAAATCATCTTGAATTTGTAGTGAGATGATATAACAAAATAGTGGAAGATTAAAAATAAAAGGTTGCAGTTGCAGAATATTTTGTTATAAATCTTAGCAGAACATATGAAATACTAAGAAAGTGAAAGTGTTAAAATATGGAGCATATTTTAAGGTTATTTAATATAAATATATATGTATTCTAAGCTCTTCCAGTAAATCTATATTAATGAAAATAACCAGCAACTTCTTTACACATTTTCAAGAGAATGTTGGGAAAAATACTGAGAGGGGGGGGGGGGTGAATCAGTATTTAGGGCTGAAAAATTTTACTTTTTCTTTCTGTTAAAACCATATACTATTTTACAGAATCCAACATGTATGTCCAGATATCTTATTATGTCTTTACTTATATCATTACATCATTCATTCATCATATGTTTAGTAGGCAGTAAGTATGAAGAGAAATAACAGAACAAACCATCAAACATAAGTCACACATATGAACACCAGTTTTTTTAAGGTGGAAACCCAATTTGGGAGAAAACTACCACTACTGTTATCTCAGTCTTCAATATTTATTATTAGGAAAACTTCTTACAATTTATGCTGGTGCAGACTTATACCAGCACGCAGGCACCTACCTGCAGAAAGGCTACAACCTTCTCTCGTTTACCAGCTACTACTGGAAGGGAGCTACAACCCCCTCACTGAAGGCTTCGACCCTCAACACTACTGCGGACCACGTTCCATCAATTTTCATACAAGATCCACCAGTTTCCAAACAGCATACCTTGTAGGCCACCAGATTTATTCATTTTCTTCAGTACACCCGCACCAGTTCTTCATGATGTCGTCAGTCGATCAAACCAGAGATTTATCATAGTCAGATCATTATATCCATGGGTGCATCGTAGATTCGGATTTATCAATTAAGAACAGAGTCCGTCCATGCAGATATTCCTTAGAGAAATTTTATTCATTCACCACCCTTACGCATGCACACCTTGAACAATAATCGTCTTCTCCTTATATAGTTTAATCTTTATCAATACCATGAGTAAAAACCATTCAACCGCTAATGGTATTCCTTTGACAGTATTTCCTCTATTTTACCCCACGTGTCTCTTTGATTTCTTTTTAATTTATTTATCAATTCAAATAAATATATTTACAACTTTTAACTGAACTTTAGGATTAAAGTTACAACCCTTCGCACTTTAGAGAAATATCCAACGCTTTCAAACAATTAACCTTATGATAAACCTTTGACCCCGGGCCCACATATATAGTCAATAGCCAATCAAATACGTGCATGGTACCATCAGTAAACTTCGTGCAAGTCCAACGTCTGATCATCGTTAGATAGCAAGCTTCCAGATCAACGGCATATATGCATATCGCTTGACCTCTGATGTCGAACGTTAATGTGCGATGGCCCGCCGTACTTTGGTTAATATTTGTGAAACTTCCTCACATGACCACCATCCATTGGCTTCCCTCCAGATCAACGGCGCACAACAATATCGTTGGTCATCCTGGGTCGAACTATAACGCGCGATGGCGTGCATTGACAAGCAGTTTTGCGAAGTCGTACAGGGACGCGTGTCGAGCACACTATGGAATCGCTCCCCAATCAGGAAATACTGCTTGCTCCGCATAGGTGGTGCGATGAAAACCATAAACCGCCTTCACTATTTACTCGGTCATGGTTCCGCTCTTCCACGCAAGGTTCCATCGCACTTCCTTTTGTTACGATCTACCTCTTTCCTTCCAGGTTCCGTTCATGATTTCAAAGGGTTTGCGTTATCCTTCTTACTTAGTTAAATCTGGTCTATCTTCGACAGGATTTCCAATAATCAACGAACAAATGTAGTTCTCTTCCGACGGGATTTTCACTACCATAGAGTTAGTTATACGCAGTCTTCCTTTATGAGGGGAATGAATTCAACAGAATTTCAGGGCATTTCGTACGAGAATTGAACCAATCAATACCCAAATACACTCGGTATTCTCTGCCCATCAGAATATCACCAGAACACAATCATACACAGAATTTCCTCCATCGGGATGCATACATACACCGAATAAAACTTATCATATGATTTAATTTCACAGGGACACAAATATCCTTCCTACTGAATTTAAGTTGCTCCTTAACTGATATTGCTCTCTGTAGATGCACTCTTTCTCTTTTCTTCTCTGCTGACCTTTGTCCTCTGCTATGTTTCTTTTCTCTGTTCCTGGTTACTGTGTCAGATGCCAATTCTTGTGCCACTTCCTTTGCCATCAATGACAATATTTCCAACAGAGAAGAAACACTTAATGAATTACAGTAACTAAAAAATGCATATCATATTCAGAAGGCAGTTTGAATCATTCAGAAAAACTTTATTATATCTCCAAGAAAATTTTGAAACATTACAAAGGAGATTCTCTCAAAGGTCAAAAATTCGGAACCTAAAAATGGTTCCTCCGTGTCTTTTTATAGAAACATTAGATTGAAGATAGTTATCAATTGTTAACTGTCATGAACTAACTTAAAATACTTTCTAAAACTATTCTAAACTTTACTAGGTCCTTATGATAACTTCAAAAACTAAATTATATGGTTGATTCTCATTCGATCACTTGGGATCCTTGTGCAGGATTGCTTGAAGAAGCTCCAGGTTCCACTGCTTTGGTTGGTGATAGTAATTCTCAACATTTATGCCACACTACCGAGTCAAAATTTGGGCATTCGACCAATCTATCATAGACCACATTAAAATTAGTTATCCTTATATAGGTTTTATTTTCTATGAAAATATTTCTAACCAACCACAATAACTGAAAGTCCCTCTATAAGTGATTCACAATGATTGACCCTTTCAGAATTTTTGTCCTTTCATGGGAAGCATTGATTTTATATTTTTATTCAAATAATAAGGTTTCATATGTCTCACATGGAATAATATTTCCCTGTTGATCCCAACATGAGGGTAATCCTATATGAATTCTTTTGTCAAAATTTGAATTAAAGGCCAACGCAAATTCGTTGATTTCCCCCTGTTTGGTTTATGCATTTTTTATATAAATGTACTTTTGCACCATTTTATTTATTTCTAGAACAATGGATGTTTTGTCTTCAATATCCATTGCCCTCATTTCCTCAAAAGACTTAGCATTTAGAAAATCAATCATTCTTTTGGCTAATTGTGCACTTTGCTGTGATTTATCTTTATTAGAAGTAATAGCCATTTCTAGATCTCTTACAATTATTTCCTCCTCTACCATGACCAACATGTGATTCCAGATTTCTTGTACCTGCTGGTTGATATTATTCCAAATGATTTCTCTTACCCGGATGAGAGACATGTTACCTTTTAATTTCTCTTTTAATTCTTTGATTTCATCACAGGTTGTTTGGTAGTTTTTATGGTGTTGTGATGCAATTTCTTTAGCCATTTTCAACTGCATCTACTTAAAATTTAATTTCTCCTTTGTGTCATCCAAATTATTTTGTATTTTCCTTATTTCATCCTCTGAAATCTTCATCTTGTTCATCACTCTGGTGAGCTTGTCAGTATGGTCCTCAGAGTCTGGTTGCACCACAATTGTGCAAACATGAGTATCTATCTTTTGTTGTAGGCCTGCATTAAGCTCTTTCAGAGTTGCCACCTCCTTATTTATTTCTAGAATCACATGGATTATACGTTATTTCTCCTTCTCAATTTGAGCTACCTCTAGATCCATTATATGCTCGGTTGCAAGAAACTTCAGTTTTCTTCTCAATGCTTGAATATCATATTTTTCTCCATGTAGAAGCTTTTGGACAATTGTCTTGTCTTCGGGATTTACTCCAAGCTTGAGTATTAACTTATTCAATTATTCATCGTTGGGTGTGCAGAGCTCCTAATTTATCCTTCTCTAACTTCAACTGATTAATTAATTTCCCCAATAAGGCCTATACCTTAGTTTTTTTTATTGAAATTTTACTCAAATCACTGTAAATCAGTTCTCGGGTCTGCCTATGTAGATTTATTTTATCAGGCAATGAAATATATTTTGCATTTAAAGTAAAATGTATAGTTTTGAATAGAGTTGCAAAAGAAAATGTTAGTGTAAAAGGATGTGTAAAATAAAATTTCAATTGATTTCTCTCCAGGTCCATAGCTGAAAACAATTTGGTTTGATATTCTGAATCTGGCTAACTTTCCAATTGAGTAACCACATTTTCTCTTATCTTCTTATTTCTTTCCTCAATCATATCATAAGACTCCTTTAAAACAATAAAGTGAGTCTTCTCACCTTCTTCAAGAATGGGGGATGAATGTGCACATATTACTTCTCCAAGCTGCAATTGGAAACTAGGTTCAACAGACGGCCTTTCCACCAAAGGGTCAAGATATGCTTCCTCTTTGTGTATCCTTGGCTTCGTTGAAATTTGGGATTTTTCAGCATCCAAATCAATAAAATATTCTACTACTCTTTTTAATCCCTTCTTAGTAGGGTGAGGAGTCTTAACTTCCATTCCTTTTTGGGACTAAGATAAGCCACCATTTTCAAGTCTCTCCATTCCATACCTTGGTTCATTAATACAAGCAGCATATGACTTTTCCACCCTTCTCTTTGAAATAATATGAGAAGAATAATAGGAGCACTTCTCCCCTTGCTGAAACTGAATCTCCTATATCATTTTCTCTACCTCTTCTGCAGCTTGTCTGTTGTTGACAATAAAAGGCCCAACAATCCTAGGAAACTTGAATAGGTATCCTTTCTTGGTTGTCACAAAATTCACTTGATCCACATTTAAAATTTTCCTAATAAAATCTAATGCAAACAACCTCATAGGTACAAAATTTGGAAGCCTATAAGGGGAAACTTCTTCTCCATACACCCTAATCTCTATGTAATCTTCAAATGCAAACCAATATCCCACTTTCAAATCTCTACTCAACTACAAGAATGACTAGCCTTTTGGCAAGGTAGTGGTTGGAACATAGTTGTTAATGACAGTGTATTATTATTTATATCTAATTTATTATTATTATTATTATTATATTATTATTATTATCTAATTTTAAGGTCATGGCCAAGCCAGACACCAAAATGGTGTATGAGACCCCCTTGTTTAGACCACCAACATGAAAGAGGCAATAAAATATGAAAAACCTTCATAATTGGGATGACTTCTTATAATCTCAATCCAACTTACCTCTAATTGTTTCTTCTTTTTAGGATCCACTATGTTTAAGCCTAGGTGCATGAATATATCCACATTTCCATATAAAAATAGGTAAATTAATAGATAGGGGGATCAAAAACACCCGGTGAGACTGAAATTTAAAATTTTTAGTATTGATTGAAACCTCCCAAAATGTTGGTATATTGAGAATTACATTACGCTGCATGGCTAGATGAAACATTGTTATGGTTCCTCGATCAACAATGAAAGTATCGTCTTTTCCCAAAACCTTGACAATTTCCTGTAAAATTGGTATCACTCCCTCGAAAAAATTATCTAGAAGGAACAGGGTTGGATCTAGAGACAAAGTATCCCCTAGTGGCATAATGTGGAAATACAATTTGGCGTAATCTTATGTCGACAAATTTTGGAAAGTGGCCATAAGGGTTTCTTTAGAAAATGAAGTATATTAGTTAGACTGAGGAAAGTCCAGGGCTTGTTGAATCAATACAGCAGAAACCTGAAAAAAAATTCTCCTAATAAATTTATTACATAAATTTTTTGAGGATAGAGGGATGAAGTTAATCGGGTAATGGATTCAGGAAAAGGGTACATTTGAGGGACAATTCCAGCTAATAGGCCATATTTGATAGCCCTCGAAAACACCTATGACTCTAATTGACCAACCAAGATATTCTAATGAATTTACATTAGATTAAATGGGCATACGAAGTCAAATATATATCTCTCTATGTCCATCAACAGGATCAGGGTTCCAAAACCCTCCAAGGAAAATTTCTTTGACATTTTGAACATTTGGACAAATATGTGTGGTCGAATAAATACCTAAGAAATAGTGGTTGACATTGAATTTAATTTGGAAAGTTGGCAGGTGTAGTTGGGCATTGGTGAGCTCTAGAGAAATCAACATTAAAAATTACGTAAGCAAAGAAAATAGGGTTTTTATAGAAAAAAGTGTGAAAACAAAGTAAATGAGCGCGAAAAAAAATGTATGACAGAACGACGTATGATGATGTGGGGATATGACATGCAGTAGTGAGGTGGAAGGTGATATGGCATGGTGGATGAGGTGGCAGAGTGGAGAAGTGATGTGGATAAGTCATGGAAGAGTAGCAGTTCTGCTCGCTTGCAATTTCTCGCTAACTTGCCGCAGACAGGGTGAATACCATTTACCACTCACGGGGCACCTGTGGTTGTAAACGGTTCCATCCTATGGAGATGTTAGTGATATCCTGACCCTCGATCTCCCGACGGCGGTTTCTCGGCAGACTGCCTACAGGGGCACCCCTCCTCATATGTGTTGAGCATGTTGTGGTGTCGGGTTTCTCCTGTGCCTAAGTCTTGATGCCATGAATGACATCTAGCTTGGAAATTGCATTTTATTTAACTTTTGTTCCTTCTTCATAAGAATAGGTCCCACCAACATGTAAGATTTAAATATCTTCCAATTCGAACCTGCA
Organism: Pinus albicaulis; assembly: GCA_034641835.2. Classification (NCBI taxonomy): domain Eukaryota; kingdom Viridiplantae; phylum Streptophyta; class Pinopsida; order Pinales; family Pinaceae; genus Pinus; species Pinus albicaulis. Next base: position 1,965,502,652 of record CM076575.1, read on the forward strand.
TCATCTTGGACCCACATTAATTCCTTTTTATTTACAGAATAAATCTCTACAAAATAATTCCAATGATTTTATTTTTTTTACTTTTCTTTGCAAAAAATTTTGGGGGCATATATGATTTTTTTTTTCTTTTGATATTTGAATAGAGTGAAAATGAGCTACAACATATGGCTCCAATTGGGGATAGTGTTTTGGAACAAAACAGTAAGAACCGCAGATTAGTGCCTTCACCTCGGGCATGGAGTCATATCATAGCTTAAAACATTTCAATGAGAAGCTCACTTGATACTTATAGTGACCATAATGGTATTTAAAATGAGAAAATCAAAGTTGTTTAATGCTAGAAATAATATTTCAGCAACTGTCCATTTACAGGCAGCTGCAATAGTATTCCATCCAGATTCTCCAGGATGAAAGTATTGTTTCCTCTGGCTTCTGCCACCTTGAAGGGACCAAATCATAAATGATCAAACTTACCATGAATACCCTTTCCCTCCCTTCTGACATCCCACCTTAGGACAAGGTGTCTAGGCTGAAACAGTATATCCTTAGATTTTCTATCAAAAATTGTTTTCATCTTTTCTTTATAACTGATTAAATTTTTGGTCACTTGTTCTCTATTCTCATTTAATTCTACTAGCTAATTTATCATCCGGGTTAATGAATTTGGTTCTTATTCAACATCTTAAATAAAATAAACTACTGTTTTTGCTAACTGACTGGGAAAAAGAGCTGCCACTCCATATTCCAATTCAAAAGGTGACTTACCAGTGGACCTTTTGGTGTTTATTTTGTTTTCCCATAAGGAAAACTTAAGCTCAAAGTCCCAATTCTTTTTATTTTCTGCAATTATTTTCTTCAAAATTCTTACCAGATATTTATTTGAACATTTTGCTAATCCATTTCCCTGAGGATAATAGGTGGTAAGAGTCAGTAAGAATAACATTATATTTCTGGGAAAATTTGATTAATCTTACATATTTAAATACCTGAGCATTGTTCACGACCATTTTTTTGGGGCAACCAAATCTTGTAAATATGTTTTCTTCCAGGAACTGGATCGCCACTGAGTTAGTTGCATTTTTTGTTGGAACAACTTACACCCATTTGGTAAAATAATCAGTAGATGTTAGAATCCAGCTATGATTTCCACTGGAAAGTGGATTAATATCCCCTATGATATCCAACCCCCACACTAGAAAATTTGGCCCAATTTCCGACGGCCACTTCGTCGCTATTCTGACACATAGTCGTCGCAAGAGCGACAGTTCGAGGATGGACAAAACGTGGTTCAGCATCACATCGCAATTCCGACGCCTTGAAAAAGTGTCGCAATACTGACACTATTTCTGTCGCTTCCAAACAAGCATCGCTCTTCCGACGTTTCCCGAACCGTCGCTCTTTCGACATTTGTAAATTGTCACAATTCCGACGAAATGTGGTCCGACATTTTGAATGTCGCTCTTCTGATGTTTTTATACTGTTGCTCTTCCGAAGTTTGTAAACTGTCGCAATTCCGACGAAATGTGGTCCGACGTTTTGAACATCGCTCTTCCGACGTTTCTAAACTGTCGCAATTTCGACGCCGTACAAAAGTGTCACAAGACCGACGCATTGCAAAAGTGTCGCAAGACCGACACTTTCCAGAAGAGTCACAATACCGACACTTTCCAAAAGTGTCGCAATACCGACACCAGGAAGAACTGTCGCAATATCGATGGACATCACAAGAACGACGAAAATGGAAATCGTTCAAAATGTCAAAAGACCGATGCTTATAAGGCGTTGGAAGAGCGACGCTTACAAAGCGTCGGAATACCGACGACGAGTTCAATTTTTTTTTTTTTTAAAAGAAACATTAAAACATGACAGTAAATCTACAATATTTGTTATGAATTGTGGGCGTTCCAATTGTTATGAACATAATTCGACCGTGAAATATTAATATAATAAACCACCCCGCAACGCTTCGACTATAAACAATCATATAATAATATCGGACCCCGCTAACCTTTAGTGATGGCATTCACTTTATAACTGGGACTTCATATGAGGCTTGGACACATAAATATGAATAAACTTTTTTCAATGCAAAAAACCGCACATACCTTCGTTGAACCTTAGTTAGGACAACAATAGTCGACGTATATACATGTGGGGCCCAGTGCTAGCAGCCTTTCCACATCCAACGGTGGATAATATGTCGCTCTGGCCTTGACAATCCAACGATCAAACTAGATATCATGCGTTTTAGTTACACGATCGTTAACTCGTGATGAGAGTTGGTTTTCAAAACCGCTCAAGGCCACATGTCGGCCTATGACATTGATCGTGTCCAAATGGGGAATACCACTTACCGTACAAAGGTAGTGCGATATGGCGGAAACACGTCTTTACTATGCAGTCCTCAAGGTTCTGACTAATCTTACTCCAAGTTCCGTCCGCTTACCAACGCCTTACTGCCATTGAACTCTGCCTCGATATTCATCCTTCGCGCTGCCATACCAAACGAACTCGAGCACGACTATTTTGAGGAGACACGACGCATTACATATGCCACGGTTTATGTCTTATGGTTCCGACAAGGTTAGTATCGACTCTGCAAATCGATACACTGATCCTTGGTTCATTTAATCGCCTACACATTCACAACACTCATTACGAGGTTTTACCTAGCTCATGGAGGTTCGAGCACAGCGTCTCCTTTCTCTACCACAAGTGCACATGAATTTCATTAACCTAATTCACCCTCTGTTCACACAACTGATTATAGATAAATTCCCCAACTATTTGACACAGTTATCTGTGGAATTCACCAATGCTCATAAGTGTTGAGTCATTAACTCGTGTTCCACCAAGAACTCAACCAGTCTATATGCACATAACCTCATCACAGGGTTTCTTAATTACCACGGGATTTCAATTATCTTTCACCAGGATGCGTACATATATTCACACACAGAAAACTTACTCAATCAACACACATATAATACTATCAAATTCCTTATATAAATGAAATTTCTTACAGTCTCCTGGTCCTCGGCCAAATCTTCGATACAATGGCCTCCTCTTCCCTATGCAACTCTATGCAGTTCTCTTTGCAGTGTTTAGATTGAATTTTTGGGTTGGTTGGGTTTGTAACCAGTTAACTATTGAAAAGTGCTTCCGCATCAGTATTGTAAATTTGCCCAGAATTGAATTTGGGAATGAATTTTGAAGGCATCTATACACAGCTTGAGGTTTGAAAATGAGAGAAGAACCAGGACTGTGGGTTTTTACCCCATCAACCAAGATATGTTTATGGTAACTAGAACAATTCCATAAAGTTAGCTTAGAAATTGTCAAATAAGAGGGATGCAAACCATTTCCATTGTTTTCTATTTATGGGGGATTGTGGGAGATGTTTGGGGTAAGAGAAGCTTATACACAATGTATCCATGCGAGAAATTTTAATCCAGTGACCAGGTGCTCAATTTTTTTTGCATGGTGTTCAAAGGTTTAGAGTTGATGATTTGACAATATAAGCAGTCCGAGAAAGATTCATGCATTTTTATTGATCTTGAATCTTGAACACCAAAAGACTGAATGAGATGGTATTGCAAACTACACTATTGAAGGATACAAGTGTTGATAGACATCTGTAATCTGCAGGTGGAGTTCATCTGGATCAAGCCTACCTTGATACATGTATAATCTGACTCTTGTCCCTTAATAACCACATTACTCAACTGTTTGAATCTTCATTTCAAAGAGTCACAAGTTAGGGTTGGCATTAATAATGTCAAAATATGAAACAAAATTTTCCAATAGCCTGATTAAAAGTGCAGCAGTTCTTGGCATATAAACTCCTAGAAATGTGGGAAATGGTAATTAAACTATCCAAATCCAGTGGATATAAATCATTGTCGTATGATGAAACCTGTTTTGACTAATTCATAATGACAATCTCTTGAAAGCATTCAGTGAATTTGAAGTAATCTGAAAGAGACATGGTATTGTGGCATCAATAAATCTGAAGAAACCAACTGTGAAAATCTTAGTCACTATTTTGGAGAGATGATGGTTTGCCTGAGTTCCCTTTGTGAGTATTATAGGTGTGAACTACTATAATACTCCTTACTAATATATGTTAAGACCCAACATGGCTATAAATGAAGGAGATTGCTACGCATCAACATCAACATGTTTTCAAGTAGGATCTACCTAATTTTGTAACAAACTTCTCTCTGGATGTCAAAATTTGCGGAAACTGAAGATTACTTAGGTGATGCCTAAAATTTCCACTGAATTCCTATAAGAATCTTATATTTGTGACAGAAATCCTTTTGCTAATATATTAGCTTACTCATTTTCAGTTTGTTTCATTCAACTAATAAAAAATGTTTCAAGGAGTATAATGAAAACTAGTTTATGTGTGAAGCATAAAATAATAATTGATGCTAGAATTGGAAGTTAAGAAGTATAATAAGAAGTAGATAAACTTCTCTAAAGCATAATACCATTTTTCTGAAGCATAAGAAAATCATTGATGCTAGACTTGGAAGTTCGAATAAGACGAGATAAAACAACGAAAAAGGCATTCCTTTACTTGCATGAAATATGAGTACCGCCTTTTACCAGTACGCTGGGAGCAAGGTCTAGATTTTGACTGGCATCGATTCTTGTGAACTCAAATTTCACTAAAAACATAGTTTTTTGTATGGTTCTTCAGCGCATGGTTAAAAATCATAGTGCATCAAAATCTATATTGTTGGGCTGAATACATAAGTAATAAAAAGTTCTCTTTACCAAGTTATTCTCTTCATCAAAATCCTGATCTTCACATGTGACACTTTTGCTAGGGATAAATATCAAGTGGGTTGTGACATTTTAAAACTTGGTTCACATTGAAGTGCCCAAAAGGCAAGTCTATCAAATCATCTACGACCTATGTCATTTTGTAGTAGCAGATGATTTGATATCATAATGGAGGTGCTCCAATTCAAGCAGTGTAGAAGAGGCAGGAGCCTACAAGGCAGATCCAAACTTTGGAGAAGAGCAAGGCAGATCCTGGTAAGAATGAAGAATTTGGAAATCTGGGATCTCTTCCAGAGGCCATGATACAAAAGGTTTGTCATGTTTGTAGATATTTCTCATCTACATCGAATATAGCCTTAAATGCCCACATATATCACTGTCTATTAGGTGAGTCAAATGCTAAAAAATCTAGAACAAAGTTTTCCAAGCCTAAAGTGAAGGTGAGAAAAAAATGATCAATCCTAGATATAATTGCTACGCTTTGTTTGCATGCTAGAGGATACGGAATTAGGTACTAGAAGAAAATGGGTAAACTGATGCACATCCATTGCCTTTGGATCAGCTTCAGTATCGGGGTACCACCAGAGCAACATCAATACGAGCATCTCAGCATTTAGAATTAATGCAAAGATCTCGCATAGTGGTAATGCATGTATTTCAAAAGAAACAAATAAAAATGCACATTCTAACCTATTCGAATAACCACTATATCAAGGGTTTACATCTAATTAGATCCACTCCATATATCGATGGAAAAAAATTAATATAATTACATTTTCCATAGTAGAGGAAACTTTGCGAAAATAGAAAAGGAATATAAAACGAGGATGTCAAGATGTTTGGATGACTCAGTAAAAAAATTATTTGTGCTTAGTAGACACAACACTGTATTCTTAATGCATTTTCTGTAGAATACTAAACAGATTTTTCCAAAATTTGAGATGAAAATTGTAGTCTCTACTGCGTTTGGAAAATTCGAGGTTTATAAAAGATAAACTACGAATAAAATTGTACCACTATGATAAGAAGCTGTCAGAAGCATTCCTTCTACTTCACAAATGTGGAACTACCTTAAGAATGCTTATGGTTGATATAAATATTCGAACATGGTAGTTAAATGTAGTAGTTATGCTAAAATACTGAATAACAGCTTGAGAGTGCTCTTTAGATACTGTACGAATGCACCAAATTAAAGTTGTACCATTACTAAAGATAAATGGCCAAAAATATTCAATTTTGATATCGTGAATTTATGTCTTTCTCGGTAGCAAAATGGGGATAGGATGGAAAATATGAGAGAACTAAGTTCCAAGGACTAAAAAAACAAGGCCAACATAGTTCTCCCTTGAATCAGAGACAAAAAAAAGCTACCCAAAAAAGTGTTTGCCACTGTCATCACCCCGAGGAGTGCAAATTTAGTTGATGGTGCCAACCATTTGACAAAGCAGAGAGAAGATTCATGGTGCCAATGGTTGTAGCACAGTTTGTTGACGTAAGCCATCATTGTAACAAAGCATATTGATGGTGCAAATTGTTGTATAAGTCCATTAAGAGTGCAACTACTGTAGTAGATCAGTTTGAGAGCACCCATTGAAGCTCCTATATATAGCAGAGTCAACATTTTCCTATTGAACAATTTTGTATAGTCAAATCCATAGCAAGATCAGATAACCATGATCCTAAATGAGAACCAGAGCCAGAGCTAAGACAGATTCACATTTAGTAGAACAAGACAGCCATAGCAAAGGATCTAACCACAGAACCAGATCATGAGAGATAGAAAGATTCTTGCTTCCACTATGGAAATGTAGAAACTGTACAAGGGCTTTGCTTCCAGCAGATTTCATTGTGACAGTAATTGCTATGGTGTTGTAAGCGCTCATTAGTAGAATCTTAAATCCATTCTGGAATTCTTTTAACCTGGAGAGGGTTTTCTCTGGTTATAAATCCTCATGTTCAAATTCCATTGTGGATTGTTTGTGTTTGATATTATGTTCTTACTATCCGCAGTTGAATTTTCGCACAGAAAATTATCAGTCTAAAGCGATAAATTTTGCGATGTTTCTTTTGCTTCCTATTGTGAAGTATTTCGCTCAGAACTCTACTCGTTGTAACAGAGGTCTTGGGCATAGAACAGGGGACTTGGGTTTTTTTGAATCAAACTTCAGGTTAATATGCCCATCTAAAGAATGGCACAGTGAGCCTTAGCATGGAGTTGATAGTACCAATTTGAAGTGCAGGTAGGACATTGTACAATAGACCAGTTAGATTTCTGGACCCTAATACAAAGGTTTCTTCTTCTTTCAAAACGGGTTTCTCGTTTTCTGTAACCAATGTGGGTCCTGCTCTTGTTTCAATTGGGGATGGATCATCATTTGTTATTGCTCCATATGATCACACTCTGGGTAGCCCTGGAGGCTATTTGGGGGTGATGAGTCCAATAGGTCTTAATGAACTATTACCCTCACCGGGGAATACTATTACAGTGGAATTTGATACTATTTTGGATGTTGAATTCCACGATCCTAATGGAAACCAGTACCTTCAGCTCCAGTACCTGTTCACAAAAGAGGGTGCCATAGTCATTCATTCGTGCAGAGAGGGTGAATTGCAGGCATTGCAACAGGAGGTGTTGTTGTTGCATTGGCCACTAGATTGTTTGTTTGGTTCTGTTACAAGTGCAGAGTATTGAAAAGGATAGACAAATTTAGTTCAGATATTGTGAAATTGCCTCAGAAATTCACCTACAAAGAGCTCAGCAATGCTACGAAAGACTTTTTTTGAATGTGATTGATAATCAATAATTGAAAGCAAGGGTAATCCCCTTGTGAATCCCAAATTTCTAAGCATTTTCTAAAACCTGATGACAAAGTCATTGTAATGAACAAGCGCCTAGATCCATATTATGTCAAAATCTACCAAGCACCAAGATCTATAAAAAAAAATCCATAGTATCTTCGAACTAAGAAGAAGAGGCAGAAAATGTATTTTGCTTACCTTTTCGAATAGTGGTTGGGGTTTACCACGGAAAAAATTTGACAGAGCCCATGTAGCATTTCTTATCATTGAAATTCTAGCAGTATCATTCAACTGGGCAAGCACCTACCTCAGATCTCCATGACTGAGGGCAAGATCCCTAAATGTTGCAGAGTCTCTAGCAATATTTCCTAAAGCTCAAACAGCCTTACACGAACACCAGTTGAACTCAAAGTTGGGTACTAGTTTTTTAAATAAAATTCCAAAATTACAGACATATAAAGATAGTTGGGAAGAATAATTTTATGCCTCTAAAATAAACGTGCTACCTATTCTCGAACATTATCATTCCCAGAGGTAAGAAGTTCCACAAATATAGGCAGTGCCCCGTAATCAATCACAACCTTTGTATTCTCAGAGGTTCCTGAGACTATATTAGTCAAAGCCAAAGTTGCTTCAAATTGCATTATCAATCACAAGGTATCACCATCAAAGCTATAATTTTAAGATAACAATTTATCTACCATTGAAACTATAATTTTAAAATAGATACACCTAGTGATATAGACACCTAGTGAGAGTAGAGGTTAGGAAATTATAATAAGAATTATTACAAGATATCACTCATAGTGTATTTGATTGTTCATTGTCTGTTGTAACTATAATTTTAAAGAAGAGACACTTAGTGATATAGACAACACCAAGTGAGAGCAGAGGTTATGAAATTATAATGAGAATTATTTCAAGATATCATATTACTCATAGTACAGTTAATTGTTTATTGTTTGGTGTAATAATTTTTTATTATTTATAAACACAATCAAACATATTATGAGGGATGGTGATGAAATTGACAACGGTCTCATAACAAACCATAACGGGCACATCCCCTGGCAAGATAGACTCTGAATAAGAAAGAAAGAAAAACAAAGTGATTACTTACAGGATCATAGGCTTCCTGAAGAACAAGATCCAGAGCAGCATTTGTAACCCCTAAAGCAACACCTCTCTCCGCAAGACGAATCGCTACATCTTTCATATGTAGTCTAGCAAATTTTCTGAGCTCATCACGAGAAAGAGGATCAAATACAACTATCTCATCAAGTCTATTCAATAGCTCTGGCCTGAAATGTCTTCTAACTTGCAAAAATAGTCAAAGGCATGTCAAAGCACTGCGGCCAAATTCGTGATAAAATTATATGAAAAATATGCATACACAGAGTCCAAGAGAATGAAACGGCAGGTGTATTGGCAGTTGCCAAAATGCAGCAACTAAAACGGCAAGTGTATTGGCAGTTGCGGATGCAGCTACTAAAACGGCAAGTCTATCGACGGTTGCAAGTGTGTGGATTTTTTCTGGTATTTTTAGACCGATTCCATGGAAATATACCAGAAACCAGTGGTATGTCAAACCTAGAAGGTAACTCGAGAGACTGTGACCGTCAGATTAAAAAAGTAACAAGTGTCGTGCCTAGATAAGAAGTGTTGACGAAAAAAATGATCTCTTTCATAACAGAAGGCCTATCGGCCTAAATATCTAAGACATGTGGCACTCCATGATAAAGACACATGGTGTGGGGATTTGAGTTTTTCAGGTGGTCAAGTGGGCCGAAAATAGGTGAAATGTGGCACCACTTAGAGATTGATATGTGCCAATTGGTACAAGTGGTAGAAAATTGGCATGCTCAAACAACGAGATGATGCAGGAATGAAATGAGGGAGAAAATATCAGAAAAACCCCAAATCTGGAGAACTAAAGCTCATCACCAACCCGAGATTGACAACTCTACATGATGTAACCTATGAAATCATAAATGGAGAAATCATAGAAACAATAAAGTAACCTATGTAACAATAAATTTGGATTCATCCTGGGAGTGGTAATGGGAGAAATCATAGTGAACAACAGGAAACATGCAGAGTTGCTTACAATCAAATAGATGAAAAAACACATACAAAAAACCTAGATAATAATCATGAACAAGCTTAATATTGAATTATGAACTGTAAAGGAACTTACAAAATGTGACATTACGAACATGGTCAAGCGCACAAGCAAAAATATCCTGGACATGACCCTGGTTGACAAGTTGTATTGCTCATGATGCAAGAGGATTTGTACCTGCACTGCCAAGTCAATCAAAATCTATCATTATCTATACAATAAATACAAGTAATTGATGTAGTATTTTTTACTCTAAGATGCATTCTTATGATAATGTTAGAACATATGTTGAAAATGTCAAAACATAACTGAATAAGCTCCTCTTCGTTTCAAGAACAATTTATTGGAGTCGCATGAACTTGGAACAAGCCTCCCACGATCTGAAAGAGTAGCAACTAAGTCAACAGTGACTTTTTTGTTGCTACGCTGGATCGAGGGAGGTTTGCTCCAAGATTAAATCGCTCCAATAAACTATTCTCTACTAAACAGGGCCAACCACGTGAAGGTGGAAGCTCTTATGGCCCCTCTCCCCCCCCTCACATCACTCTCAATTCCCAAATACCCAATCTATATTTCATTTTTTACTTTCATGAGCATAAAAAAAAAATATTCAATAACTAATTAAAAAACAATTCAACAAAAAGTACACAAGGAAACATTGCAATTAATGCTTGACATAAAAATAGTATGATAAATGAGTTTTTTATATAACGCAAAAAAAGTTCCAAGTATGGTAACGTTTGTCTTATAATAATACAATATTTTACATTGTCAAATTTTCTTTTTCTTCTTCCTATTTTTAAAGCTCCTAATTACATCATCAATATCATCGTGCTCTACTCTTGTTTCGTGCCTTTCAACCCGCACTGCTGACCTAGTTGCGTATTCACGATGTCTGGGCTCATCCAGTGACGGGGCATCGCCTACAAAAACAGATAATATTAAATTTTAATTGTCAGTTTTTAAATATCATTGAACTAGTTCGGTAATATTAATAAAAAAAATTACAATGAGATTATTTACCTGGTGCACCAGTTGTCGTCGTTGGGACTGTTGCCCTGTCTTCCTCTCTGGTGGTAAGATCCTCAAGGGAAACATTCTCTGTCATTTAAACAAAAAACGTTATAAGGACAACCATCAAGGTATAATTAGAAAAATTATAAGTGGAAATTAATTACCGTCACGACCCTCACTGATAGTAGCATTGTCGGCCTGGTCCCCACTACAATGATCAGGTTGCACGTGAGGATCATCTACATCTGGCTCTAAAACTGGGTTATTTGCCTCGTCGGTAGTGTTGCTCCCCTGATTTAAAAAAAGTTGTTAGACATTAAATTTATGGACGAAAACAAACATATTGAAAGGTTAATGTTTTACCTTATCAAGCATTCTGGATCTTGGGACCTGCCCCAAGCTTCTGCGACGTTCAACTACGGCTTGATAGCCGAAATGGAAAGCGATATTTTTATCTTCCTCTGTAGTTTCTGTTCCGAAGTCATCACCCTACATTACATATGATTTTGTATTTTTAATCATATTTGATAGGATTACAAAAACGTTGGAAGGCGATACAATTAATTATAAGATGTTTAGCTACTTAATTACAATTCTTGCAGCTAATTTCAAGTAGCCACCCTGGCCTAGCTTGCGATGGCCCTTTTTTTCAATCCTAGCTTTGGTTGCCTTCGAGGTGTCAGGAAACCTATCATCAAAATATTGAAGTCAGATATGATGTAGCACACTTTTATTTTATACATAGAGAAAATTAAAGCTATTGAATTAAAGTTGTAATTTACCTTGCGGGTCCAGTTGGCATTTTTCCTTCTTTCTTTGCCCTTTTCTCTTTTCCGTCATGGATGAGTGCTCTCCACTCACTCTCTGGAACTGTGAGAGGACGCTCATATCTAGGGTTAAATTGCAATTGCATCCTATAGGTGTCCCTAGTATATTTCAAATATTTGCCGGCTACCCGAGCCACCGCTGTTCTGTCAAATGTGCCGACCCCAAAAAGGGCTTCTAGATAATCTAGAAGTTCTTTTTTCAGGTTGGAATTCTGGGAATTCCACCTTGTGTGTATGGTTGGGCCAAAAATTACCAACGCATGGCTCTCCAAAAACCTGTAGAACTCATTGTTTCCTACACAGAAAAAGAAGAAGATATTATCATTAATTTAAAAATAAAAATCATGATAAATATGTTTTAGATAGAGTACATGAAATAGTTAAAATATTAAAATTTACCTGAGAGTTGTACGTGCTTTATAGGGACACCTTCATCGTTCACCAACAACGTGCCATTAATAATCCCTGTGGAGCTGACACGTGTAGCTCCAGGAAACACAATAATGTAGTTGGCCATATTAGCCTCATCACTGCCAACATGTTCAGCAGTTGGCTGGGTGTCTGCTTGGGCAGGGTGTGTTTCTTGGCTGGCACCTAAAGGAGTAGAAGGTGTACGAGAGGGTTGCTGGGCAATCTCTTGCCCTTGTGTCCCACTACCACTAACACTGGGTTCAGCAAGTGTCAGAAAACGCTACATACAAAAGAAATTTTTGTTACTTTAGTCAATGTAAAAATTAAAAATCAAACTATCACAATTCATCTAATGCAGAACAAACAAATATCCTTTTGAATTTTTATTATTACCTGATATGTTTCTAGCTGGGTCATAAGTTGTTTTATCCTCTCTTCTGTTTCAGGTGTTTGAGGCGTGTCTATCAAAGTATCAAATTCTGACCTTGCCTTTCGTGCCTTTTTTTGCAACAAGAGCACTGGAGATAGGGATGAAGAAAGCTCTTCCTCATAGAGGGAATCATCAGGCGTACCATGGCTAGGTGTCTGCATATTTGAACAAAATTAATATTATTTCAATTATGTAAATAACTAAAATACCCGAAGATAGAGCAATGCTGGCACTTTACATGTTCTTCCGCTGGCCTCTTTCCGCGATCATCCCGTCTCGGGGTTGTTCCTGTACTGCCCTAATCAGTCTGCCACATTGCAATAAAATTATAAATGTAAAAACTTGAAAACAATATCTAACTTGAAAACACAAATGAAAACTGAAATAATTTCTAATAAGACACCGGAAGACAGAGTTAGAGTTTCAAATATGCCTTGCATTGAATTCAGTCCTGGAAACATGTCATTGCACATTAAGGCACCCAAACAAGAGACGAGTTGAAAATGAGACTAAACTGGGTTATTTGTAGTGAAATTTTAAAATCTCAAAAGGTATATTAATTATCAAAACAAATCAGCCTCATAATTTCAGTATTATTGAGTCTGTAGTGTATAAATCACAAAAAATTTGAAACAAAACACTAGAAAAGAAACAGATTGAAATGTGTATATACTCCAACAGAACTCACATTAATAGGCTCTCATTATGGAGCACAAGACCACCTCTGTGTAAGATGATGGCAAGGCCTAAGGAAGCTTTACTATTGGAAAAAATATTCTGGTGGCTAAAGATATACACTGCCTATTCCATGCCTCTTTAGATTCTTGCTACCAAAGCACACCTTGAGCAATGAGAACATTATTTTTAAGAGTGATTCTGGTTGGGTGATTTTCTTACCAGGTTCGTGCAACACAGACATGTATGCCCCGCCTATCAAGATGGTGGGAAAAATGAGTGACATCAAATATGGTAGAAGTTCATTCAACCCAGGAATTGATTGATTCTCTTCTAATTGATGGAGACAAGCTTGTTGTTTTAGATTTCTACGCTCCTGGTTGTGGTGCCTGCAGATCTGTCCATCCTAAGGTATGTCGGAGGATTGAATCATTAACCAGTTTGTAATATTTTTCTATCAAAACGTTAATTTTTGAAGTAACTATTTTAGTTGTTCCTGGTGAAACATGCCTTTTGATGTATTCCATTCAAACAGCTTTAGAATGGGTTTCTCCTCTCTTTCCCGGAGATAATGTTCTCTGAAATATATTTTTTGAGCTGACAAAGTCTACATCTCCTTAACCGGCCCCATGTTCTCACCATGGCTGTGCTCCTTTCAGTTTTTCTTTTATGGTCTATTATGGTTTTTCTTAGGGGGTCTGAGAAACTTGGGGTACTCGTTAGATCGTCCTCTTATTCTATTAAAAGAGTCTCTGCATCTATCCAGCTGTGAGCTGACTTCGCGCTGCAAACCTTCTTAAAGAGTGTGTCTACCTCACAAATTGTGAACCCTGTAGATATGAGTTATGGAAATTTTCTGGAAATCTCTAAATAGGTCCCTGATCCTTGGGTCCAATTGGAAAGGGCCAGATTGCATCTTTGATGAGAAATTGGATTATCCTTGTAAGCCGATTGATTCTCCTTTTAACAGTGTGATAACCACTAGGCATATTGATCATATAGATATCTTCTTGTTACAAATGTTTACCATGAGTTTTATGATGAACTTATATGGTATCTCTCACTCAATGTTGCAATATAACTAAATTTAGTTGGCCTAGACAAAAATGTTGGATCTATTTCATCATAACAACTATAATTCTACATTGTTCAGTTACATGATTCTTACCTAACATGTGCTTTGCTAAGCTTCAAGTCATGCTCTCTTTGGCAGTCACAGAAATACTTGTATTTAATAAAAATTTTGCAACATGAATTTTGAGTTCGTACTCAATGGTGCTAACCATTATCATTGCAAATAAATATTACAGTAGTTTTGTCACTCTTTTCTTTATGCTCATATGTATGAGATGACATGGGTATATTACCTTTCTTGTTCTCTGATGGAATTTGTATGCAGGGTGCATATATTCCCTGCACAAAGATGTTTGGCACATTTTCATTAGCAGTGGGAGCCACGGTATGTGAAATTTCTTTAATTGAGCTGTTGGTATTATAGTTGGAACTAAATATTCAAAAAATAATGACTCCAAATGTGCTTTTATAGGTTGGAATGGAATATTGGGCTCGCTGGGATCACCGAGCTCTCTGGCATGCTTCGCTGTGGCATATGCATGAGGTATAACTACAGTTTACAAAAAGGAGGACCAAGAATTACTTTAAAAAAAAACAATCTAGCTGTAATATAGCATATATGTTTTGCACTATGCAATCCCCTTTTGTTCCATTGATTACAAGACTGTTGAGATGTTAGTTTTAGATTGTAATTGACAATAAATTTTCTTTGGGCATTCTCATCACAGGCCAAGGGAGGGACCTTTTGAGTTGAATGACATGTTTGCCATTATCAACGCTGGTCCGACCATTGCATTACTGGCTTATGGATTCTTTAAAAAGGGCTTTGTGCCAGGCCTTTGTTTTGGTGCTGTAAGTATTGGCCTCTGTTTTCACTGTTGCTACCATTGAAATTCACAAAAGTACTAAATTGACAGTATTCTTTAAAGAATGATGTGATCACTGTAAATTTAAACCAAGTTTGATTTAATAGCTATGTCAAGGTGATTTTCAATAGCAGTATGTTAGTCACTCTATTATCAACCTACCGTGCATTTTGAAAAATTCCTCAGGGGCTTGGTATCACCGTTTTTGGGATGGCATATATGTTTGTCCACGATGGTCTTGTTCATCACTGCTTTACTGTTGGGTCTATTGTTGATGTTGCATATCTTCTTAAGGTAGCAGCTGCACATCAGGTTTGTTCCTAATTTCCTTATCATAGCTCTATAGATCACTTCATTTATCTGTGAGTTAGACATAGATTTCTTTCCAGTAAGTAGCGGATCTCATACAAATTTGTTTAAATTCCACTGTAGCTTCATCATGCAGACAAGTTTAATGGTGTACCATATGGTATTTTCCTTGGACCAAAAGTGAGTTTGCTTCTTCCCTTATAACTGTTTGTATCTTTGTATTTCAAATGTGTTTAGAGTTATTCATGTGTGGTCTTAGGTGAAGATGTATTGATAGTTTATTGATTTTTTAGTTTCACGGGAACTGGAAGAGGTTGGAGGCCATGAAGAGCTAGAGAAATTGTATAATAGTAAAATAAAGGGCATCCAAAAGCTTCAGTGAAGGCTCTGACTTTCCTCCTTGTGTTATTTGGCACAAATTTTCCCATTTTATATCTACGTTCATAGGCAACTCCATTTTCCTTGAGAGCTAAATTTGTACACACTATGAGAGTAATATTTGGAAAGCAAATTAGAATTTGAGACAAGAGTCTTAAAAAAATAGGGGATTTTATGTTGTCAAAGGGGATCCTTAACATAAGGGTAGGTTAGAGCAATCCTAATCATCTAGCTCATGCAGATGATAAAAATACCCTACATGTATACTACATTAAATATATTTTTTAGCAGATCACATAATGGTCCAGTCCCTGTTTGCAGGGTTTGTAAACTTTGGTTGAACAAGCAATAACCAGTTCTGAAATAATGCCAGTGTATTACTAATGAGGATTTTGTTGTAAATAAACTTTTTAAAATCAAATCACACATCAGAAGAAAACGTTGCAGCCTGTTTGGAAAGGAATTTTGGCTATTTATGTATCAGAAACAAGGGTAGCAGATCAAACCATTCATTATGCTTGGTTTTTTAAACTAGCAATAAGCTCAGAAATTATATTCATCGTGAAATCAAGTCATTGATATTGAAGATGACAGACGAGAATTAGATTGATGAGATATTTATGTCCATACTCGGTTTCATGAAGACCTAAAAATTTGCTTTTATTTTGGATATTGGCATGTATGGTTCACATGTTAGAATTTTTACCCCAAAATTTCGAAAAGGTGCTTTTGAGGGACCATAGATGATCTTGGACAGATGGTACTATAGCATTATCTTTATCTAATAGAAACTATGTTCACCCTTTCATGTGGTTACTCCTCCTCCAAGAAACTCTTTCTCTTATGTGGTTCCCTTGCACCTCCCGGTGCAATTGCTAGTGTATGTTATACTTTGAATCTAGTACAGATTTCAGGATTTTTCATAATTGCAGACTCGAATCAACTAGAAATTTTCAAAATTCTTATCTTGAAGACGTATACATTTGTTTTTTCAGATCTTGAGACTTCATACCAAAATTGCAGACCTTAGGCTGAGCTCAATTTTGGGGTAGTTCAGAAAAATTATAAAAGTTATCTCTTGCAAAATAGCAGATCTTACTCACAATAGGAAGCTGGTCTTGAAGAAGTATTTGAGCAGCAAATTTGGTCTCTTATTGATCTCTTTTATTTTCAGACCTCAAACCTCAAATTGTTATAGATTTTGGGCTAGTTTTTGCATACATTGCGTCAAGGAGTTTGGATTTGTGCACTGTTTGGAGATCCTATTAATAGATCTATTTTTTTTAGTAGCATTACCTTCAACAAGAAGAAGACCTTATTTGGAAGAAGACATTAGGCTTGGTTGAAAATAGAGTTTGGTTCTTCTTGAAGCAGACTTCAACTCATATTTATTAAATATATTCCTTGCATTATTGCTAATCTGTGGATAAAAACATTATTAAAGGATTGCTAAAACAAAGGAGCAAGTAACCCTTGTTGAAGACCTTATTGAATATATTGTTGGAGCAACTTCTAGTAAACTTGTTGTGAAGACCTTGAGGACATTTTTGGAGCAACATTGTTGAAGCTGATGGTATAGCATCGTTGGAGACGATCTTGAAGGGCCTTGAAGTGAAGCTTTTGGAGCAACTATTGAAAAATCCTTAGAGCATTTAAGTAAGGAACTTTCTATCTTCCATCACCTTTTTCATTTCAATATCCTTTAAATGATTTTGTTGATATTTAATGTTTGAAATCACGTTATAATTCCTTGATTATATGTGTTTGGGGACTTTCCCTTTGAAATTACCCAAAAATACCCTGGCAATTTTATCTTCAGGATGCATGTCTGACCCTACTGTTCAATATTTTGATTGATAGTAGTAAACATAGAGAGTTAGGGGGCTCTTGACTTGGTTTGGTTGGGCCATTAGATCCCTAACATCTACTAGGGATAACCCCCCTTGAGTTGGAGGAGAGCTAGCCCAAAGTGAAAAGAGGTTGGTGAGGTGACAATGGGGCTATTGAATTACACATGGTATCACACTTTAGCTTTAGGACTTTATCTTGAGAAGTGCGAGATTTTTCTATATCAATTCTCAAATTGTTTACAACACTATTGTTAAGAATTAATAAGAAGTGATGTTGAGGGGTTTTTGGGTATAAGAAACAATACCATTTAAAAACTAGGGTTATCAGTCCTTGGCATTCCTTCACCTGGGCCTAGGGGCACACTAGAATAATTTCACACTAAACCATGCAAACTTAAAAGTAACTTAATAGATCCATAAAGTAATAATAATCATAATTCCTAATTTCCTATTATACGATATGATGCAAATTATTCAAACATGAAGCAATGAAGACATGCAATGTCTGAATTTCAAGATTGATGAACCAATACAAGAAGTTAGAAACTACAACTTTGATTCAATACTCTGTGTCCTAACTCCAGGAAGGAATCTAGTTTGTAGTACAGAACATGCATCGTGTATTATCAATTCTTAATTGACAACAACTAAAGCTCATCTACCTCATCAATTCCTTCCCATTTTGTGTTTTTATGTTATATTCCTTATAAAAGTGTCAAATTTCTCTCAAAGTAAGCAACCACCGAATAAAATAAAAAATAGTTGAGATATGATTGAGAAATGGTCATTTATTTCTTGAAAGGATCTTCACAATTTCTTTGGTTGTTTTTCATCTCAAGAAACAAGAAATGACCTAAGAAACTATCGTGATGTAATATAAGAAAAAACATGGTGCAATGGCCATTTTCAAAGCCAAATGATGTCCATTGAGGACATGGCCTTTATTTGGTTCCTGTTTCATAGGAGTTTCAGGTAGAAATGGAACTTTGTTGTACCATTTCCAGTAGTAAAAAGGGAAAACCTTCTTTTTCCATGGGAAATAGTTTACCTTTCCTTTTTCAAGATAATCTAAGTCACAAAAAATATGAACTATACTGCACACATTCTTGGATAATGTGAAAGTGGAAAAGGAATACCCTACACAAGTGATGCACACATGTACACTTGAACACTAATAGATTTTTGTAGTTGAAATGCAATGCTTGTTTTCATTTAAATGTAGGTTTTTTAAAGCAGGGAGAAATAATGGTTGCCAATTTAATAAGCGTTTCTTTGGGAAAAATTTAAATCTTGTATTGGGTGATGACGATAATAGAGGGTATTGAATCTTGATTCTTGACATTGTGTTTAACTTGAATAACTGAAATGATTATAAATATCAGTGGATGAGTTCTTTTTTCAAGTATGTCACTCAAAACTCTTATGTCAAAGCATTGTATGATGGCTAGCATTTGCTTGTTTCCCTTTCTTCAGTTCAACGTAAAAAGTATATTAATATATTGGAGCACGAATGATAACTACAATTGTTTGCTCTG
Source organism: Pinus albicaulis (assembly GCA_034641835.2). Classification (NCBI taxonomy): domain Eukaryota; kingdom Viridiplantae; phylum Streptophyta; class Pinopsida; order Pinales; family Pinaceae; genus Pinus; species Pinus albicaulis. The sequence continues at coordinate 1,965,521,736 of CM076575.1, forward strand.
CAGTATATCTAGCCCCAAGATTATGAAAAGTTTTCTCAAGTGGAGCTATTGGTTATTGATGAAGCAGCTGCAATTCCATTGCCTGTTGTAAAGGCTCTACTCGGGCCATATTTAGTGTTTCTGTGCTCTACTGTAAATGGGTAATAATTATAAATGAGCCAACCACAATCACAGATTTTGTAACCATTCGGTTTCCATGGATAGTGATGATGATATTAATCCTATATATTAGTGACCTATATCTATATGAGAATGATCTCAACATTGACCTTGATATGGTTGTATGGATGTGACCTTTGGTATGTCATCAGAAAATCCCCAAATATCAGAAAATCCCCAAATTTGGAGAACTAAAGCTCATCACTTTCGATCTGGAGTACTACCCTTGTGATAAAGTTGATGACTTTCGATCTCCCATTCTCTACCACTTTGCACTTCACCTTCAATATAGATCAGACCAAGGGAAATTCGTTACTGGGTGTTGATATGGATGAGTTTGTCGAACTAAAATCCACAACTTAAACTTCATGAAACTGGTGGAGTCAAATTCATGCAAGCACAAACACATCTTACACATCCTCTTTGAAACTCATCCGAAAGAACATTGGAAGACATCTAGAGAGAACCATATAGCCTAACACAATCCAATGGAATTGACCAAAAAAACCCAAATAGAGTCAACCCTACTATAGGAGGAAGGGCCTGCAGTAAGAACTTACCATTTTGCAAGAGCTGAGGGCGAATGCTGTTCTGCAAGAGCTGAGGGCGCATGCTGAGGGCGAATGATGTTCTGCAAGAGCTGAGGGCGAATGCTGTTCTGCAAGAGCTGAGGGCGAATGCGCACATGATATCAGACGTTAATGTAGTTTTTAATAAAATCATTTTTATGTAGCGCGCATTTGATTTTTGCATTTCAAATCATTTTTATATACATTTGATTTTTGCATTTCTAATACAAGTGACAAACAAATTTCTACAAGAGGTTGAAATTTTTACTAGAATAGCCATGAAAGACTAATTAAAATGGCTTAAAATGCAAGTGGATCTTGAAAATAAATGTAATTGAAGGTTCTCCCCACTAAATTTTTGCAAAAGTGCTTACATTATTTAAGTTATCTAGGATATTTTTTTGTATTACACAATCTAAATTAAATAATAAAATAGTTGGGTAGTCTTATTGTTTCAAATTAGGACACAATTTTCAAATGGTGATGAAGTTTCATGTGATGATTAACTGAAAATATTCTCCTTTCCTATCCTTGAAAAACTATACAAAGTTCCCTGTTGCCACATGAAACCCTAACTCATGTAGCAGCATAGGACCAGTCCTCCATTTTTCCCATCATAAGGCATTTTGCACATATTTGACGACTAGAATTTGTGGATTCCCATTTTCCATGAGGTGCTAGGAAGGATAGAAGACTTAATTTTGACGTTTGAAATTTTTTCAAAAACATTCTTACGCCCTTTAATTTCCACTTACCAATAATTTTGCAACACTAGTCCTCTTCGCAATTGCAAGGCTGTACTCAAAAAGTAAGGAAAGTTATTTTTTTGGCTCACTCAAAATTAAAAATTTAATAAAGGAATTACCACTTATCATTATTGATATTTTAAAATTAGAATCAATTTAGTTTTCCCCTTCCTATTACAGAAAGTTCACAAATCCTTTATTTTACATAAAACACCAAAGAAAGAATAAAGCTCGTTGCCCTGCAAACTTCCAAGGTTGTGATTAGTGAAGCAGTGAAAAAGTACGGCTATAGCACTAAAAAATTAGAATGCCAATCTGCCCCAACATGAAGTAGTGTTAATATAGCTGGTGGCTTGGCTTGATGGTCAAACAGTGAATTACACAAGCACAAAATAAAAGCTTTAGGTGTCTAGTTCCTTACACTCGCACTCTCAAGGCATTCAGACTTAGGTCGAGCTCAAGATTGGCTCCGAGGAAATTAGATTGGCTCATTAACCTGCCATATTTTAATTACATAAGGTATGTTCAAAGTTTGAACTACTAGAGTAATTTATTATTGTGAAATCATAGTTCTAAATTATCTCTTATTCTGTGAGCAATGTAATCTATTAATTGTAAGCAGATTCATTAAAAAAATTCAAACTGATTTTAGCATGAATGATGACAATTTATATATTAATTGGTTTTTAAGAGTATTTGTATTATGTAGGAGCACTGGAAAGAAAAATCAAGACTTCATTTTCTGTTTTCCTTATTTTGTTGGGTTAAACTGGAGAAAATTGAATATGAATAGTGAGTTAATTGTAAGATCAATGGGCCAAGGCCATACATCAGCATTGACCACAGTGGGGAAGTAAAAAAACATGGATATTCATGCAAGTATAGCTATTAATGTAAGATCAAAGTTAACTCTTAGCTTCACTAAAGAAATAGAAGGCAAAGATCTAGCATCAACTGAAACTCACGTGAAAAAGTAGATGAAAAATGCACAATCATCCAATGGAGAGGTAATCTATAATTATCCAGTAAGACTCTTGGCTATGCCTTGAGACTAAACTAATTCTCAATATTTTTGAATAATCATCCATTGGAATTTAGTAGGAAAACCATAGTAAATCATTGTCCAATGGCCATGCAAAAATATATAAAAAATAATATTTGTTGGTTTTTTTTAAATAGGTGGACCATGATGGGACCACTGAGAAGGTGGGGGTATTTTTTTAATCATGGAAGTGAGGTTTAGTAGATTGATAGTCAAGTTACCTTTCCCTATAAATTTTCTCAATCAAGTTATTCATTCATTGAACTTTGATTCATTCCTACTGTTTTGATACACAATCCAATTCAGTTGAGTCTTGTGTCTTCATTGAGAATGGAATTCATAGGTTGTCAAGAAAGAGGTTATCATACACATGCACTCTTCTTTTCTTGGTATCTTTGTAACTATGTTCAGCCTAAGTTCTATATTTTTAAATTATTATAATAGTTCGTGATTATTAGGCTTTTATTTTGTCTTTTAAGAATTTTAATTTAACTATTATTAATCATTATATATCTATATAGTTATTAAAATTTCAATATAATTATTAAACTTTCAATGGTACATCAACTTTCATACATGACAAAATAGATACTGACAAATGGTACATCATGGCCTGATTAATTTCGCTCAGCAATTTCAAATGGTATAACATTTAGTCAACAGTAATCATTAATTTCTGCAAACAGAGAATAATTTCTCTGGAAGCCTGAGATTTCTTTGGCTTGTTATTCTTATAACTACATAGACATAATTAATAGAGAGATTGAGGACAAAAAAAAATCTAGCGCTTAGTCTCCACTACTCAACATGATTTTGTGAGAAATAATACATAGATTGATTTCTCTGAGTGCCTTAGCATTCTTTGGCTCATTATTTTAATCACAACAACAATAAAAAAATGCACTGAGGATCTGTTCTTAGTCCGATTATGCAATTTTTATAAGACAGATTATGAAATATTAATAATAAACATAAATTTATTGCAATTTAGGGAAATCTCGTTCATGTTTTTTTCCTTATATTGGAAGGTTACTTTCTTTTTGAAGTAATTTTTAGTAGATCATAGCATATATTGAGGAAATATTAGTTTGACAAGAATCGGTTATTTCTCTTGAAACTTTAGGTATTAAAATTCCATGACACAAATATATAACACTCCAAAATCCAAAGAAAATGGAACAGCGCTCAATTTTTTTAATCAAACTTTTATTGGTGAAGGGTTAATTTATTACGAGAACGTCATTAATGAAGTGCAAAATTTTAAACGTAACGTTTATTGACTAGAAAAATAATGACCAAAACGTCAAAAAAAATTGTGTGAAGGGTAAACAGAAATCCAAATTCCAACCCTGCCTGCCACCTATTGGTGAGTGGAGGTTATTCACTTTTCATTTACAGCTTACCAGGTTACTCATGTTACCAATATTTTCACATGGCTCACTTTTAGGTGACTACTTATTGTACTTATTCTTTATAAATAACAATTGGTAAATAATTGTATTATTTGAAGTCTATAACAAATCCAGGCAACAAAATTACAACAAATAGAAAATTATGCAAAAAATTCACCAGGGCACTAATGTGTGGATACCCTATCATTTCTTAGATCCTCATAACTTACCAACACCTATTATATTGGTATACACATAATATGGCATTTACCTGAAGTATTTCATATGTATCTAGAAGTATATAAGTTGTATGACAATTGTTATGGCAGATATAAGATGTGTATTATAGTTTATATTTCAATTTTTCTTAAGTAGCATGCATGTGCGGTTCATATAGTGACTACAATTACCAAATACATTTCAGTGAAGATGTGAAGATGATCTCTCATTAGGTCCTAATTACCTAAAGCATCATTAATTAGCTTTCCAAATGAATAAAATATGTTAACAAATTAGTAAAAACTAGGAAAACAAATCATGCTTTAAAAAAATATGGCACAATGAGTCACACTGAGATTTATTTAATTACTCATCAAGTGTCGCTACAACATATATATGATCACCATTACCATAGAAATGGGACATGTGACCATCATTTTGGTTTCTCCAATGACATTCCACATCATGAGCATTGTTTAGGGTTGATTGTGTTGATTTTTTTTAAACAAGTCATTTATACATTTTATGGAAATTATAGACACAATTTATAATCACATTACAAGATCATGATGTATGGATATTCCTTATCATTTCTTAGATACTCACAACTTACCAACACCTAATAGATTGATATACACATCATATGGAATTCACCCCTAGAATGCCACATGTATCCTAAAACAAATTAGTTGTATGGCAATTGTTGATGTAGGGGCATTAGGCTCAAAACAACCTTTTTCCATAAATAAATGTAAAGGGGGGTCTCATGTTTTATTTCCCCATGTATTTATTCATAGTTGAGTTATTTTTAGTTAATTAGAGAAGAAAATGTAACTGCCCAAATGATTAATGGGCACCTGAAGAGATAGTCAGTTTCAGAAGTTAAGCTAATTTTAGGAGTTCGTCTCTGTCTATTAGAGGGTTAGTCTCAGAGTTAGAGATATGAAGATTTTTGAGCGTTAGAGGAGTTGAGTCGATTCAGGGTTTGTATAAAAATAAGCCTTATAGGCATAATAAGGTAGACCTGCATAGAGAACCGCATAGGCTGCGTAGGACTGTCGTAGAGACAGAGTAGAGGAGAAGGGCCAAGTAATTCGAAGATCTGGTCGAGCCAAAGTTGTAAGTACTTCACTGCATAAATGTAGAATTATTTCAATGGTATTGCACATTTTTCGAGTTAATTATGGCGTGAATGGTTTCTGTGTCCCGATAATCAACTGTATAGTAGTCTGGAATACATACTTGATAATTATGGTTTAATGGGGTCCTATATGTTGAAAGAGGAACCGAGTCCTTTCCTGAATTACTAGCCTCTGTGCGAGAGGTTCTAGCCTTTCCCAAACCCATTGGATATTATTTTAACTCGGTGTAAGAATTTTCGGACGAACAAAGTTGTGTGATAACCCGTGTTAAGCGCCATGACAGTGGACGGTGTGGCATTGGACAGTGGTATGGCAATGTTTTGGTCGAGACCCATGTAATATAGTGGGAAATGCCATGGTAGAGAGGGTCCACAGGTCCAAATTATGGATCTCCCCATAGTGTAATAGAGAATTGTGCTTGAGCCTTCGATTCAAGGTCCGATCGGTGCTACCACGTACATAGAACTGACGTGTGAAGGAACCTCATGGAGTGTGAGTCCTTAATTAAAGAAAAAAAAACTAGTGCAGGAAGATGCGAGTCAAAGGAGTGGAGGCGGAGTACAATAAAAGAAAGCTCAACGGAACCTGGAAGATAAGAGGCGGAACCGTGACCAAAGTGCACAGTAAAACCACTGTTTGGAAAATCGGCGATATCGCGCAAGTTTGGAGGTGGTAAGCAGAATTGGTGAAAAGGACGCGACATATGTCTCCGTGAGACACGTGGCCGAGGGTGGAATTATAAAACCATTCTCATCACAGATAAACCCTTGGGCGTGTTCGTTACGCAAGATTTCATTGTGTCCGTTGGATCCTCCAAACCGACGCAATGCTCCATCGACCATTGGATTGAGAGGTGAATTACTGTGGAGCCAAGAATGGTTTATGTATGACCGTTGAGTTATAGACCAAAGTCGATATTTTTTATGATCTTTGATGATTGGCGGAGATTATAATAAGGAGGACTGTATAATTATGTGAATGGTCGTGCGTTTGGTTGAAACTAAGTGACGGAGTTCGAATTGACAAGGTCGACATATATTAAACATCACGGTTGAAATACGAGAGGGTCAAGCAGTTGATACATTCGAATATCAATTCGAATATGTAAATTGAGTGAGCCCAAGGTTTTGGGGTTTAATTCCTAAGTGGCTTGTATTTATTGGGGTATATATTGATGAGAGTAGGCTAGTCATTATATTCAGGGTGTGTAAAGAGCGGTTGAATGTTGATAGGTATGATGGGGATTAGACCATAGAACGTAAGGACTTATAGTATGGTTTAGAACCATAAAGTGAAGAAGTTCCGCATGCGAGAAGGAATGGCATAGGCCTTGGGGGTATTATGATCCTTGGAGGAAACTCCCACAGCGAGAAGAGTTGACAGAGAAAATTGGATCGAGTACAAAGGTGTGGCAGGTGGGTTTTACCTTGCACCAATTGTTATGGTGCATATATGATGTGTATTACAGTTTATCTTATAATTTTGTTGAAGTAGCATACAAAAATTTACATAGTGATATGAGAACCACTCTCTAGAGTATACATCGATTTTGTACACATGGCTTTTCAATTGCTTTTTAAGATATATCATTGGTGATGCTCACATGATTATATAATGAACCATTAAGTTGAACTATGAAATTATTCCTCACAACACACACACACACATATTGATGAATTAATAATTTTTCTCATATAATTTTTTTAATCTATTTTGAAAAAAAAAAATATATATATATATATATATATATATATATATATATATATATATATAATTATTTCTAAGAAGAACAAGAGAGAATTCCTTACCATATCTTCGTAAAACATATAATAGCAAGAAAATTAATCTATTGAAATTTCATTTCCAAACATATTCATGGAGTAAAATGAAGATTAAAAGGAGATATTCATGGATTTACCTATAACATCCCCTCATAATTAAGAATGTAAATGTACAATATTGATGATACATAGGTTAGGAGAAAATTAATCTATTGAAATTTCATTTCCAAACATATTCATGGAGTAAAATGAGGATTACAAAGAGATATTTATGAATTTACTTATAACATCACCTCATAAAAGTGTAAATGTACAATATTGATAAAATTTATTTATATATGATAAATAATAAACCTTTATCTCACATGTATCATATAATCTTATAAACAAACAATTGCACCGGGAGTGCAAGGGAACGCCGGAAGGAGGAGATGTGAATCATTTTGTGCTATATGAGAGGTAAAATGTGTAATAACTGAAGGAGCTGAATATTTTGTTCGTTTGTGACGATATGGAATATTGGATTTTATTTTTAATAAAAATAATAATTATTAATTTAATATTATTTAATTAATTTATTTATTTTAATCTTTATTTTATTTTATTTCTATTTATTTATTTATTTTATTTTTATGTTTTAATTAAAAATTTTATTTTATTTGTATTTTTAATTTTATCTTTATTTTATTTTATTTCTATTTATTTATTTTATTTATTTGTTTATTTTATCGAAATAGTGCTGAGTATTATTGGGAGCTTCTTGTCAAAGGCTTAACCTATGGTCTCAACCATAGTCAATTTCATTTCCCTTTTACAAAAATGGTTATAAAACCATGCACCCAAGGTATACTGCTTGTGCGGGAGTGCTTTAACTTCACTATATGGTTATGAGCCCATACATATATAGTAAATCTACATATATCATTTAACCCGACATTCACCTTGTACTTACGGTCCACCAAGCTTTTGCCTTCAACTGCGAAAATTTATATATATATATATATATATATATATATATTGGCCTAATGCATATACCATTTCTTGAAATTTAATCATACCATTCAACTTCATAAGCCTCGATTGTGATTAACCCCGAACCCTATATAATATTACTCGGCCCCACATATATTTCATATGGGCGCTAACTCTGCAAACGCATTGATATAGGCCTACCACCTTTATGTTTTCGATTTGAATTAAAATCACGGCATATAAACGGATGCTCGGGCCCACATTCATATAAATGAACCTTGCTTAAACATCGAGTGGATCCAACGATCCATATGGCGTCACTCCCCAAGCGTTAATCGGACGATCACTGAGCAATTTCACGTTTTTTTTCTCACCGAGCGTTAATGCTTAGAAATAACGCGAAACTCGTGGTTTTGAAAATCCGCTTAGGGACACGTGGCATTTTCTTTGTGGTATCGCGTTTTTTATTTCAATACAGCTTACCACTAGTGGACCTACGCGAAAACCATAGCCCATTCCCGAATACCACCTTTACTGTTTATGCATCGCGGTTCCGTTTCATCTCCGCTTCGAGGTTCCTCTTTAAAGTTTCAACGCCAATTAAATATGGTTTCTTCCTTGTCCGTAGAGATCAAGCTACACCATCGATCATCCACTTAACAAACCAACATTTGTTACTTCAAACAGGAGGGGAGTAAGCTTTAGGAAAATTCCGCCATCCTTTAATAGACAAAGCATGGTTATACTTTCTCTTTTAACAGGGCCTTATTCAATCTTTCTCAATTTCTTATGCAAAACGCACACACAATCCCTCATTCACTGAGAATACCCTCCTTGGTGCCTTCTTCACCGGACTACAATGTGTTCATCAAAAATCGTGAACCCGATGTCTGTTTCTTCGCCAGGCATCTTCATAATAGTATTTTTTCCAGAGGATTGCGAGTATTTATCGACAGCATAGAACTGTAGGCTGGAAAATCCATACCTTCACAAATCAAATACGCAATTAAAGAAGCCTCTCTCATTATTACTATTTTCTCTCCAAATTATGCGCAATCGCAAAGGTGCCTCGATGAACTACTCCTCGCGATACTTTGTAAGCCGACCATTTTTCCGGTCTTTTACCACATTTGGAGAAAGACGTCGCAGTTGCGACACTATGCCCATTGTGACAGCTGCCTCCAAACGTTGCAATTACGACACTTACAAAGCGTCGCTATTGCGACGGCTGCCTCCAAACGTCGTAATTGCGACACTTAGACATTGTGTCGCAATTGCGACGTTTGGAGGCAGTCGTCGCAATAGAGACGCTTTGGGGCATAGTGTCACAATTGTGACATATTCCTCCAAACGTCGCAATTGCAACACTTTGTCTAAGTGTCGGTATTGCAACACTTTTCTCTAAACGTCGGTATAGCGACGGTTTCGGACGGGATTGAAAAAATTTGGGGAAATTTCCGACATTTGGTCAAAAGTGTCGGAACCAAGTGTCGTAATTTCCGCCAAATGTACTAGTGCCACTACCTGAATGGTTCTTCCACCACTACAAGAATTAATGGAAGTGGCATCAACTTCTTCTCCTCAACAAGTAGTTGACATTTTTCACAGCATCTAACCATACTGTAAACATCAGAAAACAAATTTGGCCCATAAAAACTAGCTTTTAAGATTTTGTGTGTTGTGACCTTCCAATTGTAATGGCCTCCACAAGCACAACAATGATATTCATTGAAAATTTCAATTGTTTCTCCCTTTGTTAGAATTAACATCAAAACACTGACATTCTCTTTGACATTCTCTTTCCAATATAGTTGACCATTGACTATGACATACTTACGAGATTTCAACCTCAAAGCCTTATATTTTTCTCTTTCTAAACTTGATGGACAACTAAGAAATAAGATATAATGAAACGTATTGTTGTACCAATCATAACAAATATATTTGTGTGAAATCCTATTGTCTTTTCATTTTCCTTACCTCCTTCACCAACAGTATTTGATTCAAGAAATGCAGATAGAAAATTAATTCTCATTGCATCGTAATTTTCCTCTATTAAAATATTAGCCAAACCTTATCCCTTTATTAGTTTTTTTGCCTTGATATCCATTTCATATTCTTGAATATTAGCTATCCATTTTCCCCTTCTTCCTTTGATGTACCTCAATGTTAGCACAACCTTTACAACTGAATTTGGTACATATGAAGTAATATGGGACTATAAAATGTACATTCTGAATGCTTTCAGGGCGTTGACCAGAGCATAAGCATGTTTCTCCAAAATATTATATTTCAACTCAACATCCTCAGCACCTAGTTGAAAAATGCTATTGGTTACTCCTTATTGTCTTCATTCTTTTGTAAAAGTATAGCAGCCATGATAGAAGGTGAGGCAAAAGAAAAAACTTGAAAATGTTTTTGATAATCAGGACTTACAAAAAACGGATCTTCCCAAAAAGTCTTGTTGTTTCTTGTAAAATAATCTTTGGCTACTAGATTCCATCAAACCGTTGCAATCTTCTTTAACATATCAATGATTTCTTTAACAATTTTTTCATAATTCAGAATGAACCTCCTAAGAAAAATTATTCTTCCCAAGAAAATTTGAATCTCCTTCTTATTTCTAGGCAGAGGTATATTAATTATTGCTTCCACTCGCTTTGGGTCAATCATGACTCCCTCCTTTGACACAATATGTCCCAACAATTTTACTTCTCTTAGAGAAAAATGAGACTTTTTTGGATTTAGAGATAGTCCATATTTCCTACATTTTTCAAATTTTTCCGGTAGATGTTTTAAATGTTCATCATCAAATTTGGAAAAAACTATGATATCATCCAATTATATAACAACAAACTTTTCTTTTTCTCCCACTAAGTCTATATTCATCACCCTCTGAAAGGTAGTATCAAAATTCATCAAACTAAATGGCATCTTTGCATACATAAAAGCTCCCCATGGTGTTGTGAAAGTTGTTTTATTTTGATCATATGGATGCACTGTTATTTGTTTGTATCCATAAAATCCATCAATCATAGAAAACATTGAAGATCCTGTCAGTTTCTGCAAAATATGATCCATTTTTGGAAGAGGGTAGTTATCCTTTAATGATTCTCTGTTTAAATTCATGAAATCATTACATAATCTAATATCTCTGTTCTTTTTTCTTATATGCAATAAATTTTCCACCCAGTTTGAATACCTCAAAGGTAGAATGATCTTCGCCTTCAGTAACTTCTTTTCTTCCTTTCCTATTGAGGGCAACAGTAAAGGATTGATCTGTCTTAATTTCTATTTGTATGGTTTGACACCTAGTTTAAGAGGGATATTATATTGTATAATTTTTTTATTATAAGTTTTTAGGTCTTCATAATACCATGCAAAGACATCAAAATAATTTTTGAATATATCTACATACATGTACTTATATCTTTTGAAATACCCTTTGCCAGATTCACAAGCTTAGGTTGGCGTTCATTTCTAATATTACAATCTTCAACATCATTCTCCCAAATTTGCTTCTTGACATTCATTGGAACATTTTTTGCATCAAACAATCTCTCCAAAGGTACCAGACCTTTAGGAATTACATTACCTTTCAATTGTGCAATCTTGTGGTTTGCAAAATAATCTTTCCAAGGTAACTCATCTTCAATCTCTTCCTCTTCATCAATTTTCAGCTTCCTCTTCTTGATCAAAATTTTAGTTATAAAAATCCCCTAAAACTTCCAAAAATATTTTTATTTTTTTCTCATCTTCAAATACCTGCCAATACTTGAAATTTTCAGGTATATAAGGTCTATTTCAAACTTCAACTTCATACGTCAAATTTGGAATCTGTGGGGGTCTAAAGGTGATGTTGGTTTCCACTGTGAGTGAATCAACCAATCTGTTACCTTCTCTTTGCAAAAAATAAATATTGAGTGTTGAAAAGAAGTTGTCCACCAGATCCCAAACTTCATTTCAGTAAGCCCTAAGCCTTGGTTTCTTTGTCTGACGCTGCCCTCTTATTTGTTTTACAACTAATTCTGAATCTCCAAAAATAGAAATACATTCAATCCTCATGTTCTTTGCAACTTGCAGAATAATAATTAGAGCTTAATACTCTGTTATGTTATTAGTAGAATCAAACTACAATTTATAAGAAAGGGAAATCATTTCACCTTTTGGGGAAAGCAGAAGAACCCTTGCACCATTCCATTCCTTGGAGTAAGCTCCATCAAAATACAAGTTCCAAATACCATTCAATATTGCTTCTTTCTTCTGAATTATTTTAGGAATCTACACCTGTGTATCCTCAGTAATATCTTCATGCTCTTCCAACATAAAACAAGAAAAATCCCTTTCCTCACTATAAATGGGAGAATTATTGGAAATCCCCTCTTTTGTGATTTTTTTAACAAATATTGATTCCTTGTAGAATCTTCTTTCCTCACCACCGAAGACTGGAATTATTGCATAAGTAAAATCCACCTTTAATACTCCTCCAAACTTTTCTCCCCAAGATCTAGAAAGCAACATGCCAAATCTAGTTGGGATGTCTGCAACTACTATGTCCATGACAATATTTCTCGCTGGAATTTGAGCCAGAGAAAATACAAGGTCTTTGATGAGCCCAACACATTTTACTCTCTTAGAGTCAAATGAATACAAATCCTTATAAGGTTTTGTGATCTGGAGATTTAATTTCTTCATCATAGAAAGGGGCATTAAGTTGTGAGAAGCCCTCGAGTCCAACATTTAGTTATGAAGTATAAAATCATGCATTAGAAGAGAAATATGAAAGGGAGGAGTAGTGGAATCTTGTTCCTCCACATGATGGCCAAACATAACCACTATTCTTTCCTCCTGTAAATCAACTACGTCTGTTGAAACCTTTTCTTGAGACGAGTTAATAAAATATGAAATCTGCTTTCTATAAGCAGAATACTTTACCAACTTAACCAATGGGATTGGGATTTTTACATTCTCCAAGTCCTTTTGAATATTAAAATAATTTATTTCTTTTGATGCTTTCGCTTGCTCCTCCTGTTTTGGTTTTTCTTTTTTAGCATTATGTTGACTCATCATGGGTCATTGAACTTGCTTCTCTTGACCCACTTTTATCTTATGACTCTTGGAAGTTTCTCCTTGTTGGACTCGAATTTTTTTAAGAGGCTACTTTCCCTTATCATCAGATTTATGAACAGATTGTTGGGTTGGTTCTTTAGACTATTCTTCCACTTGATTTTGAGTCCTATATCTCTTCCCTGATATAATATCATATTTTTTATGCAAATATGCCTACATCATATTGTTAGGAATCACGACTTTCATTAAACAAAAACCTGCAAGTGTTAGTCAATGATCGCATCACCAGAGATAAGGATCCACGAGAGCCAGATAGTCCATTTCGTTAAACACACAATGAACTTTGGTTTATCCAATGTCCAACAATATCCCCCCCAACGCGAGTTGGGTGTGTATCGAACTCATGACCTATGCTCTGATACCACTTGTTGGGATCACGATTGTCATTAGACCAAAACCCACAGGTGTTAGTCAATGATCGCATCGCCAGAGATAAGGATCCACGAGAGGCAGTTAGTCCATGTCACTAAACACATGGGGAGCATTGGTTCATCCAATGTCAAGCACATAACTACAAATATCTTACAATATTCATCAATTTATTCTTCGCCTAGTGCAATTTGTGACTCAGGATCCAAATTCTCATCATATATTTCCTCACCTTCTTCCTCTGACAGAGTAGAGTACTATTTTCCTAAAATGTAAGAGTTTCCTCTGTCACTTCTTCAGGTTCATCCTCAAGATACAGGGGAGGTTGCACCTGATATTTTTCCTTCCTTTCCCTCTGCATAATATACAATAGTGGCCTCCTAAATTGAGGATTGAAATTTCTATTTTTCCCATGTTGAATTTGTATAGGAGGATTTTTATTTTCCAGCTCCATCTTTACTAATTTATTGGACAAGTTTCTAATGAATTTTTTCATTCCATCCAACTTATATTCATGTGAATCGTTCTGCTGATTTGAAGATACTACATCCTCCTTTCCCTTATTCTTATCTGTTTGTTCAAATTTTGATTTTATTTCAGAGTTGCAGACAAATTTGCTTCAATTTCCAATGCATCAGTTTGGATCTGATCTAGGGTGAGGGATCTTCTTTCTCTCCTTGTGAAGCCAAAATTTGATTCAAATGCTACTACAAAAAATAATTTTGCACCAGCAGGAGGTGGAAAATTTATAATGGAAGATTGTTATAAAGATTATTTAATCTCTTAATAAAATTAGCAACTTCTTCATTTGGTTTCATTTTAATAACATTGAATTCTGTCAAAAAGTAACCATGGGCTTTTTTCTTTCCCCGTCTTTGTATAAAATTATTCTCCAATTCCTCCCAGGTATTGATTGAATTTCCTTGGAGAGTCTTGAACCATTTTCTGGAATATCCATCCATAGATTTCACAAACAATCTCATCACCACATTGACATACTCCACATTAAGAGTTTCTGCAAAAGCACAAAAATCTGCTACACGCTTTTTAGTTGTACTCATCTTCTCCTGTGAATATTGGCAACAACTTCAGATAGTCTTGAGGAATTTCATTCATGGGATGGGGAAGATTAAGGGGAGCATATCTATTTAAAATAAATCCTTGAAACTCCATATTTTCATTTTGAAGAGGAGGAGGAAGATTTCCTACTTGAATACAAAAGAGGCAGAGGAATCACAGATATTGGAACTGGCGGAGAGACTGAAGGAACAATTTGATATGAGGCTAGAAAATCAATCATTTTTATTTCTTCAACTTCTGATATTAATGGGAAATAAAAAGAAACATACTCAAAATATTTTCCTTCAAGAGTAGGCTCAGAAAACAAGGACTGAGAAGGAATATACCCCCTTCAAAGAAATCCAAATTTCTTATGACTTCTTCTGGGTGAGGACCTTTAGTATCTTGATATAAAGAACTTGAGCCAAGAGTATACAAAGAAGGACTTGGTGTTTTTGGAGATTTTTTTTCTCTCCAAATGCTTCTGGATACCAATCTTACAAGTTCAGATAAAGCTGGGTTTTTTTACTGTATCTGACTTCGCATGGGATCTTCTTGAAGCCATGACTCCTGCTTTTATTCTCACTTGGTGAGAAAACTCAGAAAACACACTTTCTTTGCTCACCAAACAAAGAAATGGTTTCTAAAAATCCCATGGAAAAATAATTATGTTCTTTAATCCCTAGAAACAACGCCAAAAGATGTTCTAACCCTAGAGACAACCTCTTGCCGAGAAGAGGTCAATGCCTAGAACGTTTGTACAAAACAATGAAAACTCATTTTTTTGTCCCATACATGATTACTCAGAGATATTTTATATAGGTAACGCAAAGGAAAACTCTTGGAGAAAATATCTCTTTCTAGATGGCCACACTGTCTTTGAAAATGATCTTGAAGTTGTAGTGAGATGCTATAACGAAATAGTGGAAGATTCCTAATAGAAGGTTGCAGTTGCAGAATCTTTTATTATAGATATTAACAGAACATATGAAATACTAAGAAAGTGAAAGTATGAAAATATGGAGTGTATTTTAAGGTTATTTAATACAAATCTACAGGTATTGTGAGCTCTTCCAAGAAAAGTAAATCTATATTAAGGAAAATGACCAGCAAATGCTTTACACATTTTCAAGATAAGAAAAACACTTAATGAATTACAATAAAAAAGGAAAACATATCATATTCAGAAGGTAGTTGGAATCATCTAGAAATTTTTATTATATCTCCAAGAAATAATTGATACATTACACAGTAGATTCTTTCTGAGGTCAAAATTTCGGAACCCAAAAATGGTTCCTCCATGTCTTTTTGTAGGAACATTGCATTGAAGACAATGATAAAAATTGTTAACTATCATGAACTAACTTGAACTACTTTCCAAAATTATTCTAAACTTTACTCGGTTCTTATGAGGACTTGAAAAACTAAACTTAGAAATTAAATTTCTTTGTCTTGAAATTACATAATAAAATATCCTTTCCAAAATAAACTATATGGTTGATTCTCATTCGATCACTTGCGATCCTTGTGTAGGCTCACTTGAAGAACCTCCAGGTTCCACTACTTTTCTTGGTAATATTAATTCTCAGCGTTTCTTCCACACTGTCAAGTCAGAATTTGGGAATTTGACCAATTTTTCATAGACCATCCTAAAATTCGTTATCCTACTGTTGGTTGGATTTTCTGTGAAAAGAGTTCTAACCAACCACAATAACTAAAAGTCCCTCTGCAAGTGATTCACAATGGTTAACCCTTTCAGAATTGTTTTCCTTTCATGGGAAGCATTGATTTTACTTTTTTCTTCAACTAGTAATGTTTCAAATGTCTCCCATGGAAGAATATTTCTCTGTTGATGCCAACATGAGGGTAATCCTGCTCGAATTATTTTGTCAAAATTTGAATTAAAGGCCAACACAAATTATTTTATTTCCCCCAATTTGGTTTATGCATGTTTTTTGTAAATATTCTTTTTTGCCATTTTATTTATTTCCAAAACAATGGATATTATGTCTTCAGTCTCCATTTCCCTCAGATCCTGAGAAGACTTTTCATTTATAAAATCAATCATTCTTTTGGCTAATTGTGCACTTTGTTGTGATTTATCTTTGTTAGAAGTAATAACCATCTCTAGTTCTCTTACAATTATTTAATCCCCTTCCATGACCAACATGTGATTCTAGATTTCTTTTACCTATTGAATGATATCATTCCAAATTATTTATATTGTGTGGATGAGAGACATGTTACCTTTTAATTTCTCTTTTAATTCTTTGATTTCATCACAGGTTTTTTAATAGTTTTTATGGTGTTGTGATGCACTTTATTTAGCCATGTTCAACTACCCCTCCTTAAAACTTAATTGGTTCTTTGTATCATCCAAATTATTCTGTATTTTACTTATTTCATCCTCAGAAATATTCAACTCATTCATCACTCTGGTGATCTTCTCAGTAGGGTCCTCAGAGTCTAGTTGCACCACAATTGTGCAAACATGAGTATCTATATTTTGTTGTAGGCCTGAATTAAGATCTTTCATTATTTACACCTCCTTATATGTTTCTAGAAATTCATGGGTTATAATTTCTTTCTCCTTCTCAATTTGAGCTACCTCTGGAGCCGTGACATGCTCATCTGCAGGCAACTCCAACTTTCTTCTCAATGCTTGAATTTCATATTTTTCTCGATGTAAAAGCTTCTATACAATTGTCTTGTCTTCAGGATTTACTCCAAGCTTGATGATTAGCTTCTTCAATTCTTCATTTTGGGTGTGTAGAGCTCGTGAGTTAGCTTTCTCTAACTTCAACTGATTAATTAATTTCCCCAATAAGGCCTTTGCCTTACTTTCTACTAGTGAAGTTTTACTCAAATAACTGTAAATCAGATCTCCAATATTCCTATGTAGATTTATTTTATCACTCAATGAAATATATTTTTCATTTAAAGTCAAATTTATAGTTTTAAATCCAACTCCAAAAGAAAATGTTAGTGCAGAAGGATGTGTAAAAGAAAATTTCAATTGATTCCTATCTAGCTCCATAGCTGACAGCAATCTGGTTTGATATTTTGGAACTGACTAAGTTTCCAATTGAGTAACCACATTTTCTCTTATCTTCTTATTTCTCAATCTGTTCATAAGAATCCTTTAAAAAATTAAAGGAATTTTTCTCACCTTATTCGAGAATGGGGGAGGAAGGTGAACATATTGCCTATCCAAGCTGCAATTGGAAACCAAGTTCAACAGAAGGCCTTTCCACGAAAGGCTCAAGCTCTGTTTCCTCTGTGTGTGTCCTTAGCTTCTTTTAACTTTGGGAGATTTCAAAATCAAAATTAATAAAATTTTCTAATCCTCTTTTTAAACCCTTCTTAGTAGGGTTAGGAGACTCAACTTCCATTCCTTTTTGTGACTGAGATAAGCCACCATTTGCAAGTATCTCCATTTCAAGTATTGGTTCATGAGTATAAGGTGCATAGTATTTTTATACTCTTCTCTTTGAAATAACCTGATAAGGATCATAGGACCTCTACTCCCCTTGTTGAAACTACATCTCTTGTAGCATTTTCTCTACCTCTTCTGTAACATGCTTGTTGTTGACAATAAAAGGCCCGACAGTCCTAGGAAACTTGAACAAGAATCCTTTCTTGGTTGGCACAAAATGCACTTGATCCACATTTAAACGTTTCCTAATAAACTCTAATGCAAACAACTTCATAGGTACAAAATATGGAAGCCTATAAGGGGCAACTTCTGCTCCATACAAACTAATATTGTGTAATCTCCAAATGCAAACCAATCTCCCACTTTCAAATATATACTCAAATGTAAGAATGATTGGGCTTTGGGAAAGACACTTGGTGGAACAGAGATGTTAATGACGGTGTAGACCACTGACATGAAAGAGGAAATAAAATATGAAAAACCTTCATAACTAAGATGGATTCTTATAATCTCATTCCAATTCACCACTAATTTTTTCTTCTTGTTGGGGTCCACTATGTTTAAGCCTAGGTGCATGAATTTATCCACAAGGACATATAACAATAGGTAAATTAGAAGAGAGGGGAATCTAAAACACCCCGTGAGACTAAAATTTAATAATTGAGTATTGACTGAAACCTCCCAAAATTTTGGCATATTGAGAATTACATTATGCTACATGATTAGATGAAACATTTCTATGGATGCTCAATCAACAATGGAAGTATAGCCTTTTCCGAAAACCCTAACAATTGCCTATAAAATTGGTCTGACTCCCTCGACAAAATTATCTATAGGGAACAGGGTTGGCTCTAGAGATGAAGTATCCCCTGGTGGCATAATGTTGAAAGACAATTTGGTATAATCTTTTGCAAACACATTTTGTAAAGTGGCCATAATGGCTTCTTCAGAAAATGAATTATACTGGTGAGACTGAGGAAAATATAGGGCTTGTTGAACCAATAACGCAAAAAAATAAAATAAAAAAATCTCCTAACGAATTCATTACATAAAATTTTTGAGGATAGAGGGATGAATTTAACCATGTAATGAATTTAGGAAAAGGGTACATTTGAGGGAAAATTGCAGCTAGCATACCAGATTTGACGACCCTAGAAAACACTTTTGACTCCAATTGACCAACTAATGCATTCTGATGAAGTTCAATTAGATTTAATGGGAATACAGGTCAAATATATATCTCTTTGTGTCGATTAGCGGGATATGGGTTGCAAAACCTGCCAAGGAAGTTTTCTTTGTGCGAAATGTGCGAAAATTGTGAACGATTTCGCGGCAATTTATATTGCCGCGAAATGTGTTTTAGTAGGGGCTCCGCAAAACTTTCCGGCCGACGGAAAGTTATACCATAGTTCGGCCGAAATTTTGATTAAAAGTTCGGTCGAACTATTAAGTCGTTAGATTTAATGAGCCGTCGGTGGAAAACATAGTTCGGCCGAACTTAGATTAAAAGTTCGGCCGAACTAACGCGTCACCAATTATGCAAAAACCAGGCTCTGAATACAGTTCTGCAACTTTGGACTGATTAAATTCCATGAAAGGTTGTTAATTAACTGTAAAAACCAAGACAAACATTTTCAGAATTGAATCTACTTTCAGGAAATATAAATTTTATGGAATTTCATAAACATTTACTAATTTTAATTATTTTAATAATAAAATAGGTGCAAACAATTTTTGAGGGTCATTGTGATTCAATGAAATCAAAATTTTGTATCTCTCAATATACATTGTAAAAAAAATTGAAAAAATTATGGGGCATTACATTGGTTCGTCGTCTCTAATGGGTAGCTTTTATATTTTTAGTTTATAACTTATATGTTAAGAAATTTCTTGCAACGCTAAACATATCCAAAATACACAGTTTTTCGTATTGGACCAGTTCAAAAAATTCTAGTAATTATGATATGAATCCATTGGCTTTGTAAATATGACGAAACCAAAGTAGACTGTGTCTAGATTGTTGTAACACATTTTTTTTCTCAAAAACACAAATTTTCAATGAATACAACATTGCGTCATAACATGACTTCTTATTAATCCTTTGATTGTTAAGAAACACGCACTCAAAGAAATGCTAAGTTGACATATCAAATCTACATAAAAAAATTTCAAAAAATAAGTAATAGAAAGCTAACAAAATTTCTCACAACATTTATTTTTATCGCAAAATGAAATTCTACATAGAAAAATTGTTATAGTTTGCAGAAAGTTGAAGAACCGAAAAAAATGAAAAAATTTTCTCAAAAAAGGGCAAAAAGTGTAACCCAGCTTCACATTTTCACCCAATGACATTTTGAACAATTGGACAAATTTGTGCAGTCAAATAAATACCTGAGAAATGGTGGCTGGCGTTGGATTTAAGTTTGAAAGTTGGCAGGTGCAGGTGGGCATCGGTGAGCTCTACAAAAATCAGCAATAAAAATGACTTAAGTGGAGAAAACATGGTTTTTATAGAGAAAAGGGAGAAAAAAAATTAAATGAGCATGAAAAAAAAATGACAATACAGAATGATGTATGATGACATGGGGGGGATGATGTGGAAGGTGATGTGGCATGGTGGATGAGGTGGCAGGGTGGAGGAGTGATGTGGACAAGTCATGGAATATTAGTAGTATCTCTCGCTTGAAATTTCTTGTTCGCTTGCCACAGATAGGGTGAATACCATTTACCACTCACTAGAGCACCTGTGGTGGTAAAAAGTTCCATCCTATGGTGATGTCGGGTGATATTCCGACTGTCGATCTCCCGATGACGGTTTCTCGCCAGACTGCCTACAGGGGCACCCCTCCTCATATGTGTCGAGCATGTTGTGGTGTTTGGTTTCTCCTGTATATGATTCCTGATGCCATGAACGACATCGCCCTTGGAAATCGCACGTTCTTTAACCTTTCTTCCTCCGCCGTAAGAACGGGTCCCACCAAAACAATTTCAATAATTTTTCTTTGCAATTTATTTTTATTTTATTATTATTATTATATATATTAAACAGAGTGAAAAAGAGATACAACACATCCCATGATATCCCACATTCATGCTTGGAATATGGCACAAGGGTGATTTGCTGAAAGAGAGATTTGGTTCAGCCCAATCTATGATCGAGTGGTACATGGAAGTCCCTGACTTGGTTGGAATTTTCATATGTTAATATGATACATTTCCTTATGATGATCTATGAGTAATTGTAGTGATTATATTGGTGAGATTATGGCCAGGTTGGCATGGTTTATGTGTTGGTTATTTTTTTTTATATGTTGTTTATATGATGTGTATCTTCTATGGCTCTTGTCATGAATTGTTTAAATATTGATCAGTTTATCGGAATGTATGTAATATTAAATGTTGTTGAAACTATGTGGAGAGGGCATAGTGTTGGGTGTGTGTTACATTCTTTCCATGACTAGTCGCATCTACAGGGGGGCAGTAGTTCCCTTGTTTCTTGTTCAGCAGGGGGGGCTGGTAACCTCGCTACACGGATTCCAAGGCAACACCCCGAGAAAAAAAATTGGACCCTATATTAGGTGGGAGGGACTACCTATGGTTTTTTGCATGGGTTTTTCACATGGTTTTGGGCATGACGGTTTTCTTTCCATGGTATTTTTTAGATTCAATCAACGGTACTACGATTATGATATAATCCAGGGTTAATGGATTGGGTTTTATGAATGCTTCGACATGTATATATATGTATTGTAAATTGAAAATAATATAATGAAAAATCAATTTGGTAGTCCTAGTTTTCGGATCCAGGGGAAAATCTGTATATATGTGTTTTATGTTTATGTTCTTGCCATTGTTGATTTTCTATTTTTAAGAATTCATTTGTAGGTAATTTCTATACATGGTTAAAACCTACAAATAGGGTATTCTTGGTGATCCTCAAATGAATCTCAAAAATTAATGATCATATATGCATTCATGACATGTAGCTTACGTGTTTTCCATGTGTTTGATGAAATTTTTGTTATGTTATAGGTAGTCTAGCTCAAGTTTTCTCTTCAAGTTTGAATGTTTAGCCTTTTTTTCAAGTCATTTATGATTATGAGAAGTCTCAAATATTTTTAGGTAGTGGTCTAGAAGTTGACCTGGAATTGTGGCTCAGATCTTGGGATCCTGCCCTCTAAATTGGATAATTTGGGTCACAACTACACTCAGGAAGTGTTGTGCGTGCGGTTGGAGGCCTCCAACCGAACCCAAGCCTTATAATGCATGTGGTTGGGAGTTAAGTTCTAATAAAAGAAACCCAACTCAGGGTTTGCACACTTGGGATGGTCCTTTGGCCCTTGAGTATCTTGTATCCCTAAGGAATATTTTTAGTTGTCAGTCGATGTCAGTTGTAGGCCCCAATTCCAAAACTGGAGCTAGGAGGTGGGGTCATGCCATAGTAACTCTTTGTCTCATGTATACCCCTGACAGGCCGGTGAAATTGGGTAAATGTGGGATGGCATGTTACATGGGTGGAGGTTTGTAGTTGATCCGAAATGGGTGGATAACTTGTTATGCTTTTCATTCACCTCCCACTCAGTTAAACAAATTAAGATCTAGCTTATACTTGACTGTGCGGAATTGAATTCTTGATTCAGGTGTATGTGTTTTAAACTTTTTTAATTCTTTAAGTGTGAGGAATCAATTTTTTTTTTTTGCTGATATTAAGCATGTACAACAACCATAAAGTGCAGCAAATAAGCATCAACACATAACAACAAATTTAATAAAGGAGTTGACCCGAATATCATGGGTTACGACTCCTTGAGCCTATGTCAACTGACTCGGATCCTTGGGATTATGATGTAAAATTTATTTTACAAGTAAACACTTAACTCAAATGGTTATTTGGATTATACCATAGGGTTTAGAATACTATCATACCCCTAGAATGGCTGCAATCTCTTTGAAGATAGACCTAGGTTCCCTTAGACTTGACCTCTTCTGTCGCCACCCTTAAGCTTCCCTGAGCTTCTCTGTGGCACTAACTCCTTAAGAAATCCTCTTCTATCCCTAAAACCTCACCTACTATCTCTAGCACATATCATACATCCAAAATAGACTGATCATTTACTCAAAATGAGCTTTGGCTTCCCAATATAGGCCTCCATCTGTTGTTGGCCCTGAGCTGCCCAAAACTTCCCTGTGGCTTATTTACCTTTATAAGTATCCAAATGGCTCTAAAAAACCTTTCATTTGATTTATAATGTCCAAAATATTTAGAATATACTATTCACTTACTGAAATTGGCTTCTGACTGCTCCAGTTACGCTTCCAACACCTGGTGGCACCCCTTGGCTCTAGGTTCACTAAAAACTTCTCTGAAGAATCTCAGCCTTAAAAAGTCTTCAAAATATTCTGCAAATCCTTCCATTGGACTTATAATTTCCAAAATAGTCAGAATAAACTACTGGTTTTCTGAGAATAATCATTGGCTGCTCTGGATAGACCTCATTCTCTTATTGGCCCCTGGTGGCCCTAGTGGCCTTTGGAACTTCTATGAAGCATCTTCACCTTCATAATTCCTCTACTAGCTTTTAAAACCTCACCATTAGATCCATAATGTCTAAAAAATCCAAAATAGACTATTGGTTTCCTAAGAAAGGGATCTAGTTGCCCTGGCTAGGCCTCATTCTGCTGTTAGCTCCTGGTGGCCCTTGGAACTTCTCTCAGCCAAATCTCGACCAGAAGTTCTCTGATGGCTCTGCAACCCTCACCAATGAGTCTGGAATGTTCAAGATAGTTGAAATTGACTATTCACACTCTCAGAATGGTTGAATCATGCTCAAGATAGAGCATAATCAATTTTTCCCAATAACTCCTAAAACAACTCCACTAAAAGTGGAGGAACTGCAGTTAGACCAACTAATTTTGGCCTGAACGCCAACTTTGGTGTGCCTCCAAGATTTACCGTCGAAAATAATGTTAGCACTAAATGTGATATTTTGGTTTGGGCACATGACCCCAAATCCCCACGGTTATGATTAATGTCAGCGCAGAACTCACGGTAATAAACCATGGTGATAAACTCGGACTCCGAGTTTGAGGGCTGTCGGGGTTAACAATAACCGTAACTGTCGGGTATGGCATTAACGGTCATATGGCATGTGAACGCAATGGAAGGAGGTGTCGATGGTTGAAATACTGTCGGAGTTAATATTTATGCCTTGTTTTGTTGTATTTCCATGTGAACAGTCTCACGGGACCGCTGGTGAGTTGGGACCGTCGGCGGTCCCCAACCTATAAATTCCATTTGCATAAACTTTAAATTAAACCCGCGATCACTAAGGTTAAGAAAAACCCTGTAGAGTGGATGGTAAAGTCATGCGCGTGCAGGAAAGGAGGTCTAGGGTTTGACTCCTGCGGACCCAAACCATAATTTTACAACGTTGTGCAAGGGCCACATGGCGGCCTTAGGGTTGGTCATGAGGCACCTTATCATTGGTCCTCCAAACCATACATCCAATCAAACTTTGCCACCTGTCAACCTGTGAATGGCTTGGAAGGAATATTCTGGGGAATATTTTAGGAATATTTTGAGGAATATTTTGGGAATATTTTGAGGAATATTCTAGAAATATTCCCTGGAATATTTCAGAAATATTCCCTGGAATATTATTTTTGCTGACTGTACCCTTGACTAGTCAACCTTGGTCAAATGCCAAAATTTGCAGTTTACTCGACTTTTCAAAATGCGATAACTTCTTCATATGGTGTCGGATTTTCGAACTGTTCGCGGCACCGGAATCAGGAAGATGAGATCTATCTGGTTTCTCAGGTTCAACACACTTTTAAACACTTTGAGATTTGAGCTATCACTTAGGTCCTTGATCTGAATCTGATCACTCCTCCCCATTAGGAATATTTTGGACCCAAAAGACCAATTACCTGTTCAATAGATGAGAGTACAACACCCTCATATTACCAGCCTCCTTACACTTTGCCTTGCTTGGCTTAGAGATTTTGAGCCCCAACTCGAAGTTAGTCAACACTTTCCCTCTTGGATGCTCTTGTCCTTGTCTCAAGAACTGTATATTCCTTGAACTCATTCAGAAATTTCTGGCAAGAAATTTTCAATTGAAGGTAGTTGAACATCATGTCCTTGATCATAGATCAAAGGTGGCTCAAAAAAACATAATTTTTCAACAAAAATGCATACATGACTAAAATTTGCATATGTACAAATGAATGTATGTCTTACTAAGTTAAGAAGTCAAACCACTTCTTACCAAGCTACTTCCATGGCGATTTTTGCTGTTGAAAATCTTCTTCATGTGAAACATCTGTTCTCACATCAATGATGGAATCTTTGGTTCCATTTTCGCTAGTCTTTTTATCCTCTTGCTTCATGTTCTTGGGATGATTGGCTGGATGCAATGTCCAACATTGGGCAATGAAATGTCCCTTTTTCTGGAAATGTGTGCAAGTCTTTTGCATCTTTTTCTTAAGTTGCCTTCAATTCGACTCTTCCACCATTTTGAAACTTCATGGTTACACAGACCACAATAGGAACAACAACTCTTTATTCCTTTCATGCATGCAACTTTTCCATGCTTAACATAAACATAATCAACTTGACTATAAGAAGAATTATACCTCGAATGTTGCTTTGCATGTCCATCTTTTTTACCTTCTTGAGGAGATGAACTTGAAGAGGTTCTAGCTTTATTTTGAAGACCAACATCAATGTTCATGTCTTAATAGCTGTCAGCACTCTCTTGCTCACCATAAGATGCATGTCTACAAACATCCTGCTGCAACATAGGCTTCAAACAATGGCAATCAACTTTAAAAAAACTTGAAATGTTTGTGGTTTAGAACTTGAAACAAAATTTCTTCTTGGAGGTGTCTCAAATGCCTTCATGGCTGTAGAGTAACATATCCTAGACCAAATTTCTTAGGCCTTTCCTCAACCAAAATAGGATCAATCATGCCTTGTGCATGTTTGCCTAGACCCTTGCCTTCATAGCCAATTTTTAACATCAACTTGGACCCTATACCTCTAGTGTGCTTTTCAAATGAACCTACACATCTATCTGAAGAGGAATTTGAAGAAAATTTGAGTGAATTACCTCTGCTTCAAGAATGTGTTTGGTTAAGGCCTCTTGGGCTTGATGGAGTTGCATCTCCATCTCATGCATTCTTTTAAGGATTCCTTATTTCTCTTGCTTCATAACAACCAATTTCTCATGAAGTCTAGTGCTTTCATTTCCATCTTCATACGAACTTTGCACCATATCCTTTACAATGTAGGAGTCTCGCTTCATCTCTTCATCGAAGAGTCTTATAAAAGAGGGTTTTGAAACCTCACTTGAAGAAGTTGTCATCATTATGTAAATGAACTAAATAACTTCAACAATAATTCACAAAGCTTCAAAAAAAATTTTACAAAGCTTCTTAACAATATGGTTTTAGATTCAACCTCTTTTCTGTAGCTTGTATCTCTTCTTCAAGCAGCCTATTTTTGCAAACAATCCCTCTTATGCTTCAAGGGTTACTTTGAGGTCCTTTGGGTAAGGAGAATGCTTTCATCCTTATTCCTTCTTGTCCTCTTTTGGACTTAGCTAACAGTAGCTCCCCTTCACCTCTAGAAAACTCAAACTTGTAAGCATCAGTCAATTTGTAAACAGTTAAATTCTTTGCATTGTTAAACACCTTTCAAGTCAAACAAGCAACCTAGTGCTCTGTCAAGCAAGAAACCTAGTGCTCTGATACCACCTGATCTAAAATTTTTGGATAACTTTTTATGCTTTTCAAGCACCTCCCACTCAGTTAAACAAATTAAGATCTAGCTTATACTTGACTATACATAATTGAATTCTTGATTCAGGTGTATGTGTTTTAAATTGCTTTAATGCTTTAAGTGTGAGGAATTAAAATTTTGTTTTTGTTGATATTAAACATGTACAAAAACCATAAAGTTCAGCAAATAAGCATCAACACATAACAAAAAATTTAATAAAGGATTTCACCCAAATATCATGGGCTACGTCTCCTTGAGCCTATGTCAACTGACTTGGCTCTTTGTGATTATGATGGAAATTTTATTTTAACAGTAAAAAATTAACTCCAATGGTTATTTAGACTATATCAATGGGTTTATAATACCATCATACCCCTGGAATGGCTGCAATATCTCTGAAGAGAGACCTAGGTTCCCTTAGACTTGACCTCTTCTGTCAGCACCCATAAGCTTCCCTGAGCTTATTTGTGGAACTAAATCCTTAAGAAACCATCTTCTATCCTTCAAAAATCACCTAATATCTCTAGCACATATCATACATCCAAAATATATTGATTGTTTGCTCAAAATGAACTCTGGTTTCCCAATCTAGACCTCCATCCACTTTTGGCCATAGGCTGCCAAAAACTTCCTTGTGGCTTCTTGACCTTCAAAAGTCTCCAAATTTCTCTAAAAATCCTTTCATTGGATTCATAAATTCAAAAATAGTCACAATATACTACTCACTTACTAAAATTGTCCTCCAGATGCTCCGGTTACGCCTCCAACACCTGGTGGCACCCCCTGGCTCTAGGTTCGCTGAAAAACTTCTCTGAAGCATCTCGACCTTCAAAAGTATTCAAAAGCTTTTTCAAATCCTTCAATTAGATTTAGAATGTCCAAAATAGTCAGAATAGACTACTGGTTTGCTGATAATTATCACTGCCTGCTCTGGATAGGCCTCATTCTCCTGATGGCCCCTGGTGGCCCTGATGGCCCTTGGAAATTATTTGAAGCATATCGGCCTTCAAAAGTCCTTTAATGGCTCTAAAAACCTCACCATTAGATCCAGAATGTCTGAAACATCCAAAAATTACTATTATTTTCCTGAGAAAGGCCTCTAGCTGCCCTGGCTAGGCCTCATTCTGTTATTGGCTCCTAGTGGCCCTAGTGGCCCTTGGAACTTCTCTGAAGAAAAATCTCATCCAAAAGTTCTCTTATGGCTCTGAAACCCTCACCAATGAGTCTGGAATGTTCAAGATAGTTGAAAATGACTATTCACACTCTTAGAATGGTCGAATCATACTTAAGATAGAGCATAATCAATTTTTCCTAGTAACTACTCAAATAGCTCCACTAAAAGTGGAGGAACTGCAGTTAGACCAACTAATTTTGGCCTAAATGCCAAATTTGGCATGCCTCCAAGATTTACTGCCGAAAATTCTATTAGCACTAAATGTGATGGTTTGGGTTGGACACATTGTTGAGGAGGTAAATCCCCTCTGCGGACAGAGGCGATCCCTACTAGCCCAGCAGGGGTCTAGCAACAAACAAACAATGCTATGACGCAAGCTCCTAATTACGAATGAAAGACTTAGGATAGAAGCCTACCTGGATTCCAACGCTATGATCTGAAGAAGAAGTGTCCCCGTCCTTCAGCCCTGGCAGATCACAATCCTTCCACGATCTCCGCGGATGAACACCTGCACATAGAAGAAACGAACAGATACAAGCGTAGGAACCAGCATACGTAACTAAACATTGGTCAGAAAAGATATTACTCGCATTAACATGATGGAAAACGGAGTGGAACCATAATCATAGTCATCTATTAAGTAATAAACGAATAGAAGTTACAACCAAGTTCTGACGTCGCAGCCTCCTTCGAACGGGTCTCCGGTCGTCCACGTCTCGCAAAGCTCGCCAAGGAAAGGGAAAACCTCTCCAGAGTCTCGTAACAATGGTCTCCTCACTTGAGTTGGCCTTAAGGGAAAGAAGGGATTCTTTACGGCACAAAGGCACTTGGGAATAGGGAGATGCAAAGCTTCAGCACTTCAAGACTAGCTTGCCATGGATTTGAGCAGGCTTTTATAGATGGGGAAGGAGGGAGTTGGGATTCCTATTATTATGGGATTGGCCCTATCAACAAGGAAGGTTCCATGGGAGGTGGCAAAACCAATTCCCTTCCATATAACTCTCGCAGCCAAACCTCCCAACTCAAGATAGGCAGTGGTTTGTGAGTTTGTTTGAACTCAACTTCCGCCATCCATATTTAAAAAACAGTCCCTAAAATGGGTGGCGCGATTGCTGCTCTATGACAGAGCGCCAAGTGGCGCGACCTTTTTACAGGATTTCCTTGATTGGCGCGAGCACTGAACTGTCTACCCGCGCCAATGCAAAAAGAGCTGTTTTTCATGAGTTTTGCAAGGAGTTGTCTCAAGGGAAAATGAAGCTCATACTCAGAGGGATGCATTGATGATGTTTTCAAGGCATGACACTGTTCACAGGTCACATAATGGGTCCTCCATTGTGCG
This sequence comes from Pinus albicaulis, assembly GCA_034641835.2. Lineage (NCBI taxonomy): Eukaryota > Viridiplantae > Streptophyta > Pinopsida > Pinales > Pinaceae > Pinus > Pinus albicaulis. Next base: position 1,965,551,049 of record CM076575.1, read on the forward strand.
GGACGGGAAATGGTAGGGACGGTGACAAATTACTGTGTAACAGATGCCCCCTAAAGCATGAGGCCCGAGAGAGAGAGGGGTGAAATGCTTTACGAGAACATGTCCAACTGAAGGCCCGCCGTCGGAAAACCTGCACAGAAAGATACAACCGATATCTCAAGTACATGATGTATATATATGGTATGGACGCAGCCATCCGAACAGAGTATGCTATAATCCGGATCTAGGGTATGGGCGCAGCCATCCAACTAAGATCAAACAAATAGACTCAGGTATGGTCGCAGCCATCCAATCAGTGAGTCATGTACATAATGATAATAATCCACAATCGCGGCCTGGATTACAACAGACACAATCCAGGGTCTTGCGCTCCATCTCGACCCAAACAAGTACAAGTTCTAGCATGCGAATGTGTGAGCTGATGTCGAACATGCAAGAACATCGTCTGATTACCAGCCAATGATGAAAGCTGTTAACAGACGCGAGAGAAACCACTAATAATGACAATGGTCCTCAAGGTACTACAGGTACAATCTACGGCGTGCGAATAAATGAGTTGACGTCGAACACCCGCAGAATCATTCGATCGGAAGTCGATGATGTAAACTTCACGTCGAATGCGACGAACCTGCCATTGAGGCATGCAGGCTCCAAGGTACCATAAGGAGTCTCTAGACCAACTTCCTGGATAATGAGTTGAAGTCGACAGGAAGTGACCTTGATTGAAGGTGGGCCATAATGATTCCCACATCATCGACACGAGACAGAGGAACATAATGTTTTGTTGTGAATCAGGACCATATAAGAAACAGAGGAAGGTTGATATTTGCAGAGGCCAACTTCTCTTGAACACATGAACGGCACGACAATGGACTTGGCAGTATTTGACATCAACGGATCAGAGGTCATGGTGACGAGGTAGTGAACAGATGAGAGGTCAAAAGAGATTACCCAAACCCATGGAGGCAAAAGTGAAGCAACGAGATGAGATGTCCCCAACCCGACACGAATGCAGACAAGTGCCATGTTCAAGAGCGACATACTGCCGACGACAACGACGATGGTTCCATTTTTCCCCCACCATTTATGGCGAGTACCCCAATTATTTTTGATAACAAGCTTGAAGGGGATAGCATATGCTTGTGATATAAGTCCGCCCTTCGGGCGAATCCATCCTAGTGCATTTAACGAGTCCTAGGAAGGAGAAACTCGGAGAACGTCATTTCGACGAAATCCAATGTCATCGGGGTTTAACGAGTCTGACAAAGGAAGAACTCGGCGTCTTTTCATGTTTAGAGAGTTTGAAAAGACAGCGGAAAAGAAAACTCCACGGGTCCCTTTTCGTAAATAGTTTCCCAGATCCGAAAAGGTAGAAAACAATATCCGAGAAAACCTCCTAGTCGCAATAGGCTAGGGTATTCCTTTTTCGTAATCAATCCATCCCAGCCCGAAAAAGGGTTAAACTTATACTGGGTGGATGTCGATTCGTGTCCATTTTAACGAGATCGAAACGACAAGGGCCTCGACGATCTTTTCATATTTAGAAAGTCAGAAAAGATCTGAAAGATGACTCCAGAGTGACTTTTTCGTGTTTTTACCGAGTCCGAAAAAGTATAAAATACAACTCGTTTCCATCTTTTAAGTCGCAAAAACCTGCTGCTGCACATACCAAGCAAGCGTAAAATCCATTTTCGACATAACACATGCAAATATTTGACAAAAATAACTTTTAAAGCTCATTTAATGTGAAAAAGTTATAAATATGTCTAATTGGTAAAAAATGAAATTACTTTTTACTATTTACCTTGTGGAAAGCAACAGTGGTCCATTTGGAGCAGAATCTTCTGACGGTGATTGCGACCAATCCAGGCAACCATTCAGCGTCTCGTCTGTCACAGGTAAGAGGCGCTCCTTTTCTCTTCATTTCCATATATTTTTTTAATGATTTCCCTTCATAAATCAGTTCTGTAAGGGTACTTTTAAAATTTTAGGGCCGGGCCCAGTGGCGCGGGTATCGGGCACGGACCCGCGCCACTGAGCTCTTTTTACCAAAAGGCCCGCGCCACCTGGCGCGACTGTTAGCAAAACAGTCGCGCCAGCGGCGGAACCCAAAATTTCGCCTAAAATTCCGATATTTACACCAAATTCCTTGAAATTTGAAGCTTACCAAAGATCTAATCATGGGCTTTTGACCATGTGAATGCAGATAAACACTCAAAATGGCAATTGAATGGAAGGAACGAGAACACGGAGACGAGGATGAAGAGGCCATGCAAAGCCAGGCTTGCATGAACGCTCTGAGAGACTGCGGATTGAAAAAGTTCTTCCTCACGCCATGTTTACGAGCTCAGCCCAAGCTTCTCCAATATCTAATCAACATCTGGGATGAAAATGACCAAGTATTCAGAATACGAGACCAGGTGCTGGAATTGGAGGTCACTGACATTTATTTCATTACTGGATTGTCCCGCAGAGGTCCAATCCCTGTACTGACTAGGAGCAGACCATCAGGGGAAAATATGGAAGAGGTAATGGCGCGGGTGTGCCGAGGGGCACAAACAGGATCAGGAAGTAAGAAAGTATACATCTCCACCATCCCTGATCTAGCACTGAGAGTAGTTCTCCACACCATTACGCGGGCTGCTGGGTCGCAGGCTCCGCACGAGGCCACGAAGACTCAACTCCTGTTAGCCTCAGAATGCATGGGTCCCCGACTGTATGATTGGGCAACAGCTGTGACCATCAACATGAAAAGGCAGCTCACAAAGTGCAAACAGGGGAAACTGAAGCAGTTTGGGTATGGTTCCATCTTGGTATCATTCATTCTGGAACGCATACCAACCTTCCAGGGCCAAGAGGCCCATGTGGCGAGTCCGGTACCACGAGAGCCGAGAATGGCTCGCTGGGCAGAACTGATGCCCAGATCTGGAGGTGGCCAACAGATGTCCTGGAAGCCAGAGTTCTTTAGGTGGCTACGACGCCAACTGATCGTTGTGGAAGATTGGCCCTATTCGGGAACTGACTTTACAGGAGACCCAGATCTCCCACTACCAGAAGGGGATGACTGGGACGAGGAGCTGGGTAAGACCTTAAATTCTTGATTTCATGTTTATATGTTTTTTTTTGTTAATACACACTTGTCTTAACACAATTATATATGCATGCAGATGTAGGACCTGAGAGACCAGCCGGGATCTCTCCTATCTCCCGGAGGACACAACTCACCCCTGAGATCCAGGGGGAAGGCACCGGAGGAGAGGCACTGGTCCAGAACCTCGAGGGGATTGCCCATGGGATCCCAGACTATGCTCGGCTGTCAGACGTACCGATGGAGTACCAGCGCCATACGGTGGGAGTTCCAAACCGGCTCCACCGAATCTTGAGGCGGCTAGTGCGTGCAGTGACGTGCTATCATGAGCACCATGCGGATTAGTCTCTAGGATTTAGCTACACCTATTTTTTGAGAGACACAGTGTCTCAGGATGTATTAAGACAATTATGTATAGTTTTTGAGTTTTGTGATGCACACTGTGCAAACATTTCGACACACATATATATGTATACATATGACTATTTCTGGATGGATCTTTCTTTACATGTGATGATGTTTTCTATATGTCATGCGAATGTCTAATACATATGTAATCTAATGTGTCAGTTACATAACAAACGACCCAATGCGAAATGTTTTCACACAATGTATCTAATCACACATTTTATTTTTACGCAAGCTTAAAAGCACACATGAACACACACATATGCAAACTATGCTTGGAATGAGGAAGGCGGGCATGCCCCCCAGCATGGTGTCTCAATTCGAGGTGCATGCCCCCCAAGCTTCAGTCCATTGAAAATGGAGTGAAGGTTCAAAACAAAAAGTCGAATTGAACATGCTCGTGTTTCATTATTTTAACGAGGTTGACACACTTAAAAGAACTGTCCTCAAACAACTTGTTTCATTGTTTTAGGAGCTCGACACAAGTGGAGGAACTATGCTCCGTCGATCTTGTTTCATTTTTTAAGGAGCTTGATATAACACAACGAACTATGCTCCGACAACTTGGTTTCATTTTTTAAAGAGCTTGACACAGGGAGGGAACTTTGCTCTAACAGCCTGGTTTCATTTTTTAAAGAGCTTGACACAGGGAGGGAACTTTGCTCTAACAGCCTGGTTTCATTTTTTAAAGAGCTTGACACAGGGAGGGAACTTTGCTCTAACCGACTTACATCAAAAAGAACCAGAAGGCGGTGCTTCCAAGAGTTCCACTCCTGATGGAAGGGAAACACCTTGGAAGTCAAGACCCAATGCCCCCAGCACATTATGCACAACAGCATCATCACTGAGCACAGGCACGGGGTAAGTAGCCACATAGTTGACCTGTGGTGGGGCAGAGACAACAGGTGGAAAAAAACCAGGAGGGGGTGATGGCGGACCAGTTGCCACATTAGGACCAAAGAACGACAGCTGATCAATGGTCACGATCCTTCCTTCATGTGGAAAACAGGCCACACGAAAGAGGGAGGAGACGAGCGCTCCCATGGCATAAGTGTAATCTCGCCCCAGGAGCAGATTGAAATCCAAGGGACCTGGAACAACCATCACGTCCATATGGACGGTTTTGCCTCCCAAAGTAACAGGTAACCTTGGAAGGATCCCCAACGGTTGACTCGTTCTTCTATTGAATGTCAACATATTCTGCGTAACAGGCGCAAGCGGCGGTGAACCGAAGGCTTGCCAGGTAGTTGATGACAGAATACTAACAGAGGCACCTTCATCTATAATGGTGCTGGGTACGACCAGACCAAGAGCCTGTACTGTGATCTCGAAAGGCACATAAGACGGAAGGCGAAATCCTGCAAATCGATTCCAGTCAAAGGAAGCGACCAAACTACTCGGAGGGGCTACCATCGACAAGCGAAGGTCTTCCCCTGATGTTACGGTAGAAGAAGCATCCTCCATGACCTCTATCTCGAAGGCGGGAGGAATATCCTCCGTAGCCTCCATCTTGGGAGGCGGAGGGGCAGCTTCTTGAAGCACAGAGACAGGAGAATTTTTCTCTAAGTCCGAAGAATCTGAAGAAACCAGAAGGACATGAGGAGTGTGAGATCCACTCTCAACAGAAAAGACCTGGTGCACCGCGGACGGGGCCAGTTCAACCGATCCGACGACCAATGGTTGGTCAAGGACGGATTCGTGAATTTGAATTTCTGGGGGAGTGGGATCGACCAAGGATGACTCTTGACCAATCGCGGCATCGGCAGGTGGAAGACTCAAAGAAAGCTGTTCATAACCAGCCGGGAGGCGTGGTGCAGAAACAGTTGGGTTGTCCAAGACTCGCTTGGCTTCATCCATATAAGGACAAAGGTGAATAGCATGGTGCCCTTCACACAACTTACAGGGATTGGTAATCTTGCCCTGCTTCTTAGGAGTCTTATCAGTATCAGTTGAAGATGTGCCCCCAACTTGACTCCCGGAAGCCAAAGGCAATAGCGGACGGCCGTCGGACCATGCTTCGAGCACCTTGGGGATGCTAGGGCAGTCTCGAAGAAGATGGTCTCCCGTGCACAACAGGCAAGGGAACTTGACTTTCCGTGGAGGGTTGGAAGGTTTATCAAGAGGAGATTCCGCGTTGACAGTAGCCGTACATTTAGCCTCTCGCTTATCAGAATTCTTCTTCTTTGTCTTCTTCTTCTTCTTCTTAGCCACCTGGTTACTCGAATCCAGATTTTCACCAGGCGAAGTAGAAGATGAGGACGCAGAAACAGGCGAAGAAGGGGAGAGGTCCACCTTGGAATCAACATGATGTTGTTCTGGTGGAGGAACTGATTGAACAGTAGTGGAGACATTCGGGACAACAGAGGTTGAGAACAACCAAACAGGCAACCCAACAGTTAAACCAGGAAGGGACAACGTCGCCATGTAAGGAGCACCAACATTTCCAAAAGGGGGAAAATGACCGGGATTCCCCTCTGAGGGGATTCCTTGGTTGGTGAACTCTGAGAAAGTTGCCATCAAACTCAAAACCACACACGGGCTGAAAACGAGTTAAGACACACGATCAAATGGTCAATAAGAAATTCCTAAATAGGTGTGAAATCGTGGGTGATTAATTTTTACCACATTGGAAAATAAGAGATTCTACCGTTTCATGTTTCAAGAGTCGAGAAACGATAAAAAGATGACTCTATCTCTTTCAGAGTTGACACAAGCGTGAAAGGACAAGCGCTTGACGGTCTTTTCAAGTTTAGGGAGTCAAAAAAGACCAAATGAATGCTCAGGAAAAACTAGGCACAAAGGGTGTACCAAATATCCGTGAACTGCAATATACACCTTGGTTTCAAAAATGAAACAGAAATTGACCAAGGACTTTCCGTACGTGCAGGTAGTCTCCCCGAATGCTGTGTTCGGTGTATCACGGGTATAGGGCGGCAGACTCGGCTTCCTGTGGATAAAGGATTGAAAACCTATGGGGGTCTCCCTTTATATACGCGACGGTACGGGGAGCACAAGTCTGTACTAGTGCTGTCTAAAGACAACAGGCGAACGACAGTTGCTAGGTTTAACGACGCCGGAACACGTCTCTAGCCTAGACCTTCTAAATATGTTTCGTTAAGTTCCAATGTTGCCTTAGGTTAATTGAATAAATTTTACGGTTGATCTTCAATTAAGTTTCAATTTCCAGGCCCTATCGTATGTAGTGTCTCCTAAATGCAAAGCTATATGCCACAATGCAACATTTCGTTCGATGAAAACTAATTAGAGAAGAGTTGAGAGCTTTTATACAAACGAAATGAACGGAAACCAAACAACAATGTTTCTAATGCAACTAATGCAATTGCACACTTTTCATTCAAACACTAATCACTAGCGATATGGAAAAAGATCACAATTTGCACTAATTAACAAAAGCAAGAGAGATTTTTTTTTGATTTTCAATGTTTAATGGCTAATGTGCACTGAAAACAAAAGGAACAATTTGAGAAATGATATCCAAGAGAGCGAAACAAACAAAATTCACTCAACAATGCAATCAATCAGATCTCTAAATCGACCCAAAGTCTCTCAAATCGAAGAAAGACTTCAAAAGCTTCCGATGGACCGTGTGATCTAGGTCCAAAGCAAGGGCAAACGAATTCCGAATGAAGGAACAAAAAATCACTCAAAAGACGCAGAAAAACAATCAAAGACTGTTAAGAGAATGCGGAGAACCAATCAACAAGTTGACAGGACAATCAAGACACCTAAACTCCCAAGGAGGGCTCGATACACTAAGCCACTAGATGCCCTAGGGCTCAAAACGTGAAATCGGTAGAAAGAAGCAAACAACCCAAGGACAGAGGTGAATTCCAGCCAAACAAGACTCCAACAGACTCAGACAGTCAGAAAATCAAGAAGAAAAGTATTGATCAGATCTAAAGAGCCAAAAAATGAAGAAACTCAAAAAACTCACAGGGATGGCGCGACTGTGAGATTGAAACTGGCACCAGAAGCCAAGTGGCGCGACTGTCGAATTAGAAACCGCACCAGTCGAGTTCCTCAATAAAAAATAAAAATAAGCTATTCCAGAAGCAGACCAATACAAGCTAAGCAAACCAAGAAGCTAAAACAATGAAAGAATCCAACCCAGAAGGTTCATCAAGCAAGGAGAAACAATCAAAGCAAAACAATCATAAACGAGACAAGGAAAGCCGGACGATCCCCAGTGGAGTCGCCAATTTGTTGAGGAGGTAAATCCCCTCTGCGGACAGAGGCGATCCCTACTAGCCCAGCAGGGGTCTAGCAACAAACAAACAATGCTATGACGCAAGCTCCTAATTACGAATGAAAGACTTGGGATAGAAGCCTACCTGGATTTCAACGCTATGATCTGAAGAAGAAGTGTCCCCGTCCTTCAGCCCTGGCAGATCACAATCCTTCCACGATCTCCGCGGATGAACACCTGCACATAGAAGAAACGAACAGATACAAGCATAGGAACCAACATACGTAACTAAACATCGGTCAGAAAAGATATTACTCGCATTAACATGATGGAAAAAGGAGTGGAACTATAATCATAGTCATCTATTAAAATGATAAACGAATAGAAGTTACAACCAAGTTCTGACGTCGCAGCTTCCTTCGAACGGGTCTCCGGTCGTCCACGTCTCGCAAAGCTCGCCAAGGAAAGGGAAACCTCTCCAGAGTCTCGTAACAATGATCTCCTCGCTTGAATGGGCCTTAAGGGAAAGAAGGGATTCTTTACAGCACAAAGGCACTTGGGAATAGGGAGATGCAAAGCTTCAGCACTTCAAGACCAGCTTGCCATGGATTTGAGCAGGCTTTTATAGATGGGGAAGGAGGGAGTTGGGATCCCTATTATTATGGGATTGGCCCTATCAACAAGGAAGGTTCCATGGGAGGTGGTAAAACCAATTCCCTTCCATAGAACTCCCGCAGCCAAACCTCCCAACTCAAGATAGGCAGTGGTTTGTGAGTTTGTTTGAACTCAACTTCCGCCATCCATATTTAAAAAAAAGTCCCTAAAATGGGTGGCGCGATTGCTGCTCTATGACAGAGCGCCAAGTGGCGCGACCTCTTTACAGGATTTCCCTGATTGGCGCGAGCACTGAACTTTCTACCCGTGCCAATGCAAAAAGAGCTGTTTTTCATGAGTTTTGCAAGGAGTTGTCTCAAGGGAAAATGAAGCTCATACTCAGAGGGATGCATTGATGATGTTTTCAAGGCATGACAGTGTTCACAGGTCACATAATGGGTCCTCCATTGTGCGGGACGGGGAATGGTAGGGACGGTGACAAATTACTGTGTAACACACATGATCCTGAATCCCTGCGGTTATGGTTAATGTCGGAGCGGAACTTACGGTAATAAACCATGGTGATAAACTCGAACTTCGGGTTTGAGGGTTGTCGAGGTTAACAATAACCGTAACTATCGGGAATGGCATTAACTGTCATATAGCATGTGAACACAATGGAAGGAGGTTTCGGCGGTTGAAATACTGTCAGAGTTAACGTTTATGCCGTGGTTTGTTGTATTTCCATGTGAACAGTCTCACAGAACCGCTAGCAGGTTGGGACCGTCGGTAGTCCCCAACCCACAAATTCCATTTGCATAAACTTTAAATTAAACCTGCAATCACTAAGGTTAAGAAAAAACCTGTAGAGTGGATGGTAAAGTCATGCACATGTAGGCGAGGACATCCAAGGTTCAACTCTTGTGGACCCAAACCATAATTTTGCAACATTGTTCAAGTGCCATGTGGCAGCCTCAGGGTTGGCCACATGGCGCCTTATCATTAGTCCTCCAAACCATACATCCAATTAAACTGCGCCACTTGTCAACCCATGAATCGCCCGAAAGGAATTTTTGGGGAATATTCCCTAGAATATTCTTTTTTTTACTGTACCCTTGACCAGTCAACCTTAGTCAAATGCCAAAATTTGCAGTTTAGTGGACTTTTCAAAACGCGATAACTTCTTCATACAGTGTCAGATTTTTGAACCATTTGCGGCACCAGAATTAGGAAGAAGAGATCTATCCGGTCACTTAGGTTTGACATGCTTTTGAACACTTTTAAATTTGAGCTATCACTTAGGTCCTTGATCTGAAACTCATCAGTAGTCCTAAACTCAGTTGCCCAACTTATACTTCAATATAAGTATTCAATCCATTTAACAAGTGCCTTGAATTTTTGGTTTTGTTTTCAAAGAATAATGTACTATTTAATGAATGTTAAGCATGTTTCCCTTATATGTATAATTTTGTTTTTAGTTGTTAATTCCCTAGTTGTTGATTGAGAGTATAAAGGATTTCATGTTGAGCTACAGGGTTACTAACTTGTCTTGAAGATGTCATGTACAACTCTCTCTATGGTTTTTTGATATATTTGGCAACTACACTAGCACTTAATGTTGTATTTCTTAATATATCACTTGAATAGACAAACATTATTCATGTTTAGAAGGGGTATTGATGCTTTGGTTGCTACAGCTAAATGGATTCCTCATATTTTCTAGATGCAAATAATGAAATAAAAATCATTCTTGCAGATCCTACTTTCTAGGTTAACAATATGTTCTTGAAAATGTGACATGTTCTCTTTCATTTGCATGAAACTACCTTATCTCTAGCCAATATTAGCATGAAGTACAACATTTTTTCTTTATGGTATAGATAGGTTGGTGCAATGTTGCCCATGATAACTCTGACAACTCGTGGGTATTCTAGATTTAATATAAAATGTATGGCTATAATATATGATGCACAATACTAGTAAGGTGTAAGGCAGTGTATGATATGATTTTCCATATAGTTGAGCGATTGTAACAACCCTGGGTTAAAAGTTCACATAATAAAGTTAATAAAGGAAAAATCAGACCAAGGTCATGGGACACATAGTCCAAGCTGAAATGTTGGGAAAAACATCCTAGTCGGTGTTCATTTGGTTTATTATGGCTACGGGAAATTGGCAAAGGAAATGGAAAAGGATTTGAAAAGGAAAAGAGGCATTAATTGGCATTTTATTTATGAAAATAAAGGAAACTAGGAGAAAAGGAAGGTGAAAGGTCATTGGTTGCATGTGAGGAGGAAAATGAAGGAAAATAATGGAAAATTGAAGAAATTAGATGCCACAATGATAAAAAGGCTTCTCAGGATCAGTACAAAACTTTTGATAGTTCAGTTTTGGATCTCTCTCTCTATTCTCTCTACTCCCTCTAACTCTTGCACACTTTGAGAATTCTGGGAGCACTTTAGCATTGGAGAAACGAAGGGAAAGAAAGGACAATAAATCACATGGAAGCAAAGATCAAGCAAGGAATATTTGGATCAAGCGGCTACAATGAGATTACTTGCAGGTATCGAGTTGCGTGTATGAATTCCTAGTTTGTTTTGGCATGCATGGTATATGAATGCAGGTATTTGGTTATCTTACTATCATTGACATGGGTTGTGTCAGGTGTGACAATGGTTTTCAGCCTTGCTTTACCATTTCCAAATATCCATGGTGTGACAAGGTTCTTTTACTTGGTTGAGCTAGATTACCGGATGGTTTCGAAACTGAGTTGAATGGTCTAAGGAAAATTCCCAAAGGCTTCAGAATCCCTTGACCGGTAAATGGCGAGATAAAAAGTGAAGCCTAAGGGTGGATACGAGGAAATTCCTCATGGTTTAAGTGGAGAAATCCATAGGCATCTATGCGTGTTTAGTACCTAGTGATCCCTTGACCGGTATATGTAAATCCTATATTATATGTTTATTGTCTGGCCTAGGAATCCCTTGAACGGTAATGGTTGGATATACAGTAAAGCAAAGATGTACAAATTAGGGTTTCGGGCCTAGGAATCCCTTGACCAGTAATGGCGGGATACATGGTAAAGCCTAAATAAGCTATGGTTGGTTTTGTTGTGAGTCCCAAATTCATGCTTGGAATATGGCACGGGGGTGACTGATTGAAAGAAATATTTTGTTCCGCCCAATCTATGGTCAGGTGGTACGTGGAAGTCCCTGACTTGGTTAGCTTCTGCATATGTTAATAAGATCTCTTTTCCTCTTGTATTTCATGATTAAATGTACTTATTATTGTGTGTATTTAATGGTTGTTCTATCATTGTTACTATTCTGGTTATACGTTGGTTATAAGCATGGTTTTATGACACACTTGATTTATGGCTCTCATCATGTTTTTTTAGTAAATGAAATGTTAATGAATGTATGACCTAATAGATGATAATCCAGCTATTGTGAGAGTGCACCAAACCTTCTTTACAAATCTCAGATAAGTATGAAGTCCCTATGTTCAGATGTATATTTATGACCTGTACATTTCATGTTCATGATGTGTTTGACGAAAATTATATCATGGTTAGGACGAGTTAGGTCAAATTCTTGTTCAAGTTTTGCATTATAGACCTTGTCTTCTTGTTATTTATCATTTCTGAGAATTTCTTCAAGTTCTGGGCAAAGGCATGAGTCCTAGCCTTGAAAAATTGTCTTAGATTTAGGGGTTGTTGGTACAAAACTGCCTCAAAATGATTGTAGTCACATGGAGGCCCTGTTGTGAGAGAGATTGGAGTATTTTAGTCATATGGAGTGATTGGCATGGAAGCGACTGGGGGTCTAGTTCAGTTAAAAATAAAGTTAACTCATGGGTTGGTCACCTAGAGTAGTTTTTTAGCCCCTAGGGGTCTTGAAGCTCCAAAGGAAGGTTATTTTAGTTTTGGTTTGTCAATTCCACTTCCTTAATTATACTTTGGGAGTTGAAGCATATTATAGTAACTCTTACTCATATATTTACCCCTATTGGACCAGTTAGCTTGGGTAAGTGAGGGAAGAGGTTGTTACAATGATGATCCGTAGTAATATTCTTGTAATACTTACAGGATACTGTGTGATTCCTTTTGAAGAATTTAGCCTTAAATGACTCTCGACCCAATAGGTGAAATGCCTACATAATTTATTGCAGTCCAAACAAAACAAGTAAACTGGGCAGAACTCACAATTATTAGAAAATATACACACATATGCATATGCTCTTGCACAAAGAGAGAATGTAATCTAAGTTCAATACTTAAACTACAAACCTTGTATATGAGGACTAGTGAGTCTATTTAATTCCAACATCAAGTTTTATTTCAGTAATTTCCTCACCGGGTTCTTGTGTGATATTAGAGATGCTACAACACTATAACCTTACTCTTGTTACATAAACTTGTATTTGTGTGAAGTGGTGTTTATTCTGTTACATATTATACAAGTTAACAATAGTTATATGTGCACCTCAGGAATCGATTATAGTCCTTGAGGGACTTTTTGAAATCAATATATCCTTAATCATGTGGAAATTATATGTATAAATATGGTGATAGAATTGAAACTACTAAAGAAATTTAATCTAAATCAAGAGACACAATTCTACTTTAATGCTTTGTGGAAATTAATTCACAATTTAGAACAACATTCACAAACATGCATCAATCACATAAACAAGTACACAAATTTATCTAGGGGAAAACAAATGGTAAAAACCCCTTAAGTCTAATTGAATTAATTAAATGAATAGAGAATGCATTACAATTGCTAGCTCGCTATGAGTTCAACCTGCAACTGAATAACTGTTATCTCTGCTCAATGAGAAGCGTTGGCCTAGAATTAGTCAATATCTACGTCTTCTTGAAACCCTATTTCTTTGTGCAAATCCTAAGTAATTAGGCCCATATTTTTAAAATTTTCCTCCTATTTATTTCACAATTCCCAAGGATTGATTATTGATTGCATGCACCACCTGTACACTCAAAACTAGTCTACAACTGATGTTACACTACCTTGGAATCTCCACCATAGCTGAGGAACTCGAATTCCTTGCATGCACTAGCTATTTTGAACCGATTGATCAGTTAATTGGATGATCTTTGAGTGAGATTGTTGTCCCACTGCAAAACCGACCTCCAACTAGTTGTATCAATAGTTAGAACTAGTTTAATTGAATACAACATGAAATAGTTGAATTGGATTGCTACAAATTAGCAGTAACACATGCTTAACTGAACTCCAAGTCATCTAAATCTAATTTACTGAGCTAAATGAGTGATAAGAGCCATGTCACCTAAGTTAACTGCGTCCAAGTTGTCCACTAATGTGGAAATTTTGAATTTGCTCAATTTGACCAAGGAAAAGTCAAATTTAGCCTTTCTTGCTACATTTTTTCAACACTCCTTCTTAGCAAGAAAGGGATTATCAACCACCCCTATATTGTACCTATTGAATTTTAAATTACCTCTTAATAAATCCATTTTCAAGATGTCAACGTCTTGCTCCTCTACGCGAATGTATTGTAGCGACATTATCCTCCTCTACACAAAGTCTCGTAAATGATGATACAAAATATCTATATGCTTCGTTTTATCATGAAATATTGGATTCTCAAAGAGATTAATTCAATTATGATTATCAAAATAGATCATATTTGGATCCATCTCTATAACAAACATGCCCACAAGTATCTTTATCATCCAGATCACCTCACATGTTGCTTGATTTGCAGCCATGTATTTAGCTTATGTCGAGCTTAGTGCCATAGACCTCTGCTTCTTGCTGTACTACAAAATTGTTGTGGACCCAACATTGAAAATTCCACTTGATGTACTCTTTTGGTCGTATGGACTCCATTCCCAGTCTACATCTGTGAATCCATACAACTTCACTCCCTTTGTCTGTCTTTACCATAATCCATACTGGGTAGTGCCTCTGAGGTACCATAAGATGTGCTTTGCTACATTCCAATATAGTTTGGTCATCCTAACCATAGCTTGTATCAGTTGGTTTAATGCATAACACATATCTAGTCATGTGTTCACAAGATACTTAAATGAACCCACTAGCTACCAGTAAATGGTAGCATCAACCTCTTCACCTAAAGTGGAATTCTCCTTCCTCCAATTAGTCGCTAGAGGTGTCTCCATGGGCTTACAACTCTACATGCGAAATCTATGCAGTATCTCATTGGCATACTTTCGTTGAGACATAAACAATTCCCAATCACCTTACCATAATTCCAACCCGAGGAAGTAGTGCATGAGACCGATATCTTTCATCTCAAATTTCTTTACAAAGTCATCCTTTCCAGAGTTGATCAACTACTCATCACCTATCAATATTAAATGATAAACATATAAAAAAATGATAATAAATTTACCTTCAACCAAAATATGATATAGGTTCACATCCGCTTCACTTTTGTTGAAACCCAATCCAGTGAGATAATTTTCGATCTGAGTGTACTAAGCTTGGGGTGCCTGTTTGAGACCGTACAATGCTTGCCTAAGTCTGCATAGATAAGACACCCAATCAAATGTCTCAAAACCCTCTTGTTTCTCTATGTACACTTCCTCCTCAACAAAACCATTGAGGAATTTTGTTTTTACATCCATCTGGTGGATCCTCCACCCCATCTATCCATCTAGTGCAAGAATTGATCTAATGGATGAATACCTTGCTATGGGAGAAAAGGTTTCCTCACAATCAATTATCTCAACTTGAGAGAATACTTTGGCCACAAATATGGCCTTATAATTCTCTATTCTTTTGTTTGTTGCTTGATTAACCGTGGAGATCCATATAAAACTAACAACTGATTTATCTTTCGGCCTTGGGACCACTTCCCAAAAACTATTCTTCATGATGGATTTTTATTCTTCCACCATTGCATCAACCCAAAATGGTTTCTCAACTACTTACTCAAAAGAGGGTGGATCAGTCTCTACAATATTACTCATTAGAGACATGTAACTAGTGTACCTCTCAGGTGACCTCCTTTTCCTGTGAAAATTTGAATGAGCTCCCACATTATCCCTCGCATCTTGCACCGATATATAATATTCTGTGGTTCTTTTTCTCTCTTCTCTGGATGGCTCTGATTTAGTGGATGTCTCCAACCTGCCTCCTCTATGATCCTCCATTTGTGGCTACTCCACAACTTCTTGCAGCTCCTCCTTAGAGCTAAAATATCCTCTTCTGGTGGGATCTGAAGCTCCCTCTCAAAAGAGCACCTCATTTCTTTCTCATCATCAAACTTTACATCCCTTCACACAACTCTCATTCTGAGAGAAGGTAAGTACACCCATTAATTGTGTGGAGTTTCGGTGTAGCCCACAAAAAGTTCTAACTCTGCTATCGCTTCTTCCTTGAATCTTTGGAGACATGGCAATAAATAGAGGCCCCAAGAATTCTGAAATTAGACACATCTGGCTTTCTCCCCAAGAAAGCCTCCTCTGGTGTAATCATACCAAGAATCTGATGAGGACTCTGGTTCTGAAAGTAGACTGTTGTGTTACATGGATCTTCTGACGTAGCCAAAAGGCCACTTTCACCCACATTTGCAGACACTATAATAAGTCTGCCCGTTCCCAAGGTTTAATACTCGAAATAGAGTATTTTCTCTGAATTTTACTTCATTTGAATAGGCCCATAAAACCTATTTTATCCCAATATACATGGAATAAACATATAATACCTTTAACTACTCTTCTATGCTTTGACGTGGCTCTAATAACTTACCTAGACTCTTCACCTTTACCTTTATATCGCAGTCACCTTTACATTTCTTGTGGCATCGCACTTCCCTTGCAGCTCAACCGATATAACATATATCATACATCGCAGATCACAACAAATACGACATCGCATGTCACACAACATAACATGTAGAAATTAGCTGAATAAATCACTTATTCACTGAAGATTAACCTGGTCATATATCAATTTCGAATTGCATACATAACACATAACCTTCTTCTACAATTAATTGTCACATGCGGAAATAACAGAAGCAATCTCACATCAATTCAATCACACATTAACTCAGTATGTATGGGGAAAGCCTATAGCCGAAAACCCCGCAGCTATTGTGTATATTATAATGGAGAAATCATGTAACAATCATAGTACAAAAACTCTTCACAAGCTCTCATGCACTACCTCCCATGCTACACACTATCAGGCTAGATCTAGCAAATCACTTGCTCCAATCCTTAGCCACTTGATAGCCAACCTTGATTGCGTATTTTAATGCTAGGTGATGGCCTCCTTATATAGATAAACCACCACCCTAAACTTTGCAATACTCATAGCTTACTCCACCTATCTATGTGTTGCAAATAGCAACAGTATAGTTACAACTGATAGCTAACTCTACCCTTTCATCTATCTCTTTCACTGGTCTTCACTGAACTGATCATGCACTGTAGTGAACTGAAGTGCTCTTGAGTTGACTAATGAGTTAATATTTAGTAAATTAAATATTATTTAATTTACTCCACTCATATCTAATTGATTAGCTAGTTAACTAATCTCAACTAGTTCAACCGAAATAAATAGAACACAACTCCACTATTTGTCCCGTTAACTCCTCCAAAACTTCTGCCACTGAAGTCTAACTGAAGCCAACCATGCAAGATGCCATCAAACCCTAGGAACCACGTGATTCCTTGTGTCAGTTGCATGAGCCACCTCCATGACTCAAACCGAAGTGCGCCAAGAGAGTAAACTGCTGTTTATAGTCAAAATATTATTAAGGGTAAATAATATTTGACTTCCATATTTTTAGGAGATCAGTCTAAAAATAGCCTGGGTCCTAAAAATAGGGTCTCATCTATTTTTACCGACATGTCGCATCCATCAAGAATCTCCAAGTAGAATTCCCAAATTATGCTCCGTATGTCTAAAAATAGCCATAGTCTAAAAATAGACTTTGCGCCAGAATTTGCCTGCGGGCCCACTTAGTGAAGGCGACTTCATTTCACTAAGCTCCATCATCTTGCTGCATTCTCAACACTCCCTCTCAGCAAGATATGGATTATCTGCAATCCCTATCCTGCCTCTGTGGAATTCGAACTTGCTCCCGGTGAGCGCCTTCGTCAGGATGTCGGCATCCTGATCCTCCGTGGGAACATATGAAAGCATCATGATCCTCCGCTGAACACAATCTCTGATGTGATGGTACCTGATGTCGATATGTTTGGACCTATCATGAAATATTGGATTAGCCGAGAGCTTGATGCAGCTCTGGTTATCACAGTAGATCACTGTAGGCTC
Source organism: Pinus albicaulis (assembly GCA_034641835.2). Lineage (NCBI taxonomy): Eukaryota > Viridiplantae > Streptophyta > Pinopsida > Pinales > Pinaceae > Pinus > Pinus albicaulis. The sequence continues at coordinate 1,965,568,642 of CM076575.1, forward strand.
CAAATGCAACCTGAACAAACCTGCAAGGATCTTCCTCATCCAAATAGCCTCGCATGCAGCCAAACTAGCTGCCATGTACTCGGCCTCTGCTGAACTGAGTGCCACGGATCTCTGCTTCCTGCTGTACCAGGAAACTGCTGTCGACCCAATGCTGAAAACTCCTCCAGATGTGCTCTTCTGGTCCGTTGGACTCCCTGCCCAATCTGCATCAGTGAAGCCAGAAAGCTTCGCTCCATCCTCCTGTCCGTACCATAGACCATATCCCGATGTGCCTCTAATATAGCGCAATACATGCTTGCCTGCCTTCCAAAAGAGCTTGGTAGGCTTAACCATAGCTTGCGAAAGCTGGTTAACTGCATAGCACATATCGGGTCGTGTATTGACCAGATACATAAGCGACCCCACCAACTGTCGATAGACAGTGGCATCCACTACCTCCGCTGAAGTAGCATCCTCCTTCCTCCAACCACCAGGAAGAGGAGTGTCAACAGGCTTGCAGCCTTGCATGTTGAACCTCTCCAGAATCTCCCGGGCATACTTGCCCTGAGAAACAAACAGTCCTCCACTGCGCCGCCAAATCTCCAATCCCAGGAAATAATGAAGGATGCCCAGGTCCTTCATCTCAAACTCTCGTGCAAGATCATCCTTGCATGAAAGTATCAACTGCTCGTCGCCAGTCAAAATCAGATCATCTACATACAGTACGATGATCAACAGCTTCCCCTCCACCACAATCTGGTACAAGTTTGGATCCGCCTCACTCTTGGAGAATCCAAGCCTGGTGAAGTAGCTGTCTATCCGAGTGTACCAAGCACGAGGTGCTTGCTTCAGCCCGTACAGTGCTCTCTTGAGTCCGCACACATGCGACTCACTGCTGAAGATCTCAAAACCTTCAGGCTGCTCTATGTACACCTCTTCCTCAATAACTCCATTGAGGAACGCAGTCTTCACATCCATCCGATGAATGTGCCACCCCATCTGCGCTGAGAGAGCAAGGATCGTCCGTATGGAAGAGTACCTTGCGACAGGTGCAAAAGTCTCCTCATAGTCAATCCCCTCGATCTGTGAGAAGCCACGGGCGACAAATCTCGCCTTGTACTTCTCCACACCCCCGTCAGCCGCCTGCTTCACCTTGTAGATCCATCGCGAACCTACAACTGATTTCCCAACCGGTCTTGGGACAATCTCCCATGCACTGTTCCTGATGATCGAATCATATTCTTCGATCATGGCATCAACCCATGCGGGTTCCTCCACAGCTTCCTCAAAAGAGGATGGCTCCGTCACAACACATTGACTCATAAGAGCCATGTATCCAGTGTACCGATCCGGTGACTGTCTCTGTCTGCGCTGTGCTGTAGGTGGTCCCACAACCTTCTCTGCATCCCGAGCCAGTCGCTCAGCTTCTGTAGTGCGCATGCGCCCTCTGATGGTTGGCGCTGCCTGGGTGGTTTCTTCCACCTCCCGAACCTCCTCTTGTGGCTGATCCACATCCGGAAGCTCCTCCTTAGGAACTAACAGCTCCTCATCTGCATGCAAGTGTAGCTCCCTCTCAAGCGAACACTGCATGGCTTTCTCCTCCCGGAATTTTATATCCCGTCGCACAATAGTCTTGCGACTGTCTGGAACATACACCCGATAGTTGTGAGGTGTATCAGTGTACCCCACAAATATTCCAACTTCAGCAGTTGGATCCAGCTTCCTTCTTGCATCCTTCGTCACATGCATGTAGACAGAAGATCCGAAAATCCGCAAATGGGAAATATCAGGCCTCTTGCCAGAATAAGCCTCCTCTGGTGTACTCATGCCAAGAACCTTGTGAGGACAACGGTTCTGCACATACACTGCTGTATTGCATGCCTCGGCCCACAAGTGAAGGGGTAGGCCCTGATCATGCAACATCGCCCGTGCAGCACCCACGATCGTTCTGTTCTTCCGCTCAGCCACCCCGTTCGGCTGTGGGTTATGGGGTGCGATGAGCTCTCTCCGAATCCCTTCTGCGCTGCAGAACTCCTTGAATTCAGCCGAGATGAATTCACCACCGTTATCACTCCTTAGAGCAATCACCTCCTTCCCCGACTCCTTCTCGACCAGTGCTTTAAACTCACAGAACTTCGCGAATGTATCGCTCTTCTTCGACATGAAGAAGATCCAGCACTTTCGAGAGAAATCATCAACAAAGATCACATAATACCTGTGCTTTGCTGTCGAAGCAACTGAGAAAGGACCACACACGTCTGTGTGAACTCTCTCAAGGATTGTCGTGGCGCGACTATCCTTCTCGTGAAAGGTGGCTTTCACATACTTCCCTAAAGTACACCCCTTGCACTGATCTGACTGCGCAAGAGTGCCCCTAGGAAGTCCAGTAGAAATCTGCTGCAGAATCTTCAAAGCTCCATGGTGAAGATGGCCCAATCTCCTGTGCCATAGTTCGCCCTCATCATCCCGGCTCACCACATCTCCAGCCTTGCATGCCATAGCTGCGCAGTCATCTACCTGCAACTGATAAAGGTTCCGAGTTCGAACCCCTATCTTCCGGGTCTCTCCAGTAGTCTTACTGCGTAGGAAGTATTTTCCTTCGCTGAAGACCACATCATACCCCTTATCCTCCAACATCGCTACTAAAATCAGGTTCTTCTTCAATCCAGGTACATGCATGACATCCTTTAATACAAAGGGTTTACCAGACTCCCTCTGAAAGGATACGGTACCGATACCAGTCGCACTGTATCTACCGTCATCGCCCATCTCGATGTGCATACCCAAATCCTTGTCCCCCAGATCTGAGAACAACTCCCGATCTCCCGTCATATGAAATGACGCACCGCTGTCCAAGAACCACACCGATCCCATCACACTTGAAACCAAGCATGCAATCAGTGAAACTTTGACAACCACCCCCACACTTCCCAGCTCATCTCTGCACTGAGTGAACTTCGTGAGGTATTTGGCGATGCTGTCGCCCTTCTCCATCTTGATGTTCCTGAGCTTATCTTTGAGCGCCAGCTTCCTTTGGTCGCTCTTCTTCTGGAATAGATCCGTCAAAGCTTTCCACATTAAATATGGAGTAGCCTTTCCATGCAGGCTGGATACAATATGATCCTTGACGCCCTCCAACAGGATCCTTCGACATTTCGCCATATTCTTTTGCCATGCATCGACTTCAGCTGCATCAGTGGGCTTTGGGACATCCGCATCTACGAACTCCTTCAGACCATTATCTTCTAACACTGCTTCCATGCGATCCTTCCATGCAACATAATTCGAACTTCCTTCAAGAGCATATTCGAGTCGCAAACCATTGAAAGAAGACATCTTTCAACACCGGCACCAAGAAGAACAACCTTCTGCAAAATTCGAATTTCAAACTCCAAGCTCTATCGCTTCCGATCTATACTTGAAAACAAATTATTTCCAAATCAGAGATTGACTGCAAAGGGCTTTCACCAGATCTTTCACCTTACAAAGAAGGATGAATATTCTGGAGGCTACCTGGCCCGCATGCAGACTCTGTCCGAGGAAATAAGTTTGCAATCACCGTAATAGATCTCGACAATTAATCTCGCTCCGATACCATGTAGAAATTAGCCGAATAAATCACTTATTCACTGAAGATTAACCTGGTCATATATCAATTTCGAATTGCATACATAACACATAACCTTCTTCTACAATTAATTGTCACATGCGGAAATAACAGAAGCAATCTCACATCAATTCAATCACACATTAACTCAATATGTATGGGGAAAGCCTATAGCTGAAAACCCCGCAGCTATTGTGTATATTATAATGGAGAAATCATGTAACAATCATAGTACAAAAACTCTTCACAAGCTCTCATGCACTACCTCCCATGCTACACACTATCAAGCTAGATCTAGCAAATCACTTGCTCCAATCCTTAGCCACTTGATAGCCAACCTTGATTGCGTATTTTAATGCTAGGTGATGGCCTCCTTATATAGATAAACCACCAGCCTAAATTTTGCAATACTCATAGCTTACTCCACCTATCTATGTGTTGCAAATAGCAACAGTATAGTTACAACTGATAGCTAACTCTACCCTTTCATCTATCTCTCTCACTGGTCTTCACTGAACTGATCATGCACTGTAGTGAACTGAAGTGTTCTTGAGTTGACTAATGAGTTAATATTTAGTAAATTAAATATTATTTAATTTACTCCACTCATATCTAGTTGATTAGCTTAGTTAACTAATCCCAACTAGTTCAACTGAAATAAATAGAACATAACTCCACTACTTGTCCCGTTAACTCCTCCAAAACTTCTGCCACTGAAGTCTAACTGAAGTAAACCATGCAAGATGCCATCAAACCCTAGGAACCACGTGATTCCTTGTGTCAGTTGCATGAGCCACCTCCATGACTCAAACTCAAGTGCGCCAAGAGAGTAAACTGCTGTTTATAGTCAAAATATTATTAAGGGTAAATAATATTTGACTTCCATATTTTTAGGAGATCAGTCTAAAAATAGCCTGGGTCCTAAAAAATAGGGTCACATCTATTTTTACCAACATGTAGCATACTTCAAGAATCTCCAAGTAGAATTCCCAAATTATGCTCCGTATGTCTAAAAATAGACATAGTCTAAAAATAGACTTTGCGCCAGAATTTGCCTGCGGGCCCACTTAGTGAAGGCGACTTCATTTCACTAAGCTCCATCATCTTGCTGCATTCTCAACATAACATACAACCTTAACAATAACCATATATCTCTGCCAATGCGAAATTTCACTCAGCTACGATGTAATATCCGTTGTTGATCTATGCCAGAGCTAAAAATCCCACGCATATCGGAGAACTTACCATTTCGCACTTCGACAAACTTAACACTTCGCAAGTTGCAAGGTTTAGCCTTTGCCATTAACTAATTATGCCATATCGCATGCGATATGCGATATACGCGTGGACCCCGCCACCACGTGCTACTCTTCACCGCCTCACAAACAAAACAACTTACTAGGCGATGTCTTAAACTTAAATACTGAAATCCCCAATTGTGATGTGCACTTGGACCTCTTCACCTGACACGTGTCCACTTCGCAATCTCTCCAATTTAACTTGTGAATTCAATCTTAACCATTCATTTTCGAAACTGATCTTTGTGGTTTTAATATTCGTCATCCACTCCCTTCCTTCGGAAATATTCTAAAGGATTTTGCTGCCTTAGTCTTTTCTTCAGTTTCTTTGGCCGCAACTACCGTGCGTCTCTATTTCATTTACACTATTATTCCTGAAATTATTCGACATTCAATAGCGTTGATCTCTCCTGAGCTTTAAATTATGTTTCTTCGTTCATTCCGACTTGGAATTATCACACTTGATGCACACCTTGCATGTTGTTTCAAAATCAAATACAAAACACCTTTTGTATTATTTATCCAAGTCCAGAATTTGGACTTGTTTCTCTTTCTCGACCTGCATACAAGTTTAATTACCCAGACTGGAATCGCACATGATTCTACCCATTCATTTAGTCTTCAATCACACAATAAGATGTATTCCTTCATTTAGCATTTGTCAGAATTCACATAACAATGGTTTATTACACATAAACCATTTTTGCTTGTTACGGATCACTCAGCTCGTAACATAGACACATGAATTCAATTTCTCATTAATAAAACAAATGTACAGATACAAGAAAACCTATTTACATTTATCTTTGCACGTTGTGCTTTTACATGGCCCTCGTCTCTTCAACAGAACCCTCTCAGTTCTCGGGCTTCTCCTCTCTACTATACTTTAGGCCTAATCTTATTTGTTAGTTTGGCCTCATCCTCTCAGCTATCGCTTCTCTCTCTTGGCCTAATATTATTTCTTTTAAATTGGCCTATTTTCTCTCCAAGCTTACGATTAATTTATAACAACTCAGAGCTTATACAACCCTCACTCAACTCCTATAAACTTGTAACTGATTTCTATTCTAAGGAAATCCTAATTTATGACCCTCCTATCTTCTTAGCATAAACAACAAATATTCTCTCTAATACCCCATTTCTTAAGGGGATTTGTTACATTGACTCAACACTCATTGACACCTAACAAATAAGCATATTCTTTATCAATGCTCACTAAGAAATAAAATACTTTTTACATCAGTTTTACAATGTCTCTTTACAATAGTTCGTCCTTGGACAAATGTCAAGACCCTAAGGTCTGATTTTTACTTGGAATTTTGACTTAGAGCAGATGCTCCTACATCAGACTCCCTAGGTGAAAATAATCATGATCTCCAGATCACGTGTCTTTCATATTTCTCTTCCTAGATCCCAGACTTCGTTCTATAATTTTTCTTTGGTTGTTGTTGTTGTTGTTGTTTGTTTTTGTTCTTTAGGTCTCCATACTTTGTATTGCATTGCCTCACTGGCTATGCTCTCACAGTCTTTTATCTTTCTCTTTTTACTGTTGCTTTTCTTTCCTATTGTTGTCTTCTTCTGAGACACTTTCATCATCGACCTTCTTATCTTTTCAATCTCCATGTCCACTTTATCTTCTAACTAGTACTCACTCTGCCAATTATCTTCAAGCAATCTATGTTCAATATCTTTGATAAAAACATCATCAATATTTTGTTCAGCATATCTTTCTTCCTCTTCCTTGACAACCCTCTGATGATTGTTCTTCAATTATTTGAATAATCCTGGTAGTCATTTCAGTTTCATTCAGTTCTAAGACTGAGTCCTTTTCAGCATGAGACATGCTTGCCTCACCTTTGTCCAATCTCAATTGTACATTCAGAATATTCACTCTCTGACTTGCTATTATATCCTCCAAAATACTTAAATCATGCCACAAATATGTTATCTCACATGGAACTTCCTCCAAATGCTCTATACAATCCTCACTATCTCCTTCTTTCTCACAAGTCCAATTTCTTGGTGACACTACTTCTTCATTCTTCATCGGAATAAAATTCCGATCCTCTATCTCTGTGACAACTTTATATATATGTCCAACAGTCTTCTCTTGGTCAATCATATAAACCAATTCTTCCCTATCCTCAACAATAACAGGTTCCTTCATATGAGACATAATTGTCTCACCTTCCTTGGAGATACTTTCTTCACTAGGCAAGGGATTTATGAACTCCTTTTGTTGCAATAACTCAACTTGATCTTCATCTCAAAGACAATCATCAGCGTACTTTGCTTCACAATTCTCAACTTCATTCAAGACAATTCAAAGAGATGGATTGTCTTATACAACCCTTGCAAACACAATCAAATTATCAATCTCAAAATCACAAGACCCAATGGTCTCATTTGATGATCCAGTCACTGAATCTTCCTCTTGTTGTTATAAATCCTCTACATGACTCAGAATATTTTCAATGTTCTTCTTATCAGCCTCCTCAAGCACTTTACTTAGTTGCTTGATATCCTTCTCCACTTTTTCTTTCTTTTGGTCATCATTGTGATCCAAACTTCCTCTACTTTCAGTCCTTACAACATGCTGAAAAGCAATATTTCTCTGCAGTTGTGTATGAACTTCCATATGAGATCTAACTGTCTTAAAACTCAAATTTTGTCTCTCTTATTTGTCTTCTTTGAAATCACCTGCAAACATACACAAATTATTAATTTCAAAATCATAAGGCTCAATTGCCTCAACTGACGTTTCAGACATCACTGCTCCATCTTCAAGTTCAAAAGAAACTTGTTCATCTCCAAAAACTTTGTCTTGTTGTAGCTCAACTGCTTCGAGCTTCTCTGTCCTCAATTCAGCATCCATAATCTGCTCAAGCTTCCTCAGCTCATCTATTAATTGCATATTCACTTGATGTTCTATCTTCTCTTGTAGCTTATGCCACTTCATTTTCTTTCTCGTTATGTAACCAAATCTTTGGTCTTCTTTACTCCTCCGCAACAACTTTATCAACAAATTAAATTGCATTCTTATCTCAGCCTTTTCTCTCTCATACTCTTCATCCATGCCATCTGCTTTGACATATTTCTTCACTTTTCTTATACTGTGGTCTCTCTCATAACTTCTATTATGACTATCAGTAGTCATCTTCTCCTCTATATTTATGAGTTCCTCACTCACTATGAGTTGTACTTAAGCCTCTTCAATAGCAAGTCCTCCCTGCTACATTTACCTCACCAAGCTTTCCTCTATACTTGGCCACTAGTCCCCTCTCTGGAACTTTCTTTTGCATTCCTCTGCTCCTTCTAGGAATCAACTCATCTGCACTTTTAAGAACACAATTGTCCTCTTGTATTTCAATCACAAATGAAATACTAGGTTCTAGCCACACTCTTCTTTCACTTAGAAACTTTACCAGCTTCCTTCATCACTGCTTCTCAAGGCTGTGATCTTCTTTTGCTAAGATACTTCATTTGCTACAACTATCAATATTCAATATTTCTTTAACCTGCAAAACTAAAATTAGAGTTAAACAAATCAATACCTGCATGATTTCACAAGCAATCTCCATCCACTCTTCACATTCGAGTGAATCTCCATTCTCCACAAGAAAACAACCATAACTATGCTTTCTTTATGCTTCTGCAATCTCTTCTTAAGAGTATCACTTACTCCCATCTTCTGGCATACTTTACCTCTGTATGCCTACTGCTTGTCAGATTTAAAATCTGATCTCCTCTTTCTTCTGCAATCACACTTGCATTCTCTTTCCATTTCACGCAAAATATTATTTTGTTCTGCTACCAAATGTCTTCAGCATAGTTTAGCTCTGCAATCTTCATTTATAATAACTTTTTTCCATTAACTTTCTCTGATTCCAAATGATGCAACCAAAAGGCTGCTTTCACCCACATTTGTAGAAACTATAATAAGTTTTCCCATTCCCAAGATTTAATACTCGAAATAGAGTATTCACTCCGAATTTTCCTTCATTCGGATAGGCCCATAAAACCTATTTTATCCCAATCTACATGGAATAAACATATAATACCTTTAATCTCTCTTCTGTACTTTCACGTGGCTTTGATCACTTACCTAGAATCTTCACCTTTACCTTTATATCGCGGTCACCTTTACATTTCCCGTGGCATCGTACTGCCCTTGAAACTCAACCGATATAACATATCATACATCGCAGATCACAACAAATACTACATCGCATGTCGCACAACATAACATACAACCTTAACAATAACCATATATCTCTGCCGATGCGAAATTTCACTCAGCTGCGATGTATTCTCCGCCATTGATCTATGCCAGATCTAACGGTCCTGCTAGACCTCTTCACATATTGTAGAACTTACCATTTCGCACTTCGAAAAACTTAACACTTCGCAAGTCGCAAGGTTTAGCCTCCGCCATTAACTAATTATGCCATATTGCATGCAATATGCGATATACGCATGGACCTCGCCAGCATGTGCTACTCTTCACCACCTCGCAAAAAAAACAAATTATCAGGCGATGTCTTAAACTTAAATATTGAAATCGTCGATTGCGATGTGCGCTTGGACCTCTTTGCCTGACACGTGTCCACTTCGCAATCTCTCCAATTTAACTTGCGAATTCAATCTTAGCTGTTCATTTTCGAAACTGATATTTGCGGTTTTAATCTTTGTCATCCACTCCCTTCCTTTGGAAATCTTCTAAAGGCTTTTGCTTCCTTAGTCTTTTCTTTAGTTTTTTTGGCCGCAACCGCTCTGCGTCTCTGTTTCCTTTACGGTATCCTTCCTGAGCTTATTCCGAATTCAATAGCGCTGATCTCTCCTGAGCTTTAACTTTTGTTTCTTCATTCATTTAGACTTGGAATTATCACACTCGCTGCAACCTTGCATGTTGTTTCAAACCCGAATGCAGAACACCTTCTGTATTATTTATCCAAGTCCAGAATTTGGACTTGTTTCTCTTTCTCGGCCTGCATACAAGTTTTATTACCCAGACTGGAATCACACATGATTCTACCCTTTCATTTAGTCTTCAATCACACAATAATACTTATTCCTTCATTTAACATTTATTAGAATTCACATAAAAATGATTTATTACACAGAAAACATTTTTGCTCGTTACGGATCACTCAGCTCGTAACACAGACACATGAATTCAATTTCTCATTAATAAAACAAATGTACATATACAAGAAAACCTATTTACATTCTATCTTTACATGTTGTGCTTTTACATGGCCCTCATCTCTTCAATAGAACCCTCTCGGTTCTCGGGCTTCTCCTCTCTACTATACTTCAGGCCTAATATTCTTTGTTAGTTTGGCCTCTCCCTCTTGCCTCTCGCCTCTCTCTATTGTCCTAATATTCTTTCTTTTAAATTGACCTCTTTTCTCTCGAAGCTTACAATTAATTTATAACAACTCAAAGCTTATCCAGCCGGACCAACCCTCACTCAACTCCTATAAACTTGTAACTGATTTCTATTCTAAGGTAATCCTAATTTATGACTCCCCTATCTTCTTATCATAAACAATAAATATTCTCTCTAATATCCCATTTCTTAAGGGGATTTGTTACATTGACTCAATGCTCATTGACACCTAACAAATAAGCATATTCTCTATCAATGCTCACTAAGAAATAAAATACTTTTTACATGAGTTTTACAATGTCTCTTTACGATAGTTCCTCCTTGGACAAATGTCAAGACCCTAAGGTCTGTTTTCTACTTGGACTTTTGACTTAGAGCAGATTCTCCTGCATCATCTTCCCACAAATGCAGTGGAAGGCCTTGGTCATGTAGCATAGCTCTCACAACTCCCACAATGCTCTGGTTCTTCCTCTCAACTACCCTATCCTTCTGTGGGTTGTGGGGTGTTTTCATCTCTCTTTGAATGCCTTATTTCACACATAAATCCTTGAAGTCATCTAAAACATAATCACCTACATTGTCGCTCTTAAGATCCTTCACCTTTTTGTCGATCTCTTTCTCAACTAGTGCATTGAATTCTACAAATTTTGAGAATGTATCATCCTTCTTATGCATGAAGAAGATCCAACACTTTCTTGAGAAATCATTAATAATAATAGCAAAGTATTTATGTCTGGTAGTGGAGGCTGTCAAGAAACGTCCACAAACATTACAGTGTACTCTTTCCGAGACTGCATGTACTTCATTGTCTCAATCATGGAATGTGGATTTTACATACTTCCCCAAGGTACAATACTTGCAAACATTCTATTGCTCGAGTGATCCTTTAGGAAGGCTAGTGGTTATTTGATGCATATTATTTAAGGCGCCATGATGCAAATGGCCCAATGTCCTATGCCAGAGGTCACTGACATCACGACTCTTCACTTTCTCTCCCTTACTACTTAATGCAACACACTATTCCATATCAAGTTTATACATGTTCTTCACACAAACCTCGATCTACTTCACCTTTCCAGTGGCTATGTGCCTCAAAGAGGATTTCCCTTTATTGAAGATCACATCGTAGCAATGGTATTCCAAAACTTCTATAGAGATGTGATTCTTCTTCAGGCCTGGTACAAACATGAAATATTTGAGGCGAAGAAGAGATCTTGACTCCCTCTTAAAGGTTACTATACCAATATTGGTAGCATCATACCTTCCATCATCCCCAATTTCAATATGCACCTAGAAACATGTCTTCTCCAGGTCATTAAAAAACTCTCTACACCCTATCATGTGAAACGAGGCACCTGAGTTCAACTTCCACACACTCCCATCACAATGTTGACCATGCATGCGATAAGGGTGAAGTCTAGCTTGAATTTTGAAGCCAGTGCTTCACCTGTTGCTCCTCTGGAGTTCTTATTGCTAGATTTTTTGTGTGGAAACTTAGTAGCATTGTAAAGACCTTAACTTTCACAATTAACCATGATTAACAAAATTGATACTACACAATCCAGAGTGAGATTTTTGAAGCAGAATATATATCAATTGACTATTTAATACTTACATGGAACAATGTTTGAATATGTTCCCGATCTGCCATGGCCCCAGCTCCTGTTACCAAACCGTCGTTTTCCTCCCAGCCTATCTGAGCTCAACCTCTCTGGTCCCCAGATCTAGAAGACAAGTCTTCTGGCCCCCATGCCCAAAACTCCAATAACAATCGAGATCACTCCATGACTCTGTTAGAACTCACTCCTCATGTCTCACATAGTTAGAACTCTTCTGACAGCATCCGGGTCAGTTTTCCCACCTCACTCACCCATGCCCATCAATTTCCCCCCCCCCCCCCCCCCCCCTCTCCTTTTATACACAAACTCCTTTCAATATATTTATTAAAATATCATCTTTTAATAGATATCTTGGATTTATAAAATATCTTAGTTCTATTAAAATATTATTATTTAATAAATATCTTGGATTTATTAAAATATTATTATTTAATAAATATATTAGATTTATTAAAATATTATTATTTAATAAATATCTTGAATTTATTAAAATATCATCATTTATTTGCATAAGTCAATGCTTTTAATTTTCTCTGAACAAAGTATTAGTTTATATTATGATAGTGGTAGGTATAACTAATACATTCATTATATTCTCATGAGTTAGGTATTTACTCAATACTTCAATAATTCACTCATTTTTTTTTCTAAGTAAGTCTAGATTCTATTACTGAAACATATGGTACATACAGTATTGTGCCTTCAGAGGCATTAAGAGTTCAGCAAAATAGCAAAAAAGGGTTGCCCACAAGGGGAAACCAGCCTGAGAAGAGTATGAGAGCTACCTCGAATGAGGAAACCAGCTTTGAACAAAAACATAAGACCGTAACAGTAATTTGACATGCCAAATGACCAGGACTCTTGAAAACACCAACGAGACAAAAGTTCTGAACAAAATGACAAAATTGCAACTGCCTGTCCTAGATACCATGGTCGCCAGAGGGAGGCTCTTCTTCGATTTTGCATCCGTAGCTTTCATCATCGTCGTCCAGAGCGGGATCCTTGCGTGCTGCCAGTTCTTTGGGAATTGCTGCTTCGCCCGCCTCGCCTCGCTCCGTCGGCATGTCTTTGACTTGTTGAGGGCAGGAGCTGCTGGCGCCTGCTTTCGGGGTGTTGCAAGAGCTGCCACCGCCAGCTTTCTGTGACATTTCCTGATTTCCTGTTTGAGTGTCCTGATCGGTACCAGAGGGGCTTTGCTGATTGGAGGGGTGCGCAGGAGGCAGGGGGTTAGAGCCAGAATGCGGGAGCTCCTTAAAAGTAACAGAGACAGTCGCCACCACTAGAGGCTGGGAGGTAAGATATTGAAAATGAAACAGAGCCATGGAGGGGTTGACAAGATGAGTAGAGTCTGCACTGCGAAGGCCAGGTGGAGGCGGAGGGACGTGGTCGCCACGCGAAGGAGAGGGAAGATTCCTATCAGGCCCACGCCCATTCCTGCGCCTGCTAATCGTACGAGGAGTGCGGCCATGAGAGCTGTCAGAGGCGGAGGTCGAAGAGTTGATGGAGGGGGAGCAGCGACTAGTGGAAGGCCTTGCTCGGGTGCTGCCTCTGCGGCACCTGAGTCTGTGCCTGAGCCTGGGCATCGTCCCACCAGAAATGTGCGAGCGGGGCGAATAATTCTGAGAGGCGAGAGAAGGATGCAAGGTGATAGGCGAAAGAGACGGAGGCGAGAAGCCAAGGAAAGATGAACAAAAAGGACTGTGAGAATGGTGAAAACCTGGGAGGAACTCCAAACAACAATACAGATGACAGCGCCTGCCCAACGCAGTGCGAGAGCTGGGAAGCTTTGCTTCCGGAGGGCAGCCAGAGTGGACCAGATTCTTCATAGAGATGAGCGAAATGATCTGTAGAGCCAAGAACTTAAGCGTCAGGGTGATGAATAAACTCCTGGAGCCGAAGGACGGCATATTAAAACGTTTATGGCCTCGTCTTCCCCATTGGCTTGAATGCCATTGTAGTTGACGGGCTATGGTGTAATTGCAGTTGAGGCGCCATAAATTTGAAGTGCAGGCGGCCATGTGGCCTCGCCACGCGCCGACCCTTCCATTGATAGCCATCATGTCATAGGGATACACCCGCATCCGGGGTCAATAATTCACTCATTATTCTACACTGAGATTTTTTATAATTGATTAGTGCATGTACTAGTGCAGTACACGTGATACATGCATATGTAGCTATTATATGCAGGTCTCATATGCATGCTAATATTTCTATGTTTCCTATAACTCGAGTTGGGTCATTACATACACCCCTTCTTCAGAAAACTTTGTCCCGAAGTTAAGTTTTATGTTGTATATCATTAATTATATAAGTGATTAGTATAATCATATAAGGGTGGTGTACCATAATTGAATTTTTGTTTAATGTGTGATAACACTTTAACATTTATGTTTTGATCATTTATTGGTTTACAAAATTAGTAGTCACGTCTTGCCCCAACATAGTTCCCAAGCTATTCTAGAATCATCCTATCCTTCCTAATCTCTTCTGCTCCCATCATATCCATCCTCTACAGGAATATGTCATGGAATCATTTTTACTGATCCAACCATCCATAGACCTTAAGGGTGTCAGCGTCAATTACGTCGACCTGATTGACCAGTAGGCATCCGAAAGTCATCATCACATGTCTAGGGGAGTGTGACTCGGACAACCCTCCCATGACTCCAGGTTTTGGAGGATAAATGGTGGGCAACACCTCCACCCCTCCTAGTAGGACTAGGGTTAACACCCTATCATAGAATATCAGTGCATCTCAATTGTTCTTGGAGTTTTGTCATCACACAGTTGGTTTGGTAACAATATCATCTGCGATGTAAAACACTTGTCCACAAGGTATAACATATGTATCAATATGTTCAAAGAAAATTGTTACCCATATAACAATTTCTACACATTCCAAATATGTTGCTATCTACGATATTGATCCTTGAGTTCATATAACATACTTGGTTATGTTTATCCAATAGGTCTGTAAATTCATTTTCACCTTGAATAATCAAGTGCAATCACTCTTTTATTTCTATCTCATCATTTTTATTGATATGTAAAATTATAGATACCATATCCATAACATAATTCATAATTTATATTAGTATCCCTGTACCAACAATGTTTAAGAAAAAATTTCTTCATATTGGTATCCATGTACCCGTAATGTTTAAGAAAAACTTTCTTCACATTGGTATCCATGTACCAGAAATGTTTAAGCAATTAAAATATTCTCACATGTCATAATACAAAATGACAGTCTTAAGTAGCCATCCAAAATAAGGTAAGATTATACAAAATAAGTTTTTAAATGCTTATAAATATAACCCACAGTTATAAATGTCACATAGAATAATCGAACACGGATATACAAATAAGGGTGTAGCCACTATTTTCTATACTATATTAACTTATTAACCTTATAAAAGTTACAGGTTGCGACTCTAAATCTAAATGGAGGGATGCTCCAACCTTTATGATTGCATATATAGAAAAGAAATGAATTGAAACAAGAGCACAAAACACTTACTATTCAGTCGAAGCATGATCTAATTTCTTGATACAGGTTGATTAAGAAATCTAAAACACAAAACTACATATGGATCTAGCCCGCCTTTTAATTCTTATTATTTATTTGTCTTTTAAGTCTAATTATTTTTTATCTGTAATCTCGATTCAAAGAGATAATAATAAAATTAACTTCTTTATCATGTTATTCTAGCTCATCTTCAGCCTAAATTCTAGAAGCCAAGGAGTAGGGTTTTGCAGGGCTAATTATTAGAGTTATGTTGGAGATGGACGAAGAGTTAATTGACTACTCTAAAGATCCCTTAGTGAGAGGTTTATTTTCATAGAAGGAGTTTGTCACTGTTTGAAAATGCATTATTTACTTTGCATTATACTTGGTCTACTAAGAGTGTCATGTTTTCAACAAAATGTCAATTTTTGACAACATATAATTTCCTCCTTTAATAAGAAATTCACAATTTACAAGATATACATAGTCATATTATTAGTATGTTACATTTTTGATATAGTCTCTTTACTTGCAAGTTTCACCATTTAGAGTCTTAACTCTAGCTAGGATATTACTAGCTTTACCATCATTCCTTAAACCATTGTTTCATTTCTATTATATTGACTCATTTAATCCAAACACATAACACATCACTGGTATACCCTCTCCTTATTCTTCACATTAATCATTTTTTCATTAGTCCTTAGGACTCATCTTATCACAAAATGTATCTTCTTTTCTAACGGTGTATAATTATTATCCTTAATATTTACCTTTAAACATTTTCCTAGTTGATCACTTGCTACTCTTAACAAATTAGGAGTGTTCACAACTCCTTCTAAGTCATTGCTTTGACCCTTACCAATCATGTTGCTTATATCTTTAAGAAAATTATTTTTGATAGAAAATATCCCTTCACTTCCTTATACCAGATATTCCTAATATTCCATGTCTACTTCAATTTGAAAAGAACATATTATCACTTTGACTTTGTTTTCTCACCTCTAGTCATCATGGTTTTCTTTCCTTTAATGCATACAATCATTATACTTGGAAATGTCATTACTATTCCCCGACTTGGGTAAGATCCTATAAATAAATTCAATAACATGGATATCGAATGTAATCTACTTATCATTTCAAGTTTTTAAGGCATCATGGGATAGAATTTCCTAATAATACTCCATGATGTCCATAATCCATGGATATAGTTAGTCACCTAAGGAAAATTTTATAATGTGACTCTCTTATTAGAGGGAGAAACTATTATAGATGTTTCCATGCACATAAATTATCCTATAATTGATCAAATTTATTATAGATTCACTCTTTAATCTAATGTCATTTGACTTATTATATTACTTTGTGAAACTTTCACTCACTTGCCTTTGGTGCTATTTTTGTCCATCTCAATATTCTAAGTTGATTATGATAACTAACGTTTATTGTCATTATCAGAAGTTTGCCATTTCGTTCTTTTCCCGTCCTCCCTAGGTATTTTATTGATTATATTATGGTAACAATGGAGATCAAACTTTGAAATTTTCCACTGCGCTCTCTTGGTAACTATATCGTCTTGTTCTAATAGTGTGTTTACTACCTTACCGGGTGGTTTCTTACCATCTTAACATATGTTTCATCCATCTATTTACCTCAAACTGGCATAGCCTTTTATGTGGTTGTAACTTCACATCTAATGGTCTTGTCATAATGTCCATAGTCATGCTTTCATTACCATTTTTCCTTTCTTCAAGAGTTAACTTCTCTGGAGCAACTCCGCCAATAGATCTTTATATATGCCTAAATAATTACCATGAATCATCTTATATAGTGTCATAATGTCACTAATTTCTCTTTCCTAAGCTACATTGTTTTCCTTTCCATGAAAATGCTATGTTTCCATATTATTTTGTTTTGGACATCAATATACCCTTATGGTTGTAAATGGTTAATTATCTATCTTAACAATGACATAGTGGTTGAATCTCAAAATGTCCAATTTAGTGAAAATTCAGCTATAAAAACTTAAACCTTCACTTTACTCCTTAAACCACTTACACATATACTCGAATAGTAATTAAATTATTAACATAGGAAAGCGATATAAAGGATATTTGTATAAATTCATATCATCAATGGTTATAGTTATCAACTAGTGGGCTATATATATGGAAATCCCAACATCACTTGAAGAATGGAAATTTTCAATTGCATAAAAACAATCATAATAGTTTCCATTCTAACGTTCAAAAGTTTACAGAAAAAAATTGATGTCTAAAGTGATGTTAATGTGCCCATTTTAATATAATAATTTGAATGTACTTCAAACTCTACTTGCATGATATACAAAATCTTAAACTTCATTGTGGAAAAATTGCAGTTGATATCCATGAGTTATCTCAACTCCTTTATCGGATGGAGTGTAAAGTAAAAGTAATGGATTTAGGAATCAAGTGGAATTGAGCTCAATATATGTCTTCGACACATACATGAGCATTAAATATCCCATCTCTTTTAATAAAATGTATCATCCTAGGGTTCATAGCTTTCAAATATTGAATCATATAAAATTTCATTTTATCATGATTGTTACAAGCTTTAATTTCTTCCAAAAGTCGAAAACCACTTTTCTTGTCATTGAATACTACATAACACTGAATAATTTGGGTAAGTTATCAAGGGTGACTCGAAGTAATAAATCTTGGGTTATATTAGGATTGTTGCTATAATTATGAAAACAAGGCGGTGATATCCAAGAATCAACACAAGATCTCGGGAAATAGTTAGAAACTAAGTTATTTCCCATTGTGATCATTCATCCCAGTACTTTCAACCTAGACTAACTGACCCCTAGATTAACTTTGTATTCCTCAACACTTAAACCTATGGACTGAAGTTCTCCGGAAGCCGTTTCTACCTGTCGGAAATTGTTTTTCTTGTAAGCTTCCAACCCACATCTATTTAATGCATATGATGAAATAAAACTATTAGTAACACCAGTATCAAATAAAATTTGAAGTTTTATTCCATTGATAGAACCTGGAGATTCCACAATAGTGGACTGATGCACTACTCGATTATTGTTGACTACAGCATGGATTTTATGATTGCCTTGAGTATTTGATGACGGTTCTTTTCCTGATCTAGGTATTATATTTGACGAGACTTCTGAACAATTACGCTGAAAATGCGGTCCTCCACATCTCCAACAATTAACTTGGGATGGTCCCCTTGAGTCAGATTGTATATTTCTAGACAAGGAGCTCTGTCCTCTTGTGTCACTTCCTCTCCCATATCTTCCTCTATTAGCAGTCCCTCAAGATTTCCATGGACTAGTATTTGATGATTCAACATCTACAATATTAATGGTCATGGAAGTTCTTGCTCCTATTCCTCTCGGAGTAAATCTGTTACCAAAAGGAGGTGGTCTGGAGCTACTTCCCTTGAAGAAGTTCCGGGGAGTCTTTCCTGTAAATCTTGGCTGTGAGGGTTTTGTTGGCCTGATATATCTTTTAATCCCTAAAGGTTCCTTTTCATACCATGCACATTCAACTGCTTTTGCTACTGATGATGGCTACCCCATTCTAACCATAGCCCTAATTCGAGGATTTAATCCATATACAAAACACTTGGCTTGATGTTTGTTAGTATTTAGATAAGCAACATATTTTACCAGCTCCATAAACCTTATCTCATATTCTTCCACTGCGTTATTACCCTGGATTAAACGCGACCTCCTTGTCCTAATGCAAGATATTCTATTTTGATGTGTAATAATACCGATCATAATGCATGGGTCTTTTTAAACCATAATATCATTTTGTAATATTTATTTAGCCTTTTCTAGTTTTAAATTTTTTTGTCCTAAATGCAATTATTGAAGGAGCTATATTTTCATTATCTTTATACTCTTAATTTCTTATTTATAGCTAGGTATTCATATATTTAATAGCTTTTCCCTTAACAAGTCATATTCTATATAATACCTTTATAATAACCATCAACTCCCCTTTCCTATAGAATCCTTCTATCTATATCCCTATTACTTATACATTTTTTTTTTAACACTTTATCCCAATTTTGATGAAGTACTTTAATAAAATATTTCACAATTTTTTTATTTTATTTTTTACAGCCCTTGGTTGGTCCCCTTCATGGGCTCTTCTTTGGCGCATTGTAGAAACAAAATAGTTTACTATTCTAGGAACTAATATATATATATATATATAACAAAATTTTAATTCTATAAACTTTCAACTAGTTATTATCCATAATACATTACTTAATCATTTATTTAACCTTTTTAACATATTTCTTAACCTTTAACGCACATATCAAATCAAATTCAATTTTATGACAATCACATCAATTTTCTTTTATTTGAACTTCTTAAAATATCTTTGGGAGGTACACATTATATTTTCAAGAACAAAAGCTCTATTCAATGTATCACGTGTACTGCACTAGTACATGCACTAATCAATTATAAAAAATCTCAGTGTAGAGTAATGAATGAATTATTGAAGTATTGAGTAAATACCTAACTCACCAGAATATAATGAATGTATTAGTTATACCTACCACTATCATAATATAAACTAATACTTTGTTCAAAGAAAATTAAAAGCATTGACTTATGCAAATAAGTGATGATATTTTAATAAATCCAAGATATTTATTAAATAATAATGTATCTTTCAAAATACCAATGGATCAAGCACTGCCTAGGACCCAAGTTAATCTTTTTTGGATAATAAATATAGTTGAGTTAATTAATCTCTCGATTGAAGAACTTCTCCTTTATTCTTGCACATAGTCCATGCACCTATTTTTCTCCCTATTGAAGTATATTTTGAGTAGAATATATTTCCACCACTTGTACTTCCTAGATAACAATCTCCATAGAAGCTTTTCCCCTAGAGCTAAATTCATCAAGGAGAGAACCTTTTTCCCAAGACCATTGTGCTCCTTTGGGGCTTGAACAGTTGATCGAAAATAAACCAAATGAAATCTTTTTGAATTATCATTCTCCCTACCATGGAAATATCCTATGATCCTAGGTAATTTATTGTTTGGCCCATAAGAACAATCATTGCCAAGCATTGACATATACGAAGAGTTGTGAATATAGACTTAATTATAACTATATCTAGTGGGATTCAACCATTATGCCCCCCTATACTGAAATTTATTGTTAATGTTACTTATAACCCTTTGCCAAGATTGAGAAGACATAAAGGAAAATCAAGAAGGAATGCTAAGATATATGAAGGAGTTCTACAACTCTTGATGGGAAAATTCAATATTATGGAGATGACTTGAAGCAATCCCTTGTTTACATTCCATGAACACTTTTGGTTTTTATTGTGATTTATCTTTCCCCAAAGACTTTAATGCAGTTTTTAAATCTAGTTTCCATGATAGGGAAGACACCACCCATTAATAACACATTATTAACAAATTGTGAATGAACAATGCTCTTAACTCCTCTTACCATATTTATCTTTTAAAGGTTTCCAAAACACCCTTCTACCTCCAAAACGCTTCTTAGAGATTCAACCATTATTATGTAGATCAAGGAATATAAAAGGAATCCTTGCCTCAGGCCTCTACTTCCTTTAAAAAAATGAAGTGGATCTCCCATTTACCAAAGGGTGATACAAATATTTCTTATACAAACTAACATCCAATGAATAAAGGGTGAATAGAAACCAAATTTATAAATAATATTAAACAAACAAGAGTTCCTAACCATATTAAGAATTTGCAATGCCCATTTGATTAGCATACCTTTGTCGCCATTTTGATGGCTAGAATGGATTGCCTCTTGAAACATTATAATATTATCAACTATCTATCTTTTTTCCGTGAATTCAACTTGATTTTTTGATATAACATTAGGAAAGAATACTTTAATTTGTTGGCAATTATTAAAGATGCATTGCACAACAAAATGGTGTGAAATATAGAAAAGAAAGATGGGTTGTCCTCCTTTGCAATGAGTGCAAATAATGAAAAATTTGTGCCTCCCACAACCATGTACTAACCTATGTACATATTGCAACATTCTAATAAGATCAAATTTGATAATAAACATTCTCTGTAGAAATGAATTGTGAAGTCATTTGGCCTAGGGGATTTCTCAAGAGATAAATTCCATATTGCAAACTGGATTTCTTCCTTTGATTTTTCTTGCATCAAATCATCATTTTATTTTTGGTTGATTAGAGAAGGGATATTTTCTAGCATGATAATTGTGTCCTCTAGATCTCCCCCCTCCTTTTGTATATAGAGATCCTCAAAGTGGTTCCTAGCTATTTCCTTTCTTTTTTCAAATTAGATGAGAATTGAACCATCTTCAAGCATAATTTCTCTAACATTAATTTTTTACATCTTGGATTTTGCTTGCTGATGGAAAAATATGATGTTTTTGTCATCTTAATTTAATAATAGGCTACAAGAATTTAGTCTCCACATATCCTCATCCATCCTAATAACTCTGTGCTATTTTTGAAAGCTCACATTTGCCTTTTCAATCAACTCTTTGATTATGATATCAAATTCCATGTTTTCTTGAATTAAGGTCAAGTGCACCTTACAAATAATTTTTTCCCACTAAGGAGGTTAGTACGTACCTTTGGTCCAATATTTGAGGGAATTTTTGGCTGCCTTTAGATTTTCCTCCCAAATGAAAATATGGGAGTTGGTTACCCATTTAGTACATATTTTGAAGTTTAGATCAATATCTAATTTATTTTGTAGCTGCAAAGGATTAAATAAAAAAGGTATGGGGCCATAATTTGGAGATTTTCTCATTAAAAGGCTATTTGGCTTATGATAAGAGGCTACCCAAGGGATTGTTCTTTATGAAATGAATAAATTGTTTTCGAGAAATGCGTTATGAAGTACAAATTGAAGTAGTGGGCTAATCTTCCTTTTATTAGAACTTTCTAGTTCTTTTGCACCCAATTTGCAAGAACTCATGGGGAAGGTAATATACTAGTGAATTATCAAATCAACATTATTTCAACTAGATCTAGAGCTTTATGCCAAGATGAGGAAGACAAGATTTCATTGAGTTTTTTGGAAAATCTAGATGGTCGAGATTTCACTATTTTCCCATTGGATAAATAAGGGCATTGAACATAGATATTTTAGGGTCTAAGGGGGCTAAGAAAGTGATCAGGTGATCATATCCTTAATGAAAAAATGCTCAAAAATTAGTTGCTCAGAAATGGACCAAACTAGAATGACAGGAAAGAGTTCGAAAAAACGATCCTGTGGCCGCGAACGGCACTGAAAACCGACGTTGTATGAGAAAGTTATTCAACTTTGAAGTTTTCCAATTTCAGTTAAAAAAGGCCAGTTTGACTTTATAAAAGTTTTTATTAAAAAAAAATATTCCGTAGAATATTCTGTGGAATATTCCAGTGGCTGCCAATCATAGGGCGCCACGTGGCCAGCCCGGAGGCTGCCACGTGGCCCCAAGGGTCGAATGAAATTGTTATGTGTTAACAAAATTTGTTTGGAGCGGGTAGGAGTCGACCCCGGGTCGGGGTGGAGGCAACCGAGCAACCCAACCGTCGGGCCAAAGGTGGTTCTTATAAAGCAATGTTGAGAACTTATATTTAACGTTTGTCATTGGTTTGGGCAGGGCCCGAAAGGGGGCCAACCCCCTCAGCACGGAACCATCCGTGGAGAACCAAGTGCCAAATCAAACGACACGTTAACAAGTTTGGGGTAAGGTCACATGTTATTTGGAGGGGCATTATATATGGTTTAAATATTATCGTTAAACATTAAAACATGCCGCCCATAACTCAAAGTTGTTCAACCAACTTCCGAACAACGCGGTCCCGTGGGCTTATCCTCTTAGCACCACGACTTGGCGGAAAATTCATCGGAGCACCTAATTTTAGCGCCAGCTCCATATTTGTCGGGGTTATCTGGCAGTTCTCCACATTTGGTGGAGCTTTCTTAGCCCTAACTGGGCAAAGTCAGTTTCAGTCATAATTTTGGCTAGGAAAGTCCTTTTGGAACAATTTTTTGTTTTGTTTTGGGGGTATTAGAACATTATGAAGCTACTGGAGTGGGTTACAGAGCCATCAGGGCACCTTTTCAGAGGTTTTATCAGCGGATTTTCTTGTGGAGCCACTAGGGCTATGGGAATGATCAGTTGTATTGGGCTATGTTCATCTGTTTGAGGTGAATGAATAGTCAATTTTTACTGTTTCCAACACTCTGATTCTGATTATGCAGCTATTTCAGCCTATTGAGGCTTTCTTAATGGTGTAAAACTAATTTTGAGCATTAATAGAAGAGGGAAAAGCCCATTTGGGGGCTTTTGGACCCAGCAGATGTAGCCCAAGAGAGGGGCGAACTGCTTTATTAGATGCTTGTTATTATGCTGTGAATTCTTGTTGCTTATTTCCAGAGTTTAATACCTTAAACATTAAATTTAAATAATTCCTATTAACACAAAAAGGCTTATACAGTTATCAAAACATATTTGTTCCATTCCAAACCACATTTGTTCCATTGCAGAACACCTTAACATGCTTGTACACTCATAATATTGGTTAATGAATACTTTGCAATCAGAAAACAAATACTTTCATTGCCAGATCGTTTCAGTGTTTACTTCATATTTCTTTAGGCAGAGCCAGTAAGAGGGCTAGAAGGTTCTGGTTTCATCCTTTCTTTGAAAGGTGAAATAACCAGTAAAAGCCCCTACTGTATATCTCTGTATAAGAAATATTTTATTCACACATTTCAAATCAGATTGGTATCAGAGTTGTTTGCACATTTAGAATTATTGGAAATGGATACCTTGCACCCTTATTTCAAGTACAATCCATTTTCAGATCAGAAACCCCCTTAAGTAGCGGGCTAACCTTCCTTTTATTAGAACTTGCTAGTTCTTTTGCGCCCAATTTGCAATGACTCACCGAGAAGGTAATATACTAGTGAACTATCCAATCAACACTCTTTCAACGAGATCTAGAGCTTTATGCCAAGATGAGGAAGACAAAGATTTCATTGAGTTTTTTGAAAAATTTAGATGGGTGAGATTTCACTATTTTCCCATTGGCGAAATAAGGGCCTTCAACATAGATATTTTAGGGTCTAAGGGGGCTAAGAAACCCCCTCCAAGTGCCAAATCCATGGTCATAATCAAACCCTTCATCCAATGTAGAAATTGGGTCAAAATTTGCAAAGGACAACATGTACTTTCAAATACCTTATTTACAACATGCCTCAATGTATTTTTATACCGCCTTACGCTAGTTCAAAGAATAAGATTCTCGCCAATGAATGTTCTTTTAGTTATTCAAACATTGATTAAGGTTTGTATGTCCTCATCACCATTTCTTGATGAATAATGTAGGTGTGACGCTAAAATAGTAATTAATGTAGATGTGACACTAAAATAATGTAGGCATGATACTAAAACAATGATTAATGCTTTTGTTTGGTGTTTTTTTTCTAAACAATGAAGAAATTACATAATTTTTTAACATGTTGCAACTTTTTTACATGATAAAAATCGTATGCCTTTTCAACCACCTACAATGATTAAAAACAACCTTAATCCAAAATTTTTGATTTTTTTTACAAATTCTCTAAAGCACTTCCACCTAAAACTAAACATTTTGCTTGTCTCTTGAATTTCATTAAACAAACATTAGTGTCTCTTTTTTTTCTTTTTTCCAAACAATAAAAATAATAAATAAATTTTTAACATATTACAATATTTTTATATGACAAACTCTATCTCTTTTCAACCACATACAATAATTAAAAACAACCATAATCCCAATTTTTTTTTTTTTTTTTTCACAAATTCTCTAAAACACTTCCACCTACCATTAAACATTTTGTTTCACCCTACATTTTCTTAAGCAAATAAACTCATAAGTATGTTTCCAGAAGCACTAATCTAAAACTTTTAAAATTTTATAAAAGTTATATTAATAATTCTATTAAAATAAAAAATATTACAATTTATTAAAATAAAAATATTATCATTTAAATAATTTTTATTATAATTTATTAAAATAATAAATATTATAATTTAAATAAAACAATAATATTTATGTGGTTTTTAAAACTTTAAATTTTTATAAAAAGGTGAAAGAACTAAAATATTTAAAATGAATTATATATATAGAAATAAATGATTTTTTGATAATGTTATTTTTCTGGTTATTTTTAATAAAATTGTGAGAGAAATTTTTAAAAATTTGAGTTTAATTTATAGAATTCTAGTATCTTAAATTTTTTGCTTAATCTATTTAGAAAGAAGAAACAAATAATTTATTTTAGCATCTACAAGGTTAAATATAGCTTATGGGACATATTGCTTCTTCGTTTGGTCGTTGTATTCGACCTTTTCTGATGAAACCTCACAATAAACGCTCCAAGTTTCTAGATAAACCCCTCGCTGAATAGATTATCCCAAGAGCTAGCTGCTAGAATATGTGCATAACTTTCCTTTTTGTCTTTGAAGGCCTCACGTTGTAAAATGAAATGCTTTTTCTTTTCTGAAAGAACAAAAAAAACATACTCTTTCCTCCCACCCTTCTTTTGGTCTTTTTCCAACGCTCTGTTTCACAACAAAGTTGATGAGAATTAGTCCTTAACTAGGCAATACGAATTTTGGCTCTCCAAGAAATATTGACCTTTATGTACGTTTTTTTGTTGATGATCATGAGTGAGATTGAACACTTCAATATAGTACTTTTTCTTTCTCCCTAGCTCCTTATCCCAAGTACGCTTGTGGAACTTATCCATAACAAAGGATTTTATCTCTTTACTATTTATGAGACACATGTTCAAGCAAATACCCCATTTACTAAAGACAATATGTTATTTTGAAATATCCAAGTCTTCTTTCTTTTGCACAATATGTCATTAAAGACAACCTTAGGTCATCTGCCCTCTTTCATTTGCTCAATTTTTTTTAAATACCTTATACATACATCACATTCTTGCTTAAAATTGTATCTTTGAATTCCCTTAAAAAAAACTATTTAATCTATACATTAAAATGCACCTATATCTATATATATACAAGAGTGAATCTATTTTGTTGGAGTAATCTAGGCAAGTCCAAAATCAAACTTAATAACTACTACTATAACACTAAAAATATATTCAACAACTTATAAACTAAATATCCACAAATTTATAACTTCTGACTTAGCAAAAAAAAATAAAACTTTAAAAAAATGAGAAAGCCTACTCCCTATTACAAAGTATCAAAAATATCATCCTCTCCTCTCAATTTAAAACCCATTAAAAAATATAATAAACCGTTATGCCAACCACCAAATCATCTCAATAAATTCAATTTAAAACTTCTATAAAATTGTAAAGACTTTTTAGAAACCGTGCTTCTGGAATTTCATAGACTTTATAGAAGGCATGCTTTTGAAATTTTAATCCATGAAAACTGTATCTCGATGCTAACTCCTGGAAAAATGGTTTTGGAGATCCGTGGTCCCACCTTTTATTATTATTATTGGTAGGAGTTCTGAATATATTGTTAATTTAAATATTAAAATATTTAATTAATAAATGTTATATATATATATATATATATATTTTGTAGTAGTCTTCCTAATGTCACTGTCAATCTGAAATCACTTCAGGTTTTATTATAGAACAACGTTATGCAATTTGGAAGAGAGTGTTTAATATTTGTGAACTATAGATTGAAACTACTTCAGATTCATCTGGATACTGAGCTGTCACATGATGTGCACCACATACATAAATTCAAGAACACGCATATTAAGACTCTGCACTACTCTGTTTTGTTTTTTTCCCAAGACACTCGGTTCATTTTCATATAAAAAATAAGAATATCTATCTCTATATATTCTGGTTCAAGAAGCAATTACAATCCATTCAGCTTCATCTTCATCTCCTCACGAGGGTTAATTATAATTTTAATGGGCGTGTATGAGGAGGTTTTTGAATTGCCCGAGTTGCAGGACGATTTGAAACACGAAATATTGGTGTGGCTTCCAGTGGAATGTATCTGTAGATTTCGCAGCGTATGCAAGGAGTGGGATGCTCTCCTTTCATCAACCAAATTCATAAGTAAATGGGGAGATGCGCCTTCCAACAGTATGCCATGGCTAGTACTGCAAAATGCCCAATCCAAAATGCCTAATTGTTTGCTTTACTGCTTCTTTACCCAGAGATGGAAGAAGAGTTCTTCCATCTCCCTTTCCTTCCTAAGGGAAAAGGAAATACAAAGTGCTTGTCATGGGTCTGCAGCAGGCTTGTTCTTGGTGGGAAATTTTCCAAGATTTGTTGTTACCAATCCTCTCACAAGAAAGTCAATAAAACTTCCTCCACTCTCATCCATATGGTCAATTAGAAGCATAGGCATCATCGAAGGGGAGGACGACAGTCGAGAGACATACAAAGTTGTGGCAGTGGGCCAACCGCGTGATCAGAAAGGGGATATAGTGGAAATCTATGATTCCACTGACAGGTCATGGCGTATTGGAGGATACATGCCCGAGGATTTGTGGGTAGTGCGGGCGCATATGGGAATGGAGTTGCTCTTTTGCGATGGTTCTTTCTATTGTTTGACGATCATCAATGGCTGGTGGGGCATAATGGGTTTCAACATCAGAAATGGGACTTCCGTTTCTGCACCCTTGCCAGAGCTGGCCAAGAAAAAACACATTTTCCCTTACCTGCTCACCTGTGGGTCGCGGGTTCTAGTTACAGGTGGCAAGGTCAAAGACGGAGAGGGGCTTTTGCAGGAGGTTATTATATGGGAGTTTGAAATGGCGAAGGATTCCTCTTTTTCTTCATCATCATGCTGGAAAGAGGTCGCCAGAATGCCTTCATCCCTGTGTGAGGATGTTAACAGGACTTTGTATGATATTGACAGCTCTATGGATTGCCCATTTATGAGCTGCATAGGAGTTGGGGATCGCGTCTGCTTTATCCTCAATGGATGTATGAAGGTGATGGAGGTGGTATTTTACAGCCTAAGTGAAAAGACATGGAGTCGGCTCCCCAGCTGTCCTTTAGATAACGAAGGGTATGTGAGAGTCATGGCATTTGGCCCTAGGCCGGACATGAAGGTCGGGTGAAGCATCCCATGCATGTCTGTTTCTCTCTCTATATTTTGCCCTCTCTTTTTCTTTGGTTCTTGTTATCTGTAAGATTGCTTTTGTACAGGGTTGAAAGGATTCAGCTTTTTCTTTGTTTCTGGTTATCTGTAAGATTGCTGTTGTACAGGGCTGAATAGATGCAGCAACAGATCTTGTAATATGAGGGCATGAGTTTTCAGAAATATTTTAAATGTTGAAGAAATGAATTTAACGTTTGATCAGTCTTACCAATCCAGTGATACGGTGTTGATAGGATCTTGAAAGTGGTTAAGATGAAGCCATAATCCTTTTGGAAACTCAAATTATTTCCCAAATTAAGATGTTTGTTCAAACTTTTCCTCCATTTTCTCGTTTGGCATGATTTGATCGAGTAATAAAAATACACAAAACTGGTTGGCATTTGCTATTTTGGCCTCTTAAACCAAGTACTAGAGGATCTTGTTCTCTCTCTCAAGTTTTCACAAAGAATTTATTGATACAAACAATGGCAACATTTAACATGTATCTTGGGAGATCTGTAATTGATTAGTTTATGGCCTATTCGACTCACCCGCATAGATCCAAATTTTGACCGTGCAGCTACCTGTAATTGCCTATTCAAAACAAAAAACTCAATGTAAGAAATCCACAAACATACACAATGTAGACATAAAGATTTATTCTAGGGAAGCTTGACTTAGGAAAACTCTAGCGTGAAATGGCTTGCTTTGCTCTTTATTACTTTCAGGGCAAATTATAGTGTACGAAGGCTCAACTAGAGCTTCTATTTTTGTGTCCAAATTAATGACTATAAGGATGAATATCTCCTTGCTTTGCTTCGGTCTACTTCACGACTAGATTGGTGTTGGTCTTGGTCTCCTCAAAATCACTCCCCTTTTGAACCTATCTTTGCAAATGACAAGGTCTTGAGTTGACCAATGGGAACTACCTTTTCCTTGTATAGAATTGTTGAACAAGCCTAATAAGGGTGCCAAGAACCCACGAATTAAAAAACTGTTATCAACTAACTATTGAACCCCTTTCCCATATGGCACTGATGTGGACATTAGTGTTCCCTATTGTCTTGGGGTCTCTTGCCCTCGAGTAATCCATGTGGCTAAGATGCCTCACATCTTCCATGTGATCCAATTTCCTAGTTTGTCAAGTTTCGACCATATGCTTGGTTTTATGGGTTACTTGTAGTCCAAGTCAACTAGTAGTTTTAAATTTTGATAATGAAAAATTGACTTCCATACTACCAAAGTTGAGATGTACAAGTTTGTTGGTCAATGAAATGTTTCAAAAATATGTGTGGGATGGATTGACGCTTCCTTCATGCACTCATCTTGCCTCCTAATCACCTATAGATCCAAAATCTAGATACCCAATGGTCGACAAAAATGCAATCGACTTTGTAGTTGTGGTTGCCCTTTGAGTCTAACCTACCATGGTTCATGTGGCCCTTTTCAAGTATTGTAGACCTTTTGCAACATTGTATGTTCCTCCAACTCAATTGGTGCAAAATCTTCCATTGCAAGTAGAACATTCTCTTCTTCCTCCCCCTTTAGCAAGGATGATCATTCTTATAATCGCAAATTCTCCGCATTACCATCAAATACAATTGCATTTATGTAGGTAGATTTTGTAGAAATGCATTGTCACTACGTTGTGTAGTGATCTCAAATGGTCCATATCTCCACGACTTCAACTTCTTGGTTGCTCCTTACATTCGTTTTCCATTGACACAGAGCTAGATACTGTCCCCAACATATGATTTGCATGGTCCTATGCTAGTTGTGTTGAAATTTGTACTCCCTTTAACTCTTCTCAGGGTGCTTTTTCATTTGCAGGTGAATATTGAATTGTTGATGAATCTACTTACAATATTTGCATCCTCATGTGCTTTTTGTTCACTCTCCATCTATCACCCAAACACAAAATGACAAGGTGAAGGTGTCAAATAAACATAACAAGACTCAAAAGGGAATTCTTTTTTGGAAGAATGTACAACCCTTATATAAGAGTGCTAAATATAAATTAGTTGTTCATTCCAAGTCTTGTCTTCAAATGTTGCCTATTGTAGCCTCTTAACAACTGCACCAAAGTTTTCTTAACTACTTTAGTTTTCTCATTAATATGAGAATAGAGTGTAGTGTGATCAAAACCGAACCAATGATCGAACTGGTGGATCCCTCAAACTGGGAATTGATCAAAATTGGACTGGAATCAGTGAAAAATCTAGACCAAAAACCCAGTCAACCAAAAACACATAAAATATTCAAATTTTAAAGTGAAACATATATTTTCATGTGCACATGAATCCAAACCTTTTATGCACAAGTAAGCAAAATTTCTCATTTATACAGCATGTAAAGGGCGCACATAACCAAAATAGCACTGGGTGCAATCCATCTCTGAACCGAAAATACATCAACAAAATGGTCACAAATGGCCTCTAGCATCCCAAAAAAATCATTCTAAAACAAATACCTACATATCATCAAAATCATAGCCTATATTCGGATCTTCGTTGTTAATATCCACCCTCTAAGCATTAAAAGAATATAGAAAAAACTTAGAATGTCAAGTCAAGATTTTGTTTGAGTATTGGGTACATTTTTAGTAGGGTGATCATAGAGGAGTTCAACAATTATTGCCATTAGCATCAAGTTACATAGGGGCGTTGGTGCTCTTGATTAAATGCGAGTTCCATACCCTCGTACATGACAAAATCCAATGGAAATGTTGCAATCCCCCCAATCCTGAAATCCTAAAAAGCTATTAAGTCTCTTAGATTTTGAGTGGGATCTAATATTCTACTTTCTCGATATGAAATCCAATGAGGTCGGAATCAATCTTAAACATCCTGAGACAATTAATTGTCATGTTAAAAATTTAAGTAAAATGATGAAAATGAAAGATAAAGGAAAATGTCACTTTTATTTTAACATTACTATTAATTACATTGCATTAGTAGGGCAACATGGTCAAATACCGGACTTCCCCAGTCATAAATTATTGTGTTTTTTTTTTTTAATTAATAATTTGTAATTTGCGTGCAAAGGGTCCTTGATAGCATTGTAGAAAACCGGCCCATTCGCCATGGACTGACCAGTTCAACAAAAAACGGTTGGTTCGGTACTGAATCAGCCTTTTCGGTTTAGGGAACCAATTCGGATTGGTTTTCCCTCGAAAATAGTTGGATAGGTCAGTTCAGTCCAATCTGGTTATGATAACATTAGTAGAGTGGAATGCTTCAACTCATTATCTAAGTTACCTGACACGTCCTTACCCCCTTGTGTCTCATATCCTTCATGTCGGAAATGACACGATCCTGACATGTGTCAAACATGAGTTTGACTTGTGTCTTCTACGTAGGACACTAGTCAAATTCGTGTATGATGTGTTTCAGGCTTGCCTCATGATTTTCGAACAAGAGTCTGCTTGTTCTCGCCCCTATTTTTGACTCATTTGGTCAAGTTTTTGGTGTTGTGGGAGGATTTGGAGTACGAGTGATGGGGAGTAACCAGTTTTGGAGGAGAGTTGAAGTGTTGGTAAGTGGATTTTCCATCCATATTTTTTTACTTTTGCTACATCAATATGCTTTTCCTACAACAATTCGTTTTTTTACAATAGTTTGCTTTTTCTTCATATCACAACAATCATGTCTTAATCAAGGGCAGCTGAAAAGGGGAAAAGGAAGGGGAGGAATGCCCCCTCCTCCTTCAATTTCCTCAGGGTCTGCAAGTGTTCCATCTTTTGGAAGTGGGGTTGCAACAATAGCTTCAAATGCTGAAAAAGGCATTCTTTTGCTGTCAATGTTTTGTGTGTTTGTCAATTTATCATCATTGACGTAATACTAGTTGTATGTATGATTGAATTTGTATAATTTGTTGAAAAATTAGGAGACATAGGATTTATATAGATTTTCCTTTTTTTGATAATTACTTGTGATGTGTGTTGGCCTTTTATTACTTTTATTAGATCTTGTTCATTAAGCAAGTACCAAAACAAAGAAGATCACAACAAGACAAAGTACACAAGATATAGGTTTCAAGCCATGGCAAAACCCCTCCAAGGGGAAAACCTAGAAAAATTCTTCTTCTTATAGAATCTTGTTTACAAAAGAGACTTTCAGGACCCATAGATCAAAGCCCAAAGTTCTCCCAAGCACCAAGTCAACCCCTCTACAAAGTCTTCTTCAAGGCAACTTCCAAACTTTGACCTACTTCAACTTTGTCCCATAATTTCGGCCTCCCGTAGCTGCAGCTTCATAGAAACCCTAACTTCACATGTGTGGAGAGAGAGAGAGAGATAGCCCAAGAAACTTCGATTCTTCCTTCCTTTCCTCGCCCTTCTAGTTTTTCTTCTCCTTCATTATTGTAGATCAAACTTGTTTTGGATGAGTGAGTCAAATGAGGTCGAGCTCCTTGAATTTATAGCCTCCTTGAGGGGTCGAATAACCTTCCCTTTAGGCTGACTTGGTCTTGGAGAAATACGTGGTTTTTACTTGACAAAATAAATATTTTTCTTTATTACAATGAGTCCAAATGAGACTATGGCACATGACATAATTTCTTCTTTGTCCTAGAAAGACCTCGAAGCACGAAGAACATGCGTTTGACCTGGACTTGAGCATGAAACCCATGCTTTACATAAAAATAAAATTTTCTTTTCTTTCCTTTTCTTGCTTTATGCAAAATATACAACCTCATGATTACAAATAGGTCATTATGAAGACCAAACCCAATTACAATTTCCAACATCATCATCATGTAACTGTTCTGTTAGTTTTTGTAGCATCAAATGTGTTTTAGTTATGAAACTTGGTGGAGAGGCTAGAATACATGAGATTTCCATAACCCTGAAATTGTTTCAGGAAATTCCACCTAGAGATGACTTAATTAGATTATTAACCTATTTTTTCAATGTTTCTTAAGTCTAAACATAGGAAAACTGGTTAATTAATCAGAATTAATTAAGTCAAGGTGAGAATTCTCTTGAAACTCACACGGATCGACTCCGAAATGATCGTAGCCCTTGATTAAGTTTTAATCTTGGTCATTGGTGCTCCAATAGAGGATTATAAGAAGAAGTCGATGGGCACTTGGAGAATTCGATTTTCCAGAGTAGTAGCAGTCAGTTGTCGGAGAGTTCGAGCTTTAGTGAGGAAGCAGAGACAATGAGGGGTAGCGACAGTGAGGCTGGAGGAAGTTTTCCAGATCCAACGAGTGCAGTTGCAGAGATGGTGAGATTTCTCTGGGAGGATGCGCAGAGCGTCAAGAGGGAAGTTCGATTTGCTGAAGAGGGCAGATGTTTTTAGTTCTAGAGGCCGGGTAGAGGTTCCAGATTGTCGGAGAGACATTTTCATAGCTAGCAGCAAGCAGGATGGCTTGATTAGAAGAAGATTCGGGCAACAGTTGCAACAGGCAGCTTCAAGTTGACGCAGGCCCTGTTGCTGCTAAAACTAGTAGGGGACCTAAAAGGGGATCCTTGAAGGGCTATCACTAGGTCAAGGGCAACAATGGAGTAATAATCCACTGTCACCTCGATTAAGGCTCCCTACTCTTTACTGACTTTCATCGATGGGAGGAGACTTGTTGTAATAAGGATCACGAAATTGAATGGATCAATGATAGGATGAGAGGTGATCCTAAAGGCCTATTCACAAGAGAGGCTTAGATATATGGGTTGCTTGCTTTTGAAAGCAAGATGAAGGTTCTGTAGGAAGGGCTTAGGGGAATTCTAGGAGCTAGGGTTTGAGTATATGACTCGGAAAGAATATTCTTAGCTCCTAAAATCCTTGTGGAAACTTGGCTTCCAAGTGGTCTTTGTGAAATTGGCTTCAATAAGTTGTGGGACCACATGGGACCAAGTGGACCCGAGGTTAGGTCAAGGGAATGGGGTTGAGCATCCAATGATGTGCTTGACCTAATCAGGGAGGAGAAGGGGATAAGGGAAGAAATTTTCAATGAAAAGTAATGCAATGATCCCAGTGAGGTTTCTAGCCTAAGGAAACCAAGGGCAAGAATCGGTCTTCTAGCTAGGGCTTGCGATATCTCAATATCCCACCATCAGAATCTCATGAAATTTGGAGGGCTTCTCGAGGACATACCAACGCAGTTGTGGACCAAAAATTGAAGTGTTTGGATGGCTAGATTGTGAGATAATTGATGCCCTAGTTGACATATTTGGGCTAGTCCTAGAAAAGAGGGGAAAGTGAAAGAAATAAGCTTTGAGGTGATCACCTATGGAGGACCAGTGCTAGTCCTTTGGGGATATTTGGAGTCAAGAATAATTATGACTATGGATATTGAATTTTCTATGTCAAGGAGGCCTCAAAGACTACTTCGCATAGCACTAGGGCAACAACAAAAGCAACTTTAAGAGCTTTATACTTAGTTTTGCAAAATAGATGGCTTATCAAGATGAATTTCAGTGAAGAAACATCTCTAGGAACATTCTTTCATAATACATGGCCCATACATGAAGCATCACTATCTAGGAACTGAATTTCCACATCTTTGCATAAATGGATGGAGTAAATTAGCCCTAGTATAGCGAAATCCCAACAAAAATGTATGTGACAAAAATAGAAAGAGAAAGTAGAGTTAAATTTAACTTACATGTATCAATAGTATATCCAACCATCAAAACTTTGCCAATCAAGAAGCTCCAAGACAAGAGAAAATAATCCGAACATCAAAATTTATTCCATGCTCCAAAAAACCTTCCTCCAAAAGAATAGTGAAAATCTCACAAAAGAGAATGATCCAATCCAAGTGATGATGCTAAAATGAATTCACATCACTTATATTTATACACTTTTAATGAGTTTGATTTAGCTAATTAGGCTTACATTAGCCCTTAGAATAAAATAATGTGCAAAATAACTAACTTCTGGTGACAAGCCCAGCAAACTAGCTCATAAAAAAAAAGAATAAGCCTCTCAAGAGGTCGAATGATCAATAATACATGTCGTTGGGCCTTCTAAGAAGCCTGATGAAGTCCGTAAGTGCCATAATGATGAATACGACTCCCAAAAGTAGTGGACAAGGGGTTGGCCCCTTGTTCTCCAAATAAAAAACCTGTGGTGCTCCCAATGGGTGTGGGGGCACACAAGTAACCTCATGGGTCTCCAAGTAGATCAAAGATTCGTATAGATCATATGTAAAGGCTCAAATGATGGTGTAAGTGATGCCACATCAATATACAAGTCTTTGGTCATCTTCCAAGTGCATGGTACAACTGTGGGGCCGACTGGACATGGTGAACCAGGTGCATCTTCCTCGTCCAATAGGTGAATCTCGAGCAATATCTGAACATCTCTGGGGATCCATGGAGTGTTGTGTATTGCTTTGGAGGTCCATGGCTCTCTACACACACCCTACATGTGTCAATGTAGCCTTGTGGAGAGTTACGACCTCGTATAGGGAGACCAAAGTCAATATGGAAACTATTTGCAATCCTGCATAAAAATCCCTCCATCTTTTGGAAGTGGGGTTGCAACAATAGCTTCAAATGTTGAAAAAACATTCTTTTGTTGTTAATGTTTTATGTGTTTGTCAATTTAGCATCATTGACATAATACTAGTGGTATGTATGATTGAATTTGTATAATTTGTTGAAAAATCAGGAATCATAGGATTTATATAGATTTTCCTTTACTTGATAATTACTTGTGATGCGTGTTGGCCTTTTGTTACTTTTATTAGATCTTGTTCATTAAGAAACTACCAAAACAAAGAAGATCACAACAAGACAAAGTACACAAGATATAGGTTCCAAGCCATGGCAAAACCCCTCCAAGGGGAAAACCCAGAAAATTGCTTCTTCTTATAGAATCTTCTTTACAAAAGAGACTTCCAAGACCTAAAGACCAAAGCCCAAAGTTCTCCCAAGCACCAAGTCAACCCCTATATAAAGTCTTCTTCAAGGCAACTTCCAAACTTCGACCTACTGCAACTTCGTCCCATAATTTCGGCCCTGCAACTGGTCCTTAGAATTTCGGCCCTGCAACTGCAGCTTCATAGAAACCCGAACTTCGCATGTGTGGAGAAAGAGAGAGAGAGATAGCCCAAGAAACTTCGATTCTTCCTTCCTTTCCTCGACCTTCTAGCTTTTCTTTTCCTTCTCTATTGCAGATCAAACTTGTCTTGGATGAGTGAGTCAAATGAGGTCGAGCTCCTTGAATTTATAGCCTCCTTGAGGGGTCGAATAACCCTCCCTTTAGGCTGACTTGGTCTTGGATAAATACATGGCTTTTACTTGACAAAATACATATTTTTCTTTATTACAATGAGTCCAAATGAGACTATGGCACATGACATAATTTCTTCCTTGTCCTAGAAAGACCTAGAAGCACGAAGAACATGCTTGAGCATGAAACCCATGCTTTACATAAAAATACAATTTTCTTTTCTTTCCTTTTCTTGCTTTATGCAAAGTATACAATGTCATGATTACAAATAGGTCATTATGAAGACCAAACCCAGTTACAATTTCCAACATCATCATCATGTAACTGTTCTGTTAGTTTTTGTAGCATCGGATGTGTTCTAGTTACGAAACTTAGTGAAGAGGCTAGAATACATGAGATCTCCATAACCCAAAAATTGTTTCTGGAAATTCCACCTAGAGATGACTTAATTAGATTATTAACCTATTTTTTCAATGTTTCTCAAGTCTAAACATAGGAAAACTAGTTAATTAATCAGAATTAATTAGGTCAAGGTGAGAATTCTCTAGAAACTCACACGGATCGACTTCGAAATGATCTTAGCCCTTGATTAAGTTTTAATCTTGGTTGTTGGTGCTCCAACAAAGAATTATAAGAAGAAGTCGATGGGCATTTGGAGAATACACAAGAGACACTTGGAGAATTCGATTTTCCAGAGTAGTAGCAGTGAGTTGCCGGAGAGTTCGAGCTTCAATGAAGAAGCAGAGACAATGAGGGGTAGGGACAGTGAGGCTGGAGGAAGTTTTCCAGATCCAACGAGTGCAGTTGCATAGAGGCTGAGATTTCTCTAGGAGGTTGCACAGAGCCTCAAGAGGAAAGTTCGATTTGCTGAAGAGGGCAGACGTTTTCAGTTCTAGAGGCCAGGTAGAGGTTCCAGAGTGTTGGAGAGACGTTTTCCTAGCTAGCAGCAAGTAGGATGGTTTGATTAGAAGAAGATTCGGGCAACAGTTGCAACAAGCAGCTTCAGGTTGACGTAGGCCCTGTTACCGCTTAAACTAGCAGGGATCCTAAAAGGGGATCCTTGAAGGGCTATCACTAGGTCAAGGGAAACAATGGAGTAATAACCCACTATCACCTCGGTTAAGGCACCCTACTCTTTACGGACTTTTACCAATGGGAGGAGACCTATTGTAATAAGGATGACGAAATTGAATGGATCAATTATAGGATGAGAGGTGATCGTAAAAGCCTATTCACAAGAGAGGCTCAGATATATGGCTTGTTTGCTTTTGAAAGCAAGATGAAGGCTCTCTAGGAAGGGCTTAAGGGAATTCTAGGAGCTAGGGTTTGAGTATAGGACTCGTCAAGAATATTCTTAACTCCTAAAATCCTTGTGGAAACTTTGCTTCCAAGTGGTCTTTGTGAAATTGGCTTCGTTGTGGGACCACATGAGATCAAGTGGACCCGTGGTTAGGTCAAGGGAGTGGGGTTGAGCAACCAATGATGTGCTTGACCTAATAAGGGAGGAGAAGGGGATAAGGGAAATGTTCAATGAAAGGTAATGCAATGATCCCAGTGAGGTTTCTAGCCTAAGGAAACCAAGGGCAAGAATCAGTCTTCTAGCTAGGGCTTGTGATATCTCAAGATCCCACCATCGGAACGTCATGAAATTTGGAG
This sequence comes from Pinus albicaulis, assembly GCA_034641835.2. Classification (NCBI taxonomy): domain Eukaryota; kingdom Viridiplantae; phylum Streptophyta; class Pinopsida; order Pinales; family Pinaceae; genus Pinus; species Pinus albicaulis. The sequence continues at coordinate 1,965,607,025 of CM076575.1, forward strand.
GGCTTCTCTAGGACACATCAATGCAGTTGTGGACCAAAAATCGAAGTGTTTAGATGGCTAGATTGTGAGATAATTGATGCCCTAGGTGACGTATGTAGGCTAGTCTTAGAAAAGAGGGGAAGGTGAAAGAAATAAGCTTTAAGGTGATCACATGTGGAGGACCAGTGCCTAGTACTTTAGGGACATTTGGAGTCAAGAATAATTATGACTATGGATATTGAATTTTCTATGTGAAGGAGGCCTCAAAGGCTACTTCGCATAGCACTAGGGCAGCAACAAAAGCAACTTCAAGAGCTTTATACTTAATTTTGCAAAATAGATGGCTTATCAAGATGAATTTCAATGAAGAAACATCTCTAGGAAGATTCTTTCATAATACATGGCCCATACATGAAGCATCACTATCTAGGAGCTGAATTTCCACAACTTTGCATAAATGGATGGAGTAAATTAGCCCTAGTATAGCAAAATCCAACAACAATGTATGTGACAAAAATAGAAAGAGAAAATAGCTTTAAATTTAACTTATATGTATTAAGAGTATATCCAACCATCAAAACTTTGCTAATCAAGAAGCTCCAAGACAAGAGAAAATAATCCAAACATCAAAATTCATTCCATGCTCCAAAAAACTGTCCTCCAAAAGAATAGCGAAAATCTCACAAAAGAGAATGATCCAATCCAAGTGATGATGCTGAAATGAATTCACATCACTTGTATTTATACACTTCTAATGAGTTTGATTTAGCTAATTAGGCCTATAATAGCCTTTAGAATAAATTAATGTGAAAAATAACTAACTTTTGGTGACAAGCCCAACAAACTAGCTCATAAAAAAAAGAATAAGCCTCTCAAAAAGTCGAATGATCAATAATACATGTCATTGGGCTTTTTAAGAAGCCTAATGAAGTCCATAAGTGCCATAATGATGAATAGTACTCCCAAAAGTAGTGGACAAGGGGTTGGCCCCTTGTTCTCCAAATAAAAAACCTGTGGTGCTCCCAATGGATGTGGGGGTACACAAGTAACCTCATGGGTCTCCAAGTAGATCAAATATGCCTGTAGACCATCTGTAAAGGCTCAAATGATGGTGTAAGTGATGCCACATCAACATACAAGTCCTGGGTCATCTTCCAAGTGCATGGTACAACTGTGGGGTCGGCTGGACATGGTGAACCAGGTGCATCTTCCTCGTCCAATAGGTGAATCTCGAACAATCTTTGAACATCTCTGGGGATCCATGGAGTGTTGTGTATTGCTGTGGAGGCCCATGGCTCTCTACACACACTCTACATGTGTCAATGTAGCCCTCTGGAGAGTTAGGACCTCGTATAGGGAGACCAAACTCAAGATGGAAACCATCTGCAATCCCGCATAAAATCCAATGCGACCCCTAGCGCTCTAGCACAACAAGTTATTTAAAGTAATCGAGTTAAAGATCTTACAAACCATGGACAACAGGTGGGTACTTCATAATGGCCTGCCCTTCCATAGTGGGTTTTAGCACGTGCTAATGTCTCCAAGCTCCAAAGGGGGTTAACCAAGTACCTTATTAGGTGGTTTCTACCTTTAGAGGGGATAGTATGTCCAAGGTACATCCTTGAAATGGTGGTGGCATGTGATTAGGAGTTGAATGGAATAGGGAATGAAAGGGTCAATCCTGGGCCACACATTGGGTACAAGGGTAGCTAATAAAAGGAAAGCCCACACTTGGGTATATAATATATAAGGGAGAGCAATCGCGGTGCATGAGGTGCCCCAACCTTGATTTTTCCACCCTTCTTTATATGCCTTTTACCTTTTATGATTTTTCTTTGATTAATTGCTTGGGGCTCAAAGGATACGAGCATGATGTGTAAGATATAGTAATGGATACCCCCTTTAAGGTAGGGCGGTTCACTGCCCACCAAGGGTTGGGACAATCATGGGTTCCTGAATGATAAAGAAGGCTCATATAGGGCCTATGGAACGAGGGTAATGGCCATGGGTATGGGGTAGAGCTCATGCATTGGCTTTTTCCCACGTGCTAAATATGTTTGTCTTGACCATCTTTTGCATCTTGTGGTACATTTTCCTATTGAATGTGGCCAATTATGTTTTTACTTTTTCTTTTCAGTTCCATCAAGCTCCGAGGCATCATTCCAAGCCTGACCCAAGGTGTGGGCAAGGGGAAGGGGAGGCTAACCCTATGTGGACCCAATGGAGAAATGTGGACCTAGGTGGGAAAAATGATGGATGGGGTTATAATAAATGGAAGGGGAGTGATATATGTGGATGGGGAAGCGAGATCACGCAACCAAAATCAGGGTTTCCCATGTAGTACCACCCTAAAACCCAACGGTCAGTAAAGGAGATCCCACTGGACTAATATTCAAGGGTAACATCCAAAAGAGGTCCAGGGGACAGAAGCACAAACCTAGCCCACTCTTTCCGCTGAATCCCCCATTAATCCATGCCCATAAGTGTCCATGATAAGCAAACTCAATACTCAATTATCAAATGACAAGGCATACTTTTAGGTTCGAGAGGCCCACCTTCAAACATACGATCATGACAGATGGGTGAGGGACCACATGGCTGGCTTAGGTGGTGGAGAAATGGCACAACAAGCTAGTTGGTGGCTGCAAGGGGCTGTTGACTGTGGACCATTTTGGAGAAAATTTTCTCTGAGGGATATCACCCACAAAGTGGCGGGTAACAGGCCCTGCGCAGACCCAGTTGGACGACTTGCTTTTTAGAGGCAGTGTAGTGCCAGAATTGCTTGAAGTGGGGGTAATTTCCCTCTAGATATTTTTGCCAGTATTTTCTCTACAGGATAGCCAGATTTCGACATCCAAATTATTGTACTCAGAATTTCTCACTGCTGCATAATAATAAAACCCCCAATTGCTGCACTAGTTCCCCTAAGTTGGGTTTTTTTGGGGACATTTGTCCAAAAATAGTTGTGTCAATTTTTATGTGTGTGCTAGATTTTCTCAGTTTCCAGTGCTCTTATTTTCCGCAGTTTATTTGTGAAATTCACAAGTGAGTTATTTGATATTTGCCGTAGCAAACAATAGATAAATTGTTAAATAAATTAACAATTAGGAAAAATAATCTCTAGTTGTTGTGATAGAAAAATAGGCCGAAATTCTCAGAGGTTGCGCAATACACAGCTTGGTAGTTCGAATTACTGGCCAAGGGTTCGATTTTTAGTTGCACATTGGCAGAAAAGTTGAGTTTCTTGGGATAGTGATTCCAACAGTTGGAGGGAGCAACAACAAATTAGATTTTCGCTGAGCAAATTTTTGGTTGGATGAAGAGGGTTTTGCAGCAGCAAAATCAACGTCAGGTGGAAGGGAGATTACACACACAGAGGGAGATTTCTCTTAGAGGATTTCTAGCCAATAAATCCGATTTCCCCAGTCGCAGATTGGCAGTAGCAGCTAGCAGAACTGCGCATTGCAGGAGGGAGTGTGAGTAGCTGAGCAACAATCGAGCAGAGGAAGAGGGAGTTTGCAGACTCAATCAGAGATGGCCACAACAGGGCTCAGGGACCAAGATAGATTGGAGGGTGCCTCCAACTATGTCATTTGGAAGGCAAGGATGCTATTCCTTCTGGATGAATATGGTCTGAAGACCTATGCAGAGAGTGTGGTAGCAGTACCCTAGGATGTCGATCGACAGAAGGAGTACAAGAAGGAAATGGTGAAGGCCAAGAGGTTGATTTTGGATGGAGGCTGAGATCATGTCATCTCACATGTGGTAGAGAAGGGAACGACCAAGGAGATGTGGGATGTTTTGTCTGATTTGTTTCAGAGTTCTTCCGAGCAACGAAAGATGCATCTCCAGGAGAAACTGAGGAACACCGGGCAGGAGGGCGAGAGCATAAATGCCTTTCTCTCTCAGATTCAAGAAGTCTGAGATCAGTTGTCAGCTGTTGGGTCAACTCCTCAACCCACAGAGCTAGTACGATTGGCACTGAACAATGTCTCAGAGGACTGGAAAGTATTTGTCTAGAGTATCTTTGGCAAAGATACCTTGGTAAGGTGGGACAAGATGTGGTCCGATTTGCAGTAGGAGGAATTGAGGCAGGCTCTATTAAAGAGAGCATCATTGGTGGCAACAACAATAAGGGCGTGAAGAGTGAGGAGGAGAATGTGGTCCTAGCATCTAAGGGTCCTAGTCAGGCACGGGGGGAGCAGAAGAAGAAGAACGACTTGTCAAAGGTCAAGTGCTTCAAGTGTGGCGAGTTTGGCCACTACAGTACTCAGTCTCCTCTCAAGAAGAAGGACAAGCAGGAGAAGTAGGATCTGCAGGCAGCGTTAGCTGAGATCGACAAGTTATCCTCCAGGTTGTAGGAAGACTTCGTGATGTTGGCAACCATACCTCCATTAGTGAGGTGGGGTGACTTGGTGGTGTAGCCCTAGAGATTACAGAGATGGGCAAGGTCCTTGAGGAGTCCACCTCATGGATCATCACATGGCTACGAGGCCCCACAATATTCAGTAGCAGGGTGGATCAATGTCAAAGATGTAGTCAGATTCCAGAGTGACAGTTGCAGACTAGTAGTAGTCAGGTTCTAGGTAGCGCAGTGCAGAGTTGACAGCAGTGCAGAGTCAGCACAACGCAAATTCCTTAGTGGACAGTGCAATGTCTAGTAGTAGTCAGATGCTCAGGAAACAAATGCATCATACTGAACATAATTGATTTAGTATTTCGGATGCTTCTCAGTTGCAGATGTTGCAATAGCAACAACAACAGATGAGAGGGATTTGCAGTGCAGATTAAGGGTTGGCAGCAACATAGCAATGTCAGCAGTAGCACAGATGCAACGTCAGAGTTGTGCAGTGGTTGGTGGGCAGTATGGCTAGACATCAACAACGTGACAAGAGATGATACAGAGACAAAGTGTTGTAGTAGGGTGTGCAGCACTAGAACACAGTCCTCGCTAAGAGGGAGTGTTAGTTTCTGTAGCATCGGATGTGTTCTAGTCACGAAACTTGGTGGAGAGGCTAAAATACACGAGATCTCCATAACCTAGAAATCGTTTCTGTAAATTCCACCTAGAGATAACTTAATTAGATTATTAATCTATTTTTTAATGTTTCCTAAGTCTAAACTTATGAAAATTGGTTAATTAATTGGAATTAATTATGTCAAGGTGAGAATTCTCTAAAATCTCACACGGATTGACTCCGAGATGATCCTAGCCCCTGATTAAGTTTTAATCCTGGCCGTTGGTGCTCCAATAGAGGATTATAAGAAAAAGTCGATGGGCACTTGGAGAATACACAAGAGACACTTGGGAATTCAATTGTCCAGAGTAGCAACAGTTAGTCGTTGGAGAGTTCTAGCTTCAGTGAGGAATCAAACACAATGAGGGGTAGGGATAGTGAGGCTGGAGGAAGTTTTCCAAATCCAACTAGTGCATTTGCAGAGAGGTCGAGATGCATTTGCAGAGAGGTCGAGATTTCTCGAGGTCGTGCAAAGCCTCAAGAAGGTAGTTCGATTTGTTGAAGAGGGCAGACGTTTTCAATTCTAGAGGCCGGGCAAAGGTTCCAGAGTGTTGGAGAGACGTTTTCCCAACTAGCAGCAAGCAGGACGGCTTGATTAGCAGATGATTCGGGCAGCAATTGCAGCAGGTAGCTTTAGGATGACGCAGGCCTTGCGCAGACCCAGTTGGACGACTTGCTTTTCAGAGACAGTCTAGTGCCGAAATTTCTCAGAGTGAGGGTAATTTTCCTCTAGATATTTTTTCCAGTATTTTCTCTGCAGGATAGCCAGATTTCAACATCCAGATTATTGTACTCAAAATTTCTCATTGCTGCATAATAATAAAACCCTCAACTGCTGTGAAAATTCGTAAATTCGGAATCCTGTTGCGGCAAGTGGAAGATATTCGCCTAATTGCTAATTTTAACTTAAGAATTTATTTGCAGTTTCCTATGACAAACACTGTGTTAGTCATCAATAATTTTGATTTTATCCAAAGATGACTAAGTTGGAAATCTCAGATTTCTAGAAACAATATTTGATGACACATTGTGAGTTCTAGAAATCTCACTGCCTTCATTTTCCTCAGTCTATCAATTCATTGAAAATCTTCACTCAAAACCTCTAAAATTATCCTGCCATCTCAAAAAGGGAACTGATTTCAGGCTATTTCCACCATTTCATTCCCCCATTTTATCTTTCTACCCCTATTATTCCATCAGTCCTTTTTCCCTATATAGAGCCCATTTTCCCTTCATTAACTCTTCATTTCCTCTAAAAAAACCCCTTTAAACCATTATAAACACGCTTATTTGGTTTAAAATACCTTTTTCTAACCTATCAGAAACCTCCAAAAAGGCTAAAAACCCTCTTTTTAGCCTATAATCTGCCCATTTTTGAAATAAGGCCTTAAGCCCTTATCACCCCAGCCCCCAGTCCTATCCACTCTGCATAGGACCGACTCCCCGCCTATCTTCCTAGCCCCCTTCCCTTTTTCCTTTACTCTGCTTCAACCTTCCCAGCTCATCTCGACCATCGATCATACAGATCTAACGGCTATCATGCTCCTGCCCCTTATCCTTCCTCTTGACCATTCCCTCGTTTTTTATACCTTGGAGCGATCTCCGCCGTTGATCGCCTTCGATCCAGCGTCCATCGCGATCCCCAAACTTTCAAACCCCGCTCATAACATTTTTTGCCACCTAACAAGATTGCATACGTCACTACTGGCCCACGTTCCACTCGGAAAACCGTCGACCAATCCCCATCTGCCACCTGCACCCCACTACTGCCCCTCCAAAGTTGCACCCCATCATTAGGATAAACTTGCGCTGTAGATCTCTTTACTAGAGATCTAACAGCCTGCATCCAATATCGCGTGGATTTTGCCGTCAAGGTTTAACGCCTCTTTTCCACACGAAATAAGTGGTTTTTCTCGAACGCGTGGCGATCTCTGAGTGGAATCGCGTTCGTTGGCTCCCAAACCGCTTACTGCCAATCGCTCGCGCGATAAAACAATCGGTGGTTTTGCAAAACCACCATTCTCATTTTCGTGCCAAATTCAAATTTCACCACTTTCTTCTTGTTCCGACTATGAAAGCCCCTCCTCCGCATATTTTCCTACCTCTGCAATCGCTCCAATCCCCCTCCTCATGCCTCTGAAATGCAGTATATCCCAAGAATGCAGGATTTTATTAATGTTTTTGTTTATATGTGCAGGTTTAATGGTGGCCCCGAGCCCAAAGGGCCATCCCACAGTCAAGATAGTCACTGAGGCCTTAAGATGACGATCCGAGGGCCTCAAACAAAGAAAGGGATCCAGGTTTCAAATATGAAGGATGAAATTGATGCTTCATGGCCATCGATACACCATAAAACCCTCCAGCACACCGAAAGGTCTCCTGCACGCAGAAGCAACGAAGATCAATAACAGTTTGAAGATCGAAGGAAGAAGACAATGATTAAAAGCTTAAATGAAGATTAAAGGATGGAAGTGCAGTTAAAGACAGATAACACAATTTTAAAGGAGTCCGAAAGGTATCAAAGACAACATGATAAATTATGAAGGCCAAAAGCAGAATCAGGCCGTAAACATAGTTTAAATGATTAAATTAAGGAAATTTAGGCTAAAAACAGCCTCGAATGCATCAACAAAGAGCAGTTATTTCACTCAGAACTCAGAAATATCTAAAAGGCCCCCTGTAGCCTACTTTCTGCCTACAAAGACTAATTAAACAGTTATTGCACTAAAAATATATTTAAAACTGTCAGGACAGTTATTGTAAAAGATAGAGATAGGCTGCAAAGTCAAAATTTTTACGTATCTTTCCTTAGAAAGTTAAGACAAAGTTATTAAAAACAGAGAAGTAGCTGCAGCTGTTCCTACCTTATGCCTTGCATGGTTTTCAAGGTCAGGAACGCATTTACTCTGTAATAAATAACACTCAAACCCTAGATAAACTCCACCTCCTCATTTGCAGCATAAATACTGCGTTTGAACTCATTGTATTGTTGGCATTTGGTGATTCTTTGAAGTAATACATAGTTCTGCTGAAATTGAAAGGAAATTGATGTTTTAGGACTTGTGGATGTCTTGAACTGTTTGTTGATGGAGAAAGCTCTGTCATTGGATCCCTGAGCTTGGCTGTTGGTGAAGTACTCTAAATCTGTTATTGTTATTTCCTGTTTCATTATGTTTCACCATTCTCTGTTGCAGTAGAGTAAAAAGTTTAGGCTAAGAAATGTCTTTTGAAAGCACTTTAGTTCTGTTTACTCTTCACTGTCTTAATGTTTTCTTCTGCTAAGATATTCTAGAGAATTCTTAATTGCTTTCTAGAACCCTTATCCTTGTTTATTTCTTAAATAGTTCAATACAGTTGATCTCAAGAATGATTTATGGTTTTCCCTGCTTACTTGTTGCCACTTAAAACTGTTTCTGAAGTCTCCCTTCAAAGTACCATTGTTTAAAGTCTGTCAAAGAGGTTTTGTTCCGATCATACCCTTTGTACTTGCTTAAATAATTGTTTTGAAGGTCTTTATAGCTGTAATCTAAGATGTCTAGGAGTTCCCTCTTCTATGAATGCAGTTATTTGTGAACCTTGAATGTTATCTTATCCTTGAAGGTGAAATCACTAGAAGTTAAATGAGTTTCTCGCCTTCTATATTTCATTGGAGAATTTTGTCTTGAAATTATTATTTGCTGAAGTGTGGTTTCTAGAATTTATGGTTAGCCCTGTCTATGGAATGCCTCTTTATGTTCAGATAATGTTTTAAGTCTCTTTGTTGAGAAGTACATATAATTAAGGATTCTTAATTGCCCTTAGTTCTACTTTTCATTCTAAACCATTGATGTGCATTTCATTTCACCTGAAAAACCTTGTAGATCCACTGGCTAAGTTAGATTTTCCCTTTGATACCCCTGACCCATTTACAAACATGTTACAACTTCCACTTGACTCCATTGCCCAATGACTTAGAGATTTCCCTTTTCTATCTATGTTGCCTAGATAATCATGTCCAACCAAACAATCAAACAAACTCATGCTTCATAACTAGCCTAAAATCAACCCTTAAAAGCAAACAAGCTCACATCTTTGCAAACAATTGAGAGATCCCTCTCTGAGACTAGGAAGGATAGGTCCTAGAGCTCTAAAGACTGGTTTTGATGTTGCCTTGTCACTTGGTATGCCAATATGCCAAATCACAGGACCACAACATAATGGCGATCATGGTGGGACATCTGAGTTCATAGTTGCCTAGTAAGCCCTTATAAACTCATTAGTCCTTCAGTTACCTCAGAAAATCAGCTGATAAGCTATAGAGTAGACTGTGTTTGTTTCACCACCTTAGCTAAGTGATGAAATCAAGTATAGAATTCTCTTACAAACCATAGAACCATATAAAAAACTCAGAAAACCCAAAACATTTCAGATTGGTTTTTGAAATACTTATTGGTGGTGGACCATAAAACATTTTACCTTCAAAAAGCTAAAATTTCCACCTGGTGACTCCACTAGCCCCAGTAGGCCTATTACCCCTCTAGATCTCCAGATTTCTTTAGGACTGTGTTAACTAGCCCAGAGAAGGTTTAGAAACCTAGTTCCCTATTATAGAAATTACTGTGAGAGGAAAATTTTTGAAAAACAGTCCTAAAAACCTCAGCCTCTCTAAATTTTGAAAACTGAAATCTAGCTTCACATAGGGTTAATACTAGATCCCAACCAGATCCTAACCCTCCCACCATAGTTGATAATCCAGAAAGGATTTTGTGGCAAACTTCTAGAGCTGAAAAATCAACTACTGATAGGATTATCCCAAGAACAATATCTGTCCCTGAAAATCTCACAGTCTTGAAAGATTCTCACTTTGACTTACCTCATATAAAGAACTTATTTAGAAATAAGTCTCAGTGTGATTTAAACCAAGCTGACTTTGAAACCACAGATTTGCAACAAAGTTTTAGTAGAGAAGCCTCACCTTCTACTCCACCTGATTCTCAGCTTCTCCATCACTTCAACTCCTTCCATAACAGATCTGATCATCATCAGCTTGCTAGCCCAAGTGTTTCTTCCACTCCTATCCACACATACACTGTTCAAAACACTCAAGCTCAGCCCACTTTCCCTCTTATTAATCCACCTCTTGTAAATCCCCCATTATTTCCTATCATGGCAGCATGGTATGCTCCACTAGTGTTACCACAACCTCTGGTTCCTTTACCCAATGATTACCAATCCAAAATTCCCCGTTTCATTGGAAATGAACCTACTACTGCTCAACATCATGTAGACAAGATGAATGATGCTTCTGATTATATGGAAATAGAAGAAGAGACCATTAAGATGAGAATTTTTGCTCAAAATTTAGGAGGAGAAGCCAAAAAATGGTTCAAAGGCTTAACTCCTCACAGCATAAATGATCTCCCTTCTTTATATCAAACATTCACAAACAAATGGGAAATTAAAAAGAACCCTCTCCAAATACTGTCAGACTATAATAATCTCAAGAGAAATACTGGGGAGAGTGTCCAAGATTATTGCACTAGATTCAATAGTGTGTATAATGCTCTTCCCCCAAACATGAAACCTCCACTAGGCCTAGCCTTAGCTAAATTTCCAGAAGGCTTTGATCCAGAAATGGCTTACCAACTAAGAGAAAGAGACCCCTTGAATTTAGAAGATATGCAGAGGGGAGCCTGAAGTGTAGAAGCAAATCTGATTGAGAAAAGAGCTAGGTTAAAAACAAAGAAAAGAGTTACATATAGGGATGAAACAATGGCATCAACATCATCATCGGATGCCAAAATTGACAACTTAGTAAAGGTAATGGAGAAAGTGCTTGAAAAGATAAATCTGAATGATAAAGTGCCTCCTAGAGAGAATCAAACCAATCCCCAAAACAGAAATAGAAATCCAAATCTCAGAAGAGATCCTAATCAAGATAGGCAAAGAGATAATGACCAACAAATTAGGCCCCCCTTCCAACAAAATTATGTAGATCAAGAGGAGGAAAGGGAAACTGAAAGGTTGGAAGAAAATCATGTAAACCTGATAGGATCTGATAGTGAGACAGATGTTTTTCTCACTAAAGAAGAACAAGGATTCTTCTCCTCAGAACAAACCAAAAACAACCATGAGGATTCTGAAGATTACAGATTGGAGTTTGAAAATGCAATCATGGAGGTACACAAACAATATAATCTTAGAAGCAAAGGGAGCCCAGATATTTCCAATGACAAAAATACTAGTACTGCTGTTAGAAAAACTTCAGAAAATCAACCTAAAAAGATAGCAAGTAACACTAACACTATGGCCAAGAAAGCTGATCTAAATAAAGACAAAAACAGTCAACAAAGTGTCGAACAAAGCTGCCCTAGTACCTCTGCTAGTGGCCCTAACAAATCTGTCCTAAATAACAGTCCAAATAAAATTCAGCAAATCAGAATTGCTGAAAGAATTGTAAATGACAAAACAAATGTAAATACCTCAAAAACAATAGTTCCAACTTCCTTTCAGCCTTGAGGGTGAAATTTCCAAGATCAAAATTAGCATACCTCTAGCTGAACTAGTAACTCAGGATGCATACAAAAATCAAGTTTTGAAAGCTTTGAATATAGGCAGTGACACTGATATTTTAAACTTGACAGATGATAAACCAAAATTGTTGTTTGGTACTAAAGTTGAAGGAAAATACCAAGAAGGGGCTGTCCCTCCCTTTTATGTTAGCTTGAACATACATAACAAAATTTTGCAGAATGCCATGCTAGAAGTTCTCATAACCTTATGCCCAAAGTAGTAATGGAAAGCCTAGGCCTAGAAATTACTAAACCATATAAGGACCTGTATTTCTTTGATTCAAGCAGGGTCAAATGCTTGAGCCTAATCAAAGATTTATGTGTTAACTTGGCACAATTTCCCGCTAAAGGTCTAGTTATGGACATAGTAGTGGTTGACATTCCCCCAAAGCATGGCTTGTTTCTATCTAGATCATGGGGAGTCAAACTTCAGGGGAGCCTTCAAATGGACATGTCCTATGCCACCATCCCAGTGTTTAACCAAACCAGAAGGCTATACAGGGAGTCTCATATGAAATACAGGGTGAGCAACATAGATAGGCCCAACAACACTCCCGTCTACTCCATTCATTCAGATTTAGATTCCTTTATCTTGTATAATGAAGATGAAATCAGCCAACAAAAAAAGGAAAACATGAAAGAATTCAGTCCACTAAAACAGTCAAAGCTGCCCTCAACTCAAGTACAAAATAACTCAAGCTCTAGCAGCCTTGAACAACAGAAAGGAAATGAAAATGAGATTGAAACATCTTGGAAAATGAGCTTTAATGGCTCTTGTCGCAAACTAGGTTCAGGGGCTGGTGTATGGATACATAATACAAACAAATGACATTCCTATAAACTAGATTTTCCATGCACCAATAACATTGCTGAATATGAAGCCCTCCTCCTTGGCCTACACTTGCTCAAAGATTTAGGAGCTAAGAAAATATCAGTCCAAGGAGATTCTGAGCTAATCATTAAGCAAATAAAAGGGGAGTATTCAGCCAAAAACCCAAGGTTAAGAGAATATAGAAATGCTGCCCTTGATCTCCTAAAAACTTTTGAAAAATATGAATTCATTTTTATCCCAAGAGCTCAAAATCATTTAGCAAATGAACTTGCCTTTGCTGCTAGTAATTGCCAAATACCACAGAGAAATGAACAATTCAATGTCAAAGTGAAAAACAGACCTGCAGTGCCTGACAATGAAGACTATTGGCAAGTGTTTGAAGGAGACAAACATATAGATGATTTTCTGCAATCAAAAAATGATTTTGCCATACCAATATCAAACACTAGCCATTAAGAAAACTGTTTAAATAATGAACAAATCCCTGAAACAGAGTTGTCCTTTTCTGCCAATATAAATCAATTTGAGAATCTTTTTGAGGCAGAATTATTTGACAATCTAGACCAAAAGGACCTTGAAGTTTTACAATGCAAAGGTGATACTATACCAAGGGGCCTTACACCATTAGAACAACTCTTCGATTTCAATGATGTAGCTAAAGAACCAAAAATAGAGCCTATAGAAACTAATGTAGAAGAACATAACATAGGCAGTCTAGCAGAACCCAAAATGATCAAGCTATCCAGCACTCTCCCAGCTCATATCAAGTAGCAATACATAAAACTTTTTAAAGAATTTGGAGATGTGTTTGCATGGGGATACAAGGATCTGAAATCATATGATACCAGCATCATTCAACACAAAATTCCTCTTAAGGAAAATCATAAACCTTTCAAACAAAAACTCAGAAGGATAAACCCTGTTTTATCGTCTTTAGTTGAGAAAGAGATCAGGAAAATGTATGATGCTGGGATCATAGTTCCCCTCATATATTCAGAATGGGTTTCCAACTTAGTATCTGTTAAGAAAAAAGACTGGGGAAATCAGGCTCTGCATTGACTTTATGAATCTAAATAGAGCCTCCCTAAAAGATAACTACCCTTTGCCAAAAATGGATCACATACTCCAAAGGGTGATTGGGTCTAAAAGAATATCACTTTTAGATGGGTTCTCAGGTTACAATCAGGGGTTAGTACTCTCAAGTGACCAACATAAAACTGCTTTTACTACACCTTGGGGTACATTCATGTATGTCAAAATGCCATTTGGTTTGATGAATGCAGGGGCCACCTTCCAAAGGGCCATGGACATAGCCTTCTCAGAAGACATAGACTATTTTATAATCATATACTTTGATGACATTACTGTTTTCTCCAAAACTGATGAAGAACATTTGATTCATTTGAGAAAGGTTTTGAGAAATTTAGGAAATATGGCTTATATTTGAATCCCAAAAAGACACTATTTGGTCTCCAAGAAGGAAAGCTTCTTGGTCACATAATTTTTGAAGAAGGAATCAAAGTAGACCTTAAAAGGATTGATGGCATATTGAAGATCAGCGATCCTAGAAACCTCAAACAATTGCAATCTTTCATTGGGAAGATAGATTTTTTGAGGAGGTTCATTCCTAACCTTGCTGAGCTATTAAGAAACATTACAAGCATGCTTAAGAAAGAAGTAGGTGTTAAATGGACAATACAGGCTAAACAGTCATTTGAACTAGTAAAACAAGCTTTAACTCAAACACCAGTTCTAATTAGTCTTGATTTCACCGAGGATTTTTATATCTTTTCTTTTGCATTCGAACATACAATAGCTGCAGTTTTGTTACAAAAGAATATGATGCGGCAAGAACAACCAATTTCCTTTTTTAGTAGGGCCTTAAGAGATGCCCCACTCAAATATAACATCATGGAGAAACAAGCTTTAGCCTTGGTAAAAACATTGAAAGACTTCCGAGTCTATATTTTACATTCTCACATCATTGCTTTTGTCCCACATACTGTTGTCAAGGATATTCTAAGTCAGGACCCTGATGGTAAAAGGGGAAAATGGATTGCTACTATTCTAGAATATGACTTAGAAATTAGGCCCACCAAATTAATCAAAGGGCAGGGATTAGCAAAACTCATGGCTGAGTCAAACTTCCAAACACTAGATATGAATATGGTTGATATTTTGGAAGAAATAGAAGAATTCACCGCTCCATACATTGAAGAAACTTTGGTGAATTCACCTTGGTATGCTGATATCATATATGTGTTGCTTTATCTGAATACACCCTCATTCTCTGTCTAAAACTAAAGCTAGATTTTTAAAACAGAAGGCTTTAAATTATTGCATATTAGATGGGGTTTTATATTGGAAGAATGCTGTTGGAATATTGCTTAAATGGTTGCTTGAGAATGATGCAGGAAAAATCATGCATGAGCTGCATGAGGGAGAATGTGGAGGACATCTTTTCTGGAAAACTACAGCAAATAAAGTCCTTAGATCTGGATACTATTGGCCCACCCTTTTCCCAGATACTCAGAAGCTTGTCATGTCTTGCCATAAGTGTCAAATTTTTGATGGCAAGAGAAAACTCCTACCTTTATCCTTACATCCCATCAGTGTTGAGGCTCCTTTTCAACAATGGGGCTTGGACTTCATTGGAGAAATTCACCCATCTTCTTCAGTTCAACATAAGTGGATCCTCACTGCCACTGATTATTTTACCAAGTGGATAGAAGCCATACCTTCTAGGAATGCTACTGACTCTGTCATTATCAAGTTCCTTGAAACCAACATACTATCCAGATTTGGTTGTCTTAGAAAAATTATCACAGACAATGCTGCTGCCTTCAAGTCTAAAAGAATGGTTGACTTCTGCTATAAATATCATATCACTTTGGGTCATTCCACTACCTACTATCCTCAAGGAAATGGATTAGCTGAATCTTCCAACAAAAACCTTGTCAATATTATGAAAAAACTGTTGGAGCAAAATTAGAAATCATGGCATAATAAGCCGGTTCATGGTTTATGGGCTAATAGATTAACTACCAAGAAGTCAATAAATATGTCCCCCTATCAATTGGTTTATGGCATGGATGCAATATTTTCAACCTCTTTAGGAGTTCCAGTCATGAAACTCTTTCAAGAAGTACAAATTGAAGAGAATGATATGCAGAGAAGGATAAATCAGACCATTCATTTACAACAGTCCAGAGAGGAAGTGTACAAGAGAACACAAATAGTCCAAGAAAGCATCAAGAAATTATTTGATAAGAGGACTAAAACAAATGATTTCCAAGTTGGGAATATTGTTCTAAAGTGGGATTCCAGAAGGGAAGAAAAGGGTAAACATGGAAAATTTTAGAATTTGTGGAAAGGGCCCTATATCATTCATTCCATTAGGGGTCATAATGCATTCTTTCTGCAAGAGCTAAATGGAGAAAATATATTTGGAGGTCCTGTCAATGGCAGGATGCTTCAAGCACTACTTTTGTCAAGAGTCTTAGCTTCAAAGTTCTATTCATTGTACATAACCCATTTGAAAAAAAATCATGAAAAATATAAAAACAATAAAAAAAAAGAAAAGGAAAAGAGGGCAGATTCAAAACAGGTACAACCCCATACAAAAAAAAATAGAACTTTCTGAAAGTGAGAAAGTCTAAATGCCTCTATTAATTAAAAAAGATACATTGTTCAGTCATCTAGCCTAATCATGGCTGAACATGCTTTAAATTTATGTTGATAAGTTAGTAGAAACATTGATTGATAAGATTATTTCAGACTTGGCTTATTAGTAGATTAGATTTGGAGAAGAGAGATATGGTTCTAAAAAGATCAAAATTTGAACCAATGAAAGAAAGAACGATGTCTATCAATTTCAGATCTTAAGCCTTTACAGTTTTGTTTTAAATTTCTGCAAATAAAGTCTATGTGCAGCTTGTAGAAAATACCATAGCCCCATAGCAAATCAGACTGTCTAATCCTAATTTGATCCATGCTTTAAATTTTTATGTCAATAGCTAGAGAATCAAGATTGCCAAACAGTTTAATCTTGGCAGTCAGTTAGTATAGGTAGGGAATAAAAGAGTTCAACAGTTTAATCTAGACTCTTGGAAGAAATAAGGATAGGACTAGATAGTTTTATTTTTTTGTTTTCAAAAATAAAACGTCAAAGAGTTTTCCAGTTCAAGTGCACTCAAAAGAAGAAAAAATGCTAGGACAAAGTAGGATTGGGTAGGTAGAGATGTTGTTTTAAAGAGATTACATGCTACAGATTGTTAAAAATTGTCAAAATCCAAAGGAAAAATCGGCAAGAAAGAAAAAGAAGAATTCTGCCCAATGGAAAGGCACTGTTCTACTGAAACTCAAAGATTTATTTTCTGAGATTCTGGACACCTTAAAAGGAAAGCTGCTCTCCCAAGGTGGAGCCATTGTTAGTCATCAATAATTTTGATTTTATCCAAAGATGACTAAGTTGGAAATCTCGAATTTCTAGAAACAATATTTGATGACACATTGTGAGTTCTAGAAATCTCACTGCCTTCATTTTCTTCAGTCTATCAATTCACTGAAAATCTTCACTCAAAACCTCTAAAATTATCCTGCCATCTCAAAAAGGGAACTGATTTCAGGCTATTTCCACCATTTCATTCCCCCATTTTATCTTTCTACCCCTATTATTCCATCAGTCCTTTTTCCCTCTATATAGCCCATTTTCCCTTCATTAACTCTTCATTTCCTCTAAAAAAACCCCCTTAAACCATTATAAACACGCTTATTTGGTTTAAAATACCTTTTTCTAACCTATCAGAAACCTCCAAAAAGGCTAAAAACCCTCTTTTTAGCCTATAATCTGCCCATTTTTGAAATAAGGCCTTAAGCCCTTATCACCCCAGCCCCCAGTCCTATCCACTCTGCACAGGACCGACTCCCCGCCTATCTTCCTAGCCCCCTTCCCTTTTTCCTTTACTCTGCTTCAACCTTCCCAGCTCATCCCGACCATCGATCATACAGATCTAACGGCTATCATGCTCCCGCCTCTTATCCTTCCTTTTGACCATTCCCTCGTCTTTTATACCTTGGAGCGATCTCCGCCGTTGATCGCCTCCGATCCAATGTCCATCGCGATCCCCAAACTTTCAAACCCCGCTCATAACATTTTTTGCCACCTAACAAGATTGCATACGTCACTACTAGCCCACCTTCCACTCGGAAAACCGTCAACCAATCCCCATCTGCCACCTGCACCCCACTACTGCCCCTACAAAGTTGCACCCCATCATTGGGATAAACCTGCGCTGTAGATCTCTTTACTAGAGATCTAACGGCCTGCATCCAATATCACGTGGATTTTTCCGCCGAGGTTTAACGCCTATTTTCCACGCGAAATAAGTGGTTTTGCTCGGACGTGTGGCGATCTCGGAGTGGAATCGCGTTTGTTGGCTCCCAAACCACTTACTGCCAATTGCTCGCGCGATAAAACAATCGGTGGTTTTGCAAAACCACCATTCTCATTTTCGCGCCGAATTCATATTTCGCCACTTTCTTCCTGTTCCGACTATGAAAACCCCTCCTCTGCGCATTTTCCTCCCTCTGCAATCGCTCCAATCCCCCTCCTCGTGCCTCTGAAATGCAGTATATCCCAACAACGCAGGATTTTATTAATGTTTTTGTTTATATGTGCAGGTTTAATGGTGGCCTCGAGCCCAAAGGGCCATCCCACAGTCAAGATAGCGACTGAGGCCTTAGGATGATGATTCGAAGGCCTGAAACAAAGAAAGGGATTCAAGGTTCAAATATGAAGGATGAAATCGATGCTTCATGGCCATCGATACACCATAAAACCCTCCAGCACACCGAAAGGTCTCTTGCACGCAGAAGCAGCGAAGATCAATAACAGTTTGAAGATCGAAGGAAGAAGACAGTAATTAAAAGCTTAAATGAAGATTAAAGGATGGAAGTCTAGTTAAAGACAGATAAACAAAAGTTTAAAGGAGTCCGAAAGGTATCAAAGATAGCATGATAAATTATGAAGGCCAAAAGCGGAATCAGGCCGTAAACACAGTTTAAATGATTAAATTAAGGAAATTTAGGCTAAAAACAGCCTCGAATGCATCAACAAAGAGCAGTTATTTCACTCAGAACTCAGAAATATCTAAAAGGCCACCTGTAGCCTACTTTCTGCCTACAAAGACTAATTAAACAGTTATTGCACTAAAAATATATTTAAAACTGTCAGGACAGTTATTGTAAAAGATAGAGATAGGCTGCAAAGTCAAACTTTTCACCTATCTTTCCTTAGAAAGTTATGACAAAGTTATTAAAAACAGAGAAGTAGCTGCAGCTGTTCCTACCTTATGCCTTGCATGGTTTTCAAGGTCAGGAACGCATTTACTCTGTAATAAATAACACTCAAACCCTAGATCAACTCCACCTCCTCATTTGCAGTATAAATACTGCATTTGAACTCATTGTATTGTTGGCATTTGGTGATTCTTTGAAGTAATACATAGTTCTGCTGAAATTGAAAGGAAATTGATGTTTTAGGACTTGTGGATGTCTTGACCTGTTTGTTGATGGAGAAAGCTCTATCATTGGATCCCTGAGCTTGGTTGTTGGTGAAGTATTCTAAATATGTTATTGTTATTTCTTGTTTCATTATGTTTCACCATTCTCTGTTGCAGTAGAGTAAAAAGTTTAGGCTAAGAAATGTCTTTTGAAAGCACCTTAGTTCTGTTTACTCTTCACTGTCTTAATGTTTTCCTCTGCTAAGATATTCTAGAGAATTCTTAATTGCTCTTTAAAACCCTCATGCTTGTTTATTTCTTAAATAGTTCAATACAGTTGATCTCAAGAATGATTTATGGTTTTCCCTGCTTATTTGCTGCCACTTAAAAACTGTTTCTGAAGTCTCCCTTCAAAGTACCATTGTTTAAAGTCTGCCAAAGAGGTCTTGTTTTGATCATACCCTTTGTACTTGCTTAAATAATTGTTTTGAAGGTCTTTATAGCTGTAATCTAAGATGTCTAGGAGTTCCCTCTTCTATGAATGCAGTTATTTGTGAATCTTGAATGTTTTCTTATCCTTGAAGGTGAAATCACTAGAAGTTAAATGAGTTTCTCGCTTTTTATATTTCATTGGAGAAGTTTGTCTTGAAATTATTATTTGCTGAAGTGTGGTTTCTAGAATTTATGGTTAGCCCTGTCTATGGAATGCCTCTTTATGTTCAGATAATGTTTTAAGTCTCTTTGTTGAGAAGTACATATAATTAAGGATTCTTAATTGCCCTTAGTTCTACTTTTCATTCTAAATCATTGATGTTCATTTCATTTCACCTGAAAAACCTTGTAGATCCACTGGCCAAGTTAGATTTGCCCTTTGATACCCCTGACCCATTTACAAACATGTTACAACTTCCACTTGACTCCATTGCCCAATGACTTAGAGATTTCCCTTTTCTATCTATGCTGCCTAGATAATCATGTCCAACCAAACAATCAAACAAACTCATGCTTCATAACTAGCCTAAAATCAACTCTTAAAAGCAAACAAGCTCACATCTTTGCAAACAATTGAGAGATCCCTCTTTGAGACTAGGAAGGATAGGTCCTAGAGCTATAAAGACTGGTTTTGATGTTGCCTCGTCACTTGGTATGCCAATCTGCCAAATCACAGGACCACAACACACTGAATACATCACACCACTGTTGATAATATCGGTATCGGCAAAATATCAACGAGGGTCCAGAAAACATCTTATCGGCAATATTGGCGAAAATATCGGCAAACATAAAAAATGCATAATATATTCATTTTTTTTTTCAGATTTTTAAACATATAAAGCAATAAGAACATGAAATAAACACATTGAAACATAAATATGAAGAAACCACTGATATATATATATATATATATATATATGATGTAGTGGACGTAAAATAAAAATGATATAGCAAAGGCGATATCAAATCCTGCTGATCCCTGATAATTGTCCAATCAAGGACTCAAATGTGGAGAACCAATACAAAATAACATCACATATATAAAAGTATCTCATCATCATGAGTTATATGTAGCAAATCTGCAAAACAAATAAAACTAGCAACTATCTATCTGAGATTAGTTCCCTCTCCCTAGCAGCTATCTTTCTGTCTTTTTTAGTAATTGCTTCAAGAGCTTTTTGTATAATTTCCACACTAGAAACTGTACAAGGTATAACATCATGTCCAGGGAGTCTAGCCAGATGGTATTTCAATCGTGTAACCCCTCTTGCCATCTTGGTCCCACACAACTTGCATGATAGATGTGCCCAATTTGTCCCACCATCAAGCTCCCCATACTCCCAAAATGGGTCCAAGGATTTTGGCATATTTGCAGTGAACTAATTCTAATTTCAAACCTAGGTCACCAAAAAAACAAATAATTGTCATTAAACACGCATACACAAAAAATGACAATAAGATGGTGCATAAGAAAGTAAAAAAAAAAAAAATGAAGCTTGCTATCCAAATATGGAGAAAACCCTTGCATTGACTCATGGGCATGAAAATCATAGCAAATGGAAAAAAAAACAAAGAAACAAAATCTTGGTAGGCAAAGAGGCAAGCAAGTATAACCCTAAATCTATGAAAAAAATCATTAATATAAGGGTTTTTAAGAACATACCTATTAATGGAAGAAATGAAGTTTCTCTCACTGTTCTTCAATCTTTGGTCAACAAAAAATTCTGAGTTGATAGTGATAATGGAAGAAATGAAGTTTCTCTCACTGTTTTTCAATCTTTGATCAACAAAAAATTCTGAGTTGATAGTGATAATGGCTCTTCGATCCTCAATCCCTCCTTGACAACCACCACAAAGCTCTTCCCCTTCCTTCTCCAAGCCTCACAAACGAAAATGACAAAAAAAAAGACAAAATTCCCTTTTCTAGCCGCAGCCCAGGTGTGCCCGGCAATATTTCCCATCATCGGGCGACATTATTGCGATATTTTTGGGAGAGAAAATATCACGATATTTTCTTGACGATATTTCGGTTCGCCGAAAATATCGCAATATTTCCAAATCTCACTGATATTTCGGTGATATTATCAATAGTGCATCACACTGCAACCTTCACAAATAAACTGCAGAAAAAATACAAGTGCGGAAATAACACTGAACAAGAATAAATCACACACACATCTGACACAGTTATTTTTGGACCAATGTCCCCGAAAAACCCAATGCAGGAAAATCAGTGCAACAGCCGAGGGTTTATATAATATATAGTATGCAGTAAATTTTTCTGAGTACAAGTCTATGATTGAAAAATCTGTCAAATCATGTAGAGAAACTGACAAGAAAGATCTTGTGAGACAAACCTCACTCCTCCACAGGAACTTGACACTGATCAACACCCAAAATGGACTGCCCTGTGCTGCCTTTGTGCAGTGATTGCATCATTCTGTGCAGTCTCTGCGTCATAGCTATGACTACCCTCTATCTCTGTGATGGTCTCTCTGCTGGCTAGAAACTGAAGCCTTCTGGTCTCTGGAAAATCTCTTCGGGATCTGACACTGGCCCAACACTGTCTCCTCAGCAAAAATACGATTTCCCTTCAGGCTCTGCGCGGTGACTGCGTAAGCTCTGCGTCACTGGCTCTGCACTGCTGCTGTGGCTTTCACTGCCTCCTCTGCTATGCACTCTTCGGATCAGGAATGCCTCCAATTGGAATTACTGCCCCTCTCTGCAAAGAATCTCTCGATCGAAGTTTCTCCCTAAGCACTGCTCACTAAAGAAATCGATCTCTTTATCCTTACTTCGCCAAATTTGTTTTTCAAATGACCCTTCAAGCCATTCTTATAGTCTTCTCGTTGAAACTTCAATGGCCCAGATTAGATGGCTAAGATTAACTTTGACTTGGTCTCTTCTAGAACATTCACACCCATATTCTATTAATTAACTATAATTATTTTATTTTCCTAAGTTTAGACTTAGGGTCCCTTTAAAAATAATTAATTATTTTAATAAAATACAATCTGGGTGGAATTTCCCCAAATGATTTTGCGTTATCTGGAATACATATGTCTAAGCCTCTCTACAAATTTGCGACTTAGAGCACATTCGATGCTACCCCAAATCAACACTCCCTCTTAGCGAGAAATGTGCTCTAGCAATACAGCGTCTGAGTACTGCTCTGACTCTGTAACATCTCCCTCTGTGCTGTGATGTCTGACACTGCTGCACATCAACTCTGCGCAAACTCTGCAACTGTAATGCTGCTGACACTGCCACTATCAAAACTGCATCTGTACTGCAACTCCCTCTCAATTCTGCATTTGTGCTGTTGCTGACTCTCCCACTGCCAACTGCTACTGCACTGCATCATAGTTTCTTATTGCAAATGAAAAACATCCAAAATTGGACAAGTATGATGTATCTCGGTGATGAATATTTGACTGCTGCTAGCCTCTGCACTGTCCCTCTGAAGCTGCTGCGTTGCTATTGGCTTATGCACTGTGCCTTCCTGCACCACTGCCAACTCTGCTCTACGTTGCTCAGATTCTGGCGCTGCTAACTACTACGCTGTCACTTCTGCACTCCTCTGCACCAACTGGCACCCGTCCATCCTGCTACTTCTGATTTGAGCTCCCATAGATGGTCCGAGAGGTGGACTCCTCAAGGATCCTTCCCAACTTGTAGATCTTTGGGTCTACAACTCCAAATCACCCCACCTCCCTCCTGGAGTTATATGGGCAATCAGCACGAATTCCTCCTCCTCTATCTTCACTGCTGCGGCCTGAGGATCATGCTTCTCATCCTTGCCCTTCTTCTTGAGAGGACACTGTGTGGCGTAATGTCCCATCTCGCCACATCAGAAGCATTTGATCTTGGAAAGATCCTTCTTCCTCTTGCGCTACCCCTTTGATGCAAGGGCTGCATTCTCCTCCTCCTTCTTGACCTTTGAACCACTGTTGCTGCTGCTCTCAAGTTGACACTTGAATAAGTCCCTCCTCATCTCTTCTTGCTGAAGAGTTGTCCACATCGCTTGCCAATCTGGTAACTTCTCTCTGCCAAGGATGCTCTGGACAAAGATGTAATATCCCCAAAGGGAAATAACCAGTAATACACAGAAATATGCCAGACAGATATACATAAACAAATGCTATCCATTTGTGGCCATCTCACTCAACTACCGTCGATCTACTGCCTCTAACCCTGTGCGCAACTGGATTTGCGCACTGTTGAGATTTTGTGGTGTTGGGGTAGTAGCGGATGTGCTCTAGCTCCCAAACTTTGTGGAGGGACTAGAGTACATGAGATCTCCAAGACCTAGAAAGCGATTTAAGAAATTCCATCTTGTTTAAGAGATATTTAATTAATTAATGTTTTTAATTAAGGAACCTAAGTCTAACTTAGGAAAATTAAAAGATTAAAGTTAATTAAATTAAACATGTGATGAAATGACTTAAGTCACACGGATCAAGCTTTCTTTTAATCTTAGTCGTCGATAAGAGATTTGATCATGACCGCTGGTTTCCCAACGAGAAAAGTATAAAGGAAAGGCTTGGGGTCAGTTGGAGAACACACAAACAGTGGTAGAGCACTGAGACTAAGCTGAAATTCTAGGGCGTGGTTTGCTAAGAATTTCAGAAGTGTTTCAGCTGCAACGAGGGTTAGTATTAGTGAGAGGGATGGTTTGATCCTAGACCAAGAGTGCAACAAGAGGCAAAGAAGCAACAGACTGAGCAGTGCAGAGAGGGCAACAGCTACGCAACAACTACGCAGAGCAACCACAACCCAGCAGGGGCAGCGCAGGCTTCGGGGGCTACGCAGGCCTAGAAAGGATAGTGGAGAGGCAACATGAGGCCAGCAGGGCTAACGCAGGCCCAACCAGGGCAGCGCAGGGGCAGCGTAACCCAGTCTGGGGTGACGCAGGCCCTTCCTGAGCAACACAGGGGTTGACACAGGGTAGCAGAGCTGACACAAAGGGCTTCAGAGCAGCGCTGGGGTATCTGAAGACTAAAAAGGGATGAGTTCGGTAAATCCCGTTTGAAGGTGTGAATCAGTCAGTTTTTTCTGTCTCCAGAATAGAGGTATAGCTACAGTTTTATTTCTCTGTCGAGTTAACCAGTTGGTGCCTAGATTTGTTGTACTTAGACTCTACTTCATAATAAAACCCTCCAGCAGCTAGAAGACCGGTTTTCCCACATTGGGTTTTTCCGAAGACAGTTGTCCAGAAAATCCTTGTGTGTCACTTTGTCATTGTGAATGTATTCAGTTTAGATCTGTATGTGTAGGCTGTTGATGTATTTACTTCAATGTTAATGCTGAATATTTCACATTAATAACTTAATGTAAGTAGGAGAAGTAAATATGAAAATTAACAGTAGGGTTTCTGTTTAACATGGTATTAGAGCGATTGCAGATCTAGCTTGGATATCTAGCAAGAAGACTGAAGAATCTGTGCTGCAGAAAGCAGTAGAGAAAGCAGCAACAACAGCAGAAAATCGGACCAGAGAAGGTAGCGCAGTAGCAAAAGGAAGCAGAGCCGAGCAGAGGCAAGGGTGATGCAGTCTCCACGCAGACTCACGCAGGCCCACGTACTTACTGCGCAGAGGTAGCGCAGAAGCTGCGCTGAGATTGTCTTCTCACATAGAGGCCAGCTAGGGTGATGCAGTCCAGAAGCTGATTGCTGTTCAGAGTGCCGGAAGCTGAGCTGCAGACCTTCAGCAGTTGCTGGTGGGGTGGAAATTCTGTCGGTGCAGAATTTAGCCTAAGCTAAGTTGACGAAGAGCGGGAGGAGAACAACTTCTCAGAAGATTTCCTGCCAAAGAACTCTGAAGATCGATCAAAGGATCGAAGAGAGTTGATTCGTTTTGTTTGGCAGACTTCCAAGAGAGGGAGTTAGTTGTCAGAGGGAGCAGAGGGTGCCTTTCTCGCCAAGGACCCTAGATCCGAGTCTCTAGCATAGAGAGAAGGATTCGTTTCGACACTTTTTCTGAGCAAATGACACCTCATGGACTATGTGATCAGGATAGGTTGGACTGTTGAGATTTTGTGTATTTGGGGTAGCATCAGTTGTGCTCTAGCTCCCAAATTTTGGGGAGGGACTAGAGTACACATGATCTACAAGACCAAGAAAGGGATTTGGGAAATTTCATCTAGTTTGGGAGATATTTAATTAATTAATTATTTTAATGTATTTCTTAAGTCTAAACTTAGGGAAATGAAATAATTAAAGTTAATTAAATTAAACATGTGATGAAATTGTCTTAAGTCACACGGATCAAGCTTTCTTTTAATCTTAGCCATTGATTCAAGATCTGATCATGGCCGTTGGTTTACCAACGAGAAAAGTATAGAGGAACGGCTTGGGGTCATTTGTAAAGGCACAGATAAATATACACAGAGGCAGAGCATTGAAGCTAAGCTGAGATTTTAGGGTGGGTTTGCTAACAATACTTAGAAGTGTTTCAGCTGTACAGAGG